>VXBP01006869.1:989928-1076555 GCA_013400115.1 Rhinopomastus cyanomelas | reverse complement strand
AGATGTGTGGGGCAGTAGGTACGTGGCAGCTGGGACAGAGGGTGGTGGGGAGTGGGAGTTAAAGATGAGGTTCAGGGATATTTTTGGGGTATGGCCAGAGGACAGGATAGAGTTCAGAGGGTGGTGATCAATGGTGCCAGCTCCAGCTGGAGAGATCCTATGACAGGGTCCCAGAAACGACGACAACAGACTTACTTGCTTTCAAGGAGACAAAGCCACATACCATGACGCGACTCGCACACACAGATAACACGTGAGACCAACACAGGCCAGAGCACTCACATCCTGACGTAGCTACACGTGCTGCCTGAGGTACCTGCTGATCCTGTAGACCAGGTGTTGAACTTTGCAGCTTTGGGGCAGATACATCAGCTTTAAGTTAAATTGGGTTAAATCTGGGTTCACATCACTGGCTTTAGTCATCTACGACAGTTACCTAGAGTTGAGTATTCAACCTTGGATCCTTCTGTGCTCGGGAAGGAACCCAACACTTCTGTGGTGATTCATCGGACATATTGGATGTTGTCTTCAAGATGAAATGAATCACACGTTTGAATGTCGCTTTCTGACTGTAAGGAAACCAGCAGCAAACTCTGATGAACTCCACCTGTACCACCACCTGCAGTAATATCCGTGCGGTTTACGATCTGTTCAGCGGGAGGACGACAGGCACCCGTGTGCACCTCTGGGCATCCATTAAAACATGGCCTTGACACCAGCAGGGGCTGTGGGTTATGAGCCAGGACCAACGTCAGCGGTAAAGGGTTTGCTCACAACAGCAAGGGAAGCAGCAGAGGGAAATAACACCCCACAGCCCTACGAGGGTTGCCATGCTGGGGTAACAGCCCTCTCCAGTCAACACAGCGTCCACCCAGCTCAGACAGGTAACACAAAGACAGCGGCCAGCTCTGGAGGCATCCTGGGGATTTTACACTTCACTTTGTAAAAACCCGACTCACGGAGTTATGACGAAAACCCAGGCGCTGTTACCCGCCCGTTGGGAGTCTACGCTGCCACCCATCTTTCATGCACAAGCAGAATGTCATGTTCTACCTCTTACTGCTCAGCAACACCAGCCATCGCTCATGATGCTCCCTAACAGGTTTCCTCATCACGTCTGTGGTGCTTCCCCTCAGAGCAGGGAAGAGCAGAGCCAGGCTCCGCTCAGTGTCATCCAGCCATAGGGCAAAGGACAACACAGGACCTTACGTCAGACCTCCTGGGTGAGCTGGAACACGAATATGAGAAGGAAGGTCTTCCCAGTGAGGGTGATGGAGCACTGCTGCAGAACGGGCTGCCCATGGAGGCTGTGGAGTCTCCCTCTCTGAAGACACTTCAAACCCGCCTGGCCACGTTCCCGTGCACCTTCATCTAGGGGATCCTGCTCTGGCAGCAGGATTGGACTGGATGATCTTTCGAGGTCTCTTCCAGTCCCTAAAGTTCTGTGATTCTGTGATGAACAAAACCAGAGTTACCTCCTTAAGGCTTTCCTCAAACTTATTCCAGTTCCATTTCCGTACTGGCACCAGTTAACCTGTTTGACCGACACCGGACTGCCGGTACAGAGACCTACAGAGAGTTCATCCGTTGGCAAGTTCTGTACCACTGTGTGGCAACCTAAACAAAAGTAATTAAAATGGGTGGCATTGACACTGAGGGAGCCAGTACATAGCTGCTGGACTGATAATGATCCCCTGCTGCAAAAGGTCAGCAACACACCATCCTCTTTTGACTACCCGCAGCGATCGCGCGCAGGAAAAGCCCTAAAAGCTAGAGTTTGCCGTGGCACTGAGTTGCCCAAGTACCATGAGCAATCCACGGCATCTCCACAGGCAGCGACAGGAGCATCTGGGTGTTAGTGCAGGAAAGGAGAGGAGCTGATCAAATACAACTGGACGTTATTCCAGAACTCACAGCGATGCCACTTGAAAGCCTTGTCTAACCCAGTCTGCACAAGAACACTGCCAGACAGGCTGCCAAGCCATGAGATCCAAACAAAGGACCATGACAAACCCGGTGTAACCGCGCTGGGAGGAGATGTCCAGCGGGGTGTGGCAAGGGGGACTGTTAAGCCGGGGTTTATTTAGCAGCTGTACTAATGATCTCAAAGAAGGGGTGAAAAGCACATGAATAAAACATGCCCTGGGTGCTCAGCTGGGACATCGTGTGCGCACCATGAAAAATGAAAGCCAGCACAAAGCTCTGGGCACACGGAGACGCGGAGCAGCTCCCGGAACACTGCCCCTTCCTTATTCTGGAAGGAGAGGTTGTGCCCTCAGATATCCTGAGCAAAGCCAGTCTCTAGGCTAGGCTGTGCAAAGCAAAGCTGCAGCAGCACAGACCTAGTGATTGGAAAACTCCATAAATTGCTTTTAATTAGGTGTCTTTCTCCTAATTTCCTTTCACATGTCAGTAATTGCATAAATAACCTTCAACGTGTGACTTGATTTCAGACGCTGGCTTTCTGAGGTCCTGAGGTCTTGTGCCAACTGACACTGGGTGTCCTGACACCGATGGGCTGTTACTGACTCTTCCTGTCTGTGGCTCCTCAAAACTAGACTTGAGTTCTGACTCGGTCAGAATTTGCAGAGGGACTTCTGGAGAAAAACTGCTTCTTCAGCTGGTTTTACAAGATTCTCCACTTCACTGAAATGTGCCAGTCAAGCTGCTGAGATCACTCCACACAACATTCAGTTGGCTTTCCTGAAATACAGTATGGAAGAACTTGACCCAGGAAACGGTTCCTCACCCCCAGTACCTGTGGGAAGGGGGACAACTGTGCAGTACTGAGGATTTCATCTGCCTCTAGGCATCAGCACAGACAAGAAATTAATCTAATGTCCCCTCCCCAGAGGTGTTCAAGGCCAGATGGATGAGGCCTTAAGCTACTAACTCTAGCTGAAAGCCATCTCATGGCAGGGAGGTTGGAGTAGACCACCTGTAAGGTCCCTTCCAACCTAAACCAACCTATGATTCTGGGATTTATCCTACAGGCAGCCACTTATCCCCATTGAATATGAAGGATTCAACAGTGGTTAGTGCAGATGAAGGTATCTGTAGTGGGACGAATGAATTCCAACCAGACTGTTTTCAATCACTAAAAGCAGTAACAGCAAAGAAAAACCACTCTCATACTTTCTTCCATCTACTCAATGTACCATTAGGGCCCTCAATCCTCCCTTGCACAAATGTCTCCTGAAAAGAGAACAAAATAATGTTGACAGCCCAAAATCCAGGCCTCCTGTGATTTTTGTTTCTAAAAGAATCTAACCAACACGTGATTTTAACACTTTGCAGAATCACAGGACATTAGGGATTGGAAAGGACCTCAAAGGATCATAGAATCATTAGGGATTGGCAGACCATCCAGTCCAGTCCCCCTGCTACAGCAGGATCACCTAGACCAAGTCACACAGGAACACATCCAGGTGGGTTTTAAATGTCTCCAGAGAAGAAGACTCCACAACCCCCCTGGGCAGCCCCTTCCAGGGCTCTGTCACCCTCACTAGGAAGAAGTTCCTTCACATATTGGTGTGGAACCTCCTCTGTTCCAGCTCACACCCACTGCCCCTCGTCCTATCAGTAGATGACAGTGAGCAGAGCCTGGCTCCATCCTCCTGACACCCACCCACCACATGTTCCTATTGTGCAATGACAGGTCAAACAACGTCACGGTATCTCTGGTAAAACTTCTTGGTTCCCAGTCCCTCTCACCAAAGAGCTTGTCCAACTCTTTCCAGCTCCTTGGACAGGAGCGTTTACTTGGCTGATAACCCAGTGGGGGGACTTTGACAGTTACTCTCCATTAACGAGTTAACGCCACTCAGTCACCTACAATTTAATTTTTCTAAGGCCCTGAGATTTTAATTGGAGTAATAGTTCTATTAATTACAATGTCTAATAACAATGTCTAATTCAGACATCTGTTAGAAGTATGTAATGTTAATTTATTGGAAAATCTCCAGCAGCACTCAATTAAAACGTTCCCCTGTTAAGTTAATGCATGTGATTGGTAATGAATAGCAAAATTAGACACTGTTAATAAAAATAATAGCAAATTGGAAACGATAAAACCTGAAGACTGACAAAAGTAAAGATGCGGAATCTTTCATTAGGCAGCGGGATTTTCTTGCAGAGCTCTGGGAGCCTCTCGCAGGGGCTCCAGAGCAGCACCTACGGGAAGCATTTGTTGCACAAAATGCTGTGGGAAACGGTAGCCGGTCCTTCTGTGGCAGATTTTTCGTGCTTTCATTTCAGTTTTCCCGTTCATTGACTACACAGCCCTGCCCAGAGGCCTCCCTTCAGCAGGGTGGGTGGGTTCTGCCCTCTCCCAACGACGACTCCACTTGGCAGCGTCCCCGCAGCCCTGCCAACTCAACGGATGGGTGAACACAAACAGCGCTTGCCCTCATCGGAGCGTCGCCGTGCCTGACCGTGCGTCTCCACTGTGCCGCTGAGCGCGTTTAAGAAGGGGTCTGCGTGCAGCCATGGCAATGAGGCGGCTCCAGCGAGGCACTGCAAGACACCGCGGTCCCTTAAAGCGCAGCTGACACTTCTTTCTCGCCTTGTGAAGATGTCAGCAGCTCTGAGCACGAGGCAGCGTGCAGCCGGTGATAGAGTATCTCGCTCGCACACACTCCCCCTTGACGGCAGATTATCCGCCTGGAGGCTGCGCTAGGCTCCCGTCAGCTGTCAGTCAGCAGATGAGCAGGAACGGCCCAGTGCTCCTTCCCCCCCGCCCAGCTGACAGTGATAAATGACCAGACCTAATGCTCAGCTGAGCTTGACGGGGCCAGGCCTCCCCTCGCAATCTGTTTCAGATGAACCTCAGCCTTTCGCTGGTAGGTTCCCCTGTCGCCACGGCGAAGGCACGATCAGGAGCGCCAAGGTTAGGCCAACTGGCTTGTCTTCTAAAAGAGCAAGAGAACTGGGATTTCTTACTACTCCAAGAAGCTACTGATCTGATGGCACAAATAGAGGTGAGAGCAGCGTTGTAGACCAGCACAATGAGGGTCAACTCACCAATCACCTCCTTGGAAGGACAGATGCCTCTCAAACGCACCTCAGCCTTAAATATGGTTCGTCCACAGTGCTCTGTGACACAGCATGACCCTGCTGCTTCCATTGAGTCTGCGGTGGCTGGGGGAACATTCTAAAGCAGGCAGCTCTAGAAGTGAAACGGGATGGGGTTACCCCAGTTACAACAACTTGCCAGAACTCTGTCTTGCACAGCTACTGCACCTTGAGACGCGGGTTCTTACTGAATAGAAATGCATCATAAAGTATTTCCTAACTAACAGTCTTTTGTCCACTTTTATCTTAAGTTACTGCAGGAGTCTAGGCTCAGACTGATGCTTGTGACCATCAAACACCAAACCAGGCACTACAAAACCATAACCATGTTGAAGGTTCCACAGTGAGTGGATGCTTCACAGCAAACCTGCAGATGACATTCTGTGCCTTCTGAGGAGCAGAAGTGATTCAGGATGAGATGCAAGAGAATCTGAAATGAATGAAGAGGCCCCGGGTGGTTCAGACAGCCTGAGCACAGGGCACACAGTTCCCACAGGGAGACACTGTTAGACACTGCACTGTTGGTACCTTTGTGGCAGCCTCGTTGCTGTCTACATGGCATGTCTTCATGGTGGTTCCACCGCACCTTTAAGCACCTCTGCTCCGTAGCCTCGCCTCTCAGAGACCCAGGTTTCGTTATTTCAATGCCTTCCACCATTCCCAGTGTCACCACAGAGCTATCCTCCATCCAACCCCCCTCAACAGGCAGCAACACCTTCACTAGAGCAGGTTACTCAGGGCCCCAGCCAACCCAGCCTTCAACACTTCCAGGGATGGGGCAGCCACAGCTTCCTTGGGCAACCTGTTCCAACCCTCACAGGAAAGACCTTTTTCCTAGTGTCCAACCTCAGTCTCCCCTCTTCAAGCCTGGAACCCTTTCCCCTTGTCCTCTTGCTATGCAGCCCTGTCAAAAGCCCTAGCCCACCTTTCTTGTAGCCCCCTTCAGAGACTGGAAAGCTGTTAGAAGGTCACCTGGGAGCCTCCTCTTCTCCAGGCTGAACAACCTCAACTTGCTCAGCCTGTCCTCAGAGGGGAGGTGCTCCAGCCCTCTAAAAGGTAGGCTTGAACCCTCAAGAAGCATTAGATAAGAGCATCTCATATGAAGCCCTGTGTGAGATACCTCCCCTTGCTTGTCTAGTGACTGACGCTGGAGAGATCGGCTGAGCGGGACTGCGGTCACGGCAGGGACAGTGGGTCAGCTGTACAGAAAGGAAACAAAGTGGACGTGATTCTGCCTTGCTGAGCAGGCTTTACTCTCTCCTGAAATCAACCTTGAGGCGCTCAGAAGAATCATCCTACATGGAGGCTGTCCAGGATTGCTTTCTGCGAGAGAACAAGTGAGGATGAAGACAGGGAAGTGAGCCCAGAAGTCTGTCTCTGAGCAGGGAGATGACTCTCGGGTGATCACGCCAGATGCTCCATTCTCTGTAGGTGAGCCCTGCACCCACTACACGTGCACAGCGCAGAGTCACCTGAGTTCCTTTACCTGGGGAAATCTGCATTCTGGCAGCGACTTGCAATGTCTCACATCAAGACTATCTGCACCTGCAGTACTGAATCGCTTGAGAGAGACTATGAGGCTTCCTTTCAGCTAATGGAAAGAGCAAGGTGCCTCCTTCTGGAGTCCTCAATTATCCTTCTTAGCCCAAGGCATCTTCTTGTGTAAGTGTACTGCACTGTCCAATCAATAGTTAGTAGAGAGACTACCTGTGGCCTTTAAAGTTCTCAGAAAAACTTACAATAATCAGGTTATACAGAGAACTTTACTGAAGTACCATCTGTAGGACGAAGACAGCAGCTTTAAGGAGCTATCAAGCCTAGAACAATTAGGTGTGATGGGTACCGAAAGCTTAGAGGAAACCCAGACAGAGAGCAGCCAGGGCCATGCTGTGGACACTCTGCAGAGCTCTGAGGGAAGAATCATAGGATCACAGAATCACAGAATCATTAGGAAAAACGTCTTCATGGAAAGGGTCACAGATTCACAGGATCACAGAACACGAGGGATCGGAAGGGACCTCGAAAGATCACCCAGTCCCATCCCCCTGCCACAGCAGGATCACCCAGACCAAGTCACACAGGAACACGTCCAGGTGGGTTTTAAACGTCTCCAGAGAAGGAGACTCCACAACCCCCCTGGGCAGCCCTTTCCAGCGCTCCATCACCCTCATTGTGAAGAAGCTCCTTCTCATACTGATGTGGAACCTCCTGTGTCCCTTGTCTGTGGACCTTCTACTTCAGAGGCTGCCCACAGGCTTCCTTCCGCAATCAAACCAATTCCTCAGGGCAACAAGCGAGAGCTGCGGGGGAACCCAGCTTCAAGGCGTCGCCATGCGCGTCTCACACGCCTTGCTGTGTGATTTCACGGCAGGTTTTCGGGAGGTACGATGGATGTGGGTATTTTGGAATGGTTTTTGCCTCCTTCATGACACAACAAAACACAACCAGGGTTTGAGCACCGCAGCGTGCCTTGGTTTACAAGGAGGGAATACCGCAGCAAGCGCCCTGGGTTGCCAGTGCCCGGTTTGCAGAGAACCACAACAGCCCTGCAGCACTTCTCTCCGTGTTGCTGGAGCGGTGCTGCAAATGTGCCTCCAATTTTGCAGTGCTTATCTCCTGCCACGTGTATTATGACCAGCTGCAGCTCCTGGTGCTCCATAATCAAGGACAGTTTTTCAGAACGACTCAATAGCTCCCATTGAAGCGACGGCAGATTCTCATGAGAGCTCGGCACTTAATCCTGTAAGATCTCTCAGAAGTCTGGCTCCTGTGTATTATTCCAACTGGCATTCAAGGGAAATAATTAGGGCTTGGAGAGAGCGGCTGTACGTTTAATCGCACGGCCCGACGAACCCGCCTCTCGCGCACCTCCCAGCCTGCGCCAGCGGTGCAGCCTGGGTGACCACGCTGGGTTGGGGTTTTCCTCCAAAGACCAGCCGACCCCCCTGCTCGAGGCACTTTCGTGACTGTGCCAGGACAGCAAGAACCGGCACGAGATCATTAGCTCTTCAGCCTCCATTTGCAGCAATAAATCGAGAGCGGCAGAGGCACTGGGCTGGCCCACAAAGACCTCCTCAGTTCCACGGTCTCTGCTGTGGTTTCGTGCTGGCAACTCCCAGCAAGGTTCAGGAGTCAATGCAGGTCGCAGTTCACTCCTGGCGGGCAGTCTGGATGTGCCTGTGATGTCTAGGAAAGTAAGAGCTCAATAGCATGACGCTGGTCAAACCACCCCAGCAGCCTCAAAGACAACGGACGGATCTCGTCTCTGATCAGTTTACTAGTTTAAAAGGCTGTGGAAGTTTTCCAGATGTTTCTTGCTGGAGAAGTGTGGGGGCTGCTGTTCCAGCCCAGCACAGCAAAGAGCTCTGATGAGGTCCAGGTAGCTTTCCCAGAAGCTACAGCCTGACCCAAGCCATTTGCAGAAAGAGCTGAGGCTGGAAGTTCATCATTTTGTGCTGGTTTTCACTTGAAGCTACACCTGGGAAGAGCAGTCATCTCTGTCTTTGCACAAATGTAGATGGAATAGGGTTGAGATGCAGCCAGAATTCAAACTTCTGCCTGCTGCTGCCTATTTCAGATTCACTGGTAACGCCCACAGCTGAAAGGCTCAAAAGGATATTATCAGAGCTCCAAAATATCACGTTATTTAGTGAAAAAACCCTAATTTCTCTGACATTCTCACATTCAAATCTTGAACACTTCCAATAATAATAATTAATTCTGTTTTTCTCAACTCTTTATAATACCTCTCAGTGTAAGATAATGTTGATTGCTCCAGATCCATAAAACACTCTAGACCAAATTTAACAGGCAGTGAGGGAATAATGAGAACATAATTGCTGCCTTTATTAAGGTTACTGCTGAACTTTATTTGGGAGTTGAAAATTGGAAATCTAAGCTACGTGCAGAACGGAAAAGAAAACACAGAGAGAGATGAGGCTTTACCAGGTCACTTCCAATCCCTAACGTTCTGTGGTTCAGAATGTAAGTTAAAAAAACAATCGTGAGGTCAGTAGTGACCTCTGTGGGATTAGGGTTCCTGAAGTGATTCATCCAGAAAGAAAATGGTCTAGTAGATGCGTTAAGGAAAGCAGAGGTATCGTCAGCGTTGATAAGACAATGTACAGAAACGAAACCTTTACCCTGATACTTCCCACGTGGAGCTGGACAAATACTGACAATCATGGGAAAGCATTTTCTAAGGAAAATCATTTGCATTTTGAAATCTGTTTGCTTCGACCGCACGCGCTTCACTTCTCTACCTGCCTTCTGCAGACGTTCAGCCGCTGGGGTTTTCCTGCTCTTACTGCTCCAGGAACGTTCCACACATCCCACAGGCAGGCAGTCAAGCAGCAGAATGTCAAACGTACCCTGACAGGTTGCTTCCCTTGGAAGGCCTCTGTGCTTCACAGTGTTTAATGGATTGATGCTCACAGCCCTCAGAAGGGCAGAATTAGGAGCTACCTGACTGTAAAGGAAACCAGCCGCAGAGAAGGAGAGCCAATACCTGTGACCCTGGGTCTAAGCCACCTGTCCTAACACTGCCTCCCACTGCATCACAGCCAACAGTAGAGAAACCTGAAAGGGGAAATAACCACCGCTGGGCACTACAGGTTTTATCCCACACACCTGTAAACAGCACACAAACGCGGTCCTGCTCTGGCTGAGGAACTGGGCTGGATGATCTTTCGAGGCCCCTTCCAATCCCTCATGTCCTGTGACACCGTGTAACGGAAGGAGGGTCAGCAACTGCAGTCTAACAGGGACAGAAGTATTGAGCAACGCAAGTGCAAGACGGCAACCCCGCAACTTCAAATTAACTGCCCCGCACGCACTCATACATCTACATTCCTCTACGACTGTAGAACGAAACTTCAGCAATTCATCTCAGCTGCAAGTTACTGGCAGAAATATGATGAAGCGTGCAGGTTTTCCACCAGTAAGGCACTGATTTACGGCACGTTGTGCAGGTTTACAGCAGACACCACCCCTACACAAACCTGGTAAAGATGCTTTTTAAATCGGCACGTGCCACTGGAACAAGAGCTCCCATGGCAGGGGGTTGGAGCTACGTGATCTCTGACATCTCTTCCCACCTGAACCATGCTGTGATCCGTTGTTGGGACAATAGATACATCCAAGACACCTCATTTGTTTAAAAGAAATACAACAGAGTTCTTCATGTGAGGATTCTAATTCTAGTTTAAAGCAGTCTACAGCCCTTCTGAGGAAAGGATTATCTGCTTAGACGTTCTACATCGCCCTGTGCGGGGGAGCACCACTGCCATGTCGGTTAATACAAGCGACTATTGCTGTTGCTGTTGTTATATTGAACCACAGACCTTTCAATAAAGGACTTTCCATGACCATAAATTAGGGAATGACTTTGTTGGACAATGAAAGGAGGCCAAGTCTCTGCCTGCAACAAGGCTCTAGACTGGAAGAAGAAACTAAGCATCGCACTCAGACAGAGAAGAGCGAAACAGGAGCAGCCACCTTGTGTGGGTTGTGCTGCCTTATTTCTCCCCATTCAAGCACTCGGCCACCCGAACGCCGGCAGGTGAACACAGTCAACAAGACCTCAGCCCAGAACACCGGCAGTTCTGGAACCAAACCAGAACTGAGCCCTGCTCATCCCAGCGTGGATGAAGGGGGAATGGGAGTGCTTGTGGGGATGCTTTTAGGACGGGTTGGCAGTACTGGCTGGGTGTCAGACATAAGCAGACTGTGGACGTTCCTCACCAGGGAAGGGCACATTCTCCTTCCTGCTTTGTCACACAGACAAGGTGCCTGCAAAACCCTTTTCACTTTACTGTTGTGTTAGGAAAGCCCACAGCCAGTGCACTTCTGCTCTGTTTACCTCTCGGAGCGTCTTGCCTTGACAACATGATTCATGTAACTAATTTTAAGCCCTTCTACAACAATATTTTAACTTCCTGCTTAGAAAAAAATGATAAATTCAGACATTTTTCTTTTAGGCTCTAGAATTTCTGCATTAAACACAGATTTCCATTATTACTGATCTAATAAGTCCTATTCTCATCTGGGCTATCAGCAGCTCAATAAGTAATTACCATTCACCTTAGGCTGTTCCAGTCCATTAGACCAATACTGATGACTCAGGGGAGGCACTAAATGAAGAGCACAAAGCTGATGAAAGGACAGAAAGCGATGTGAGAAAACGCTGCAGCTGTAACTCACGCCCCATTGCTGTGTTTACTGAGAAATGCTCAGATTATACAACATGGATACGACCCAGTGTAAAAGGAGTTTGCAAGTCCAGTGGTTTATTCCCTCGCACAGCTAAACGTAAAAGCTGTTCACTCGGACGCTGCACGGGACCGTGAGCCTTGAACTCGTCACCGGTCCAAGCGTAATAGAGACCAGGAGGAAGCAAACACTACCATTTCATCTGCACACCTCACAGGCTCTGAGAGTTACTCCAGGGAGTCAGACGCTCACAGCTCTGTAAGTTAAGTTGATCCTGATTCCTTTCCCACCCAGACCCACATAAAGACGATGGCTGCACAGTCGCACAGCTGCCGAACCAGGTCAGAACAGCACCCAGTGACTCCTGGCCACTGGGGAAGGAAGAGGGAGAGAGATGCATCTTACCGTGTTTTGGCACAGGCTGTAGCCAGTATCTTCCCAGTGCACTGACTGCCCTCTTCAGAAAAGACCAGAAAAGGGGCTGAGAAACTCAGGTTTTTTTGATGAGCTGTGTTTTAGAAGAAACAACAGGCATAAAGTGGAAGAGAAGGGAATCACAGAACGGTTTGGGCGACGAGAGACTCTTCAAGCCCACGCAGTCCAACCCTCCTGCAGTGAGCAGGGGCATCTTCAGCTAGACCAGGCTGCTCAGAGCCCTGACCTGGGATGATTCCAGAGATGAATGGGGCAACCTGGGCCAGTGTCTCACCACCCTCAGTGGAAACAATTCGTTCCTTGTATAAAAGACTGGAAACTGGAAGTAGCTGAGGATTAGGTGGCACTGGAAGAGTTTACATAAAGCGGCTGTCGAACACGTTGCTTAAAGGTTTTCCAGCTGCAGAATTCAGTGCTGACCCTTCTTAGAGCGGGAGGTTTGACCCGAGACCTCCTCAAGTCCCTCACCGTCTGAGTAAGCGTGTTTCTACGACACGATTTGTCTTTACTCACACAGAATCCTTAGCAGATGGTTGAGATGCGAGGTCTGTCGGTGCGCAGTAACAAGGAAGGTGCAGGAAGCCTCAAGTGTCTGCACCAAATAACTTGGTAATGAACCTCACACAGAGTTTTCAATCCCAGCTCCTCCATCAGGGACTGTGCGTCACGGCACAGCCAGTGCCTGTGATTCACCGAGTTGTTCTCTTACTGATGTTTGTATAAATGAATTAAAATTTCATAAATGTCAGCAAAACATTGACAAAGGATTTACAGGGCTTTGCTGACTGGGACAGCAGCATAATGAATCCTTCTGCATAAGTGCTCACGATTAAATGGACAACCAAATACTGAAATAAATGTTCGGACCCCAAACACACACTTGTCTGACAACACACGGCCTTGTTTGCCTGAGGACTGTCCTTCATTACACAGAGAATTGGATATTTGATTTCTCTAGTCGTGCTGCCTCATTAGCTTAAACAAAAGTAATGTTTAACACTCATTTGACTGAACTCTGCCTCTTCAAACCGAAACAGAAGTTACACCAAGAATGTTTTCCTTATAATTACACATTTCTGGAGCAGCTTAAATCAATCACAGCTTCACAACGGGTATTAAAGATGAAGCGTTTAAAATATCAATATCTAGTACTGATCACGGATTTGAATATTTTTGAATAGAATCCTTCAATCAAAACAATCTTCTGACAATTTGGCGACCTCAGCTAGCAAAGCCTTCCAAGGACTTCCACACAAACTTCTGCCAAAGGTTCCTTACGAAGCTGGCTTAACATTTCGAAACCTAATTCTCTTTGCAGTTGGACAACTTGGATTATTTGTTGAAGTGATTGCTTACAAGAATTTCAACTTTTTCTCACTCTCTAGGTAAGTCAGAGACGCATTTAATTTTCAGCCAAACTCAGCAGGTCATTTAGAAACCACGTGCTCGGACTGATGTCTCTAACACAACACTGTGTTGCGCAAGTTGACGGAGGGCCTCCACTCCAAAGGGCCGGGTCCAGCTCCGGGCTCCTCAGCGCAGCTGAGACAGGGACCTGTTGGCGCGGGGCCACAGAAGTGCTGGGAGGGCTGGACCCGCTCTGCTGGGAGAGCTGGGGGCGTTCTCTCTGGAGAAGAGATGGCTCCAGGGAGACCTCCTCGCATCCCACAGAAGTCTACGGGATCAGCCAGAACTACTTGAGAGCCCCGCGGATGACGTGCGCTAGAACAATTTTAATGAGCTGATCCGTAAGGAAAACTGCCTTTATTAAGATGTGTTGTTCCTCTCCGTGGCTAAATGATTGTTTCCAGAAGCAATAATCAGCTACTGATACGAAAGCACCCAGTTAATTAGCTAAGGGTTGTACTGTTCGAGGAAACCACATTATTCAGCCAACCATAGGAAACAGTTTTATTTCACAGCATTAACAAAGGCAGCGCTTGAAACCGTCTGGTTGGCAGCACAACCCTGGAGAAGCATCTTCCGCCAGACAAATATCTGTGTTGGCTAATAGCTGCAAGAGGAAACACGCACAATCGAGCGGCCACGCCGTGCTGCCGCAAGATTGCTCCGTGCTGGTGCTTTGCAACTCCTAATTAATGCAGTGGAGATTACAATAATCTCTAACAAACAAGTCTACAAATTATCGGGCAGTGAACTGAAAATCAAAATGCAATTAAAGTGTTTTCCTTGTCGTAGTTCACGCAGAAAGTGGTGTTCGACGTCCTTCCAACGGACAGCTTTTGGAGACTGCCGTGACTCACCAGAACATCTTCCTGGGTGTGAAAAGATCAGGAGTAAAACTCAAACAGGCTTTGGAAGCAGCCGTCACCGTAAGTTTAGCTCAGAAACCTTTCATCCTAAAGCTGGGGCGCAACATGAAACGGGAACTTGGTTTGCACACCCTCAATTTCAAAAGCAAGATGGATTTAGACCATTTGGAGGTGAAAGTCATTTTGATAAATTTCCCCTGATTTTTCTTTATGTTTTCCCCCTCAAAAAGCAGGAGAGATTTAATTCCTCTTCTCTGGCTCAGTTTGCTTTGTTCCTCAAAGCTGCAAGTGCAGGTCAGTTGGAAATCAGCAGGTGAAAAAGAAAATCACAGAGGGGCTGAGAGCTTTGGCCAAAGGTCCTTCTGAACGACATCCCCATGGAGGATGTGGCCTGCAAAGAGTGGATGTGGCGCTTAGCGATATGGTCTAGCAGTTAGGTACTAGGATAAAGGTTGGACTCAATGACCCTGGAGGCCCTTTCCAGCCATGATGATTCTGGGATTCCGTGAAACCTCGTACCAAGCACCTTCGCAGAAATTTCTGAAGATCCACACATCTGGTTCCAACAGACTTGCAAGCAATTTTACATCACGAAGCCACAATTCACACCCAGGCTGGAGACAGCGACCAGGAGCAGAAAGAAACGAGCAGTGTGAAAGAGGAGTGTGGCTCCTCCAACCTCACTCCGGCTAGGACAGTGCCCTGTCACGAGCATAGTGCAAGACTCGTCTCCTGTGGAGCCACTGGGCAATGACTGCCAGTGGAAAAATTCACAACAAAGGAAGGTTCAGGACTCGATCTCACTGGGAGGACGCCTGACACAGCGAGCGACCTCTGGGAGGGGAGGCGTGAAGGCACAAAGGTAAGTCAGGGAGAGAACAAGCAGATCATTTACTGCCCCGCCGCAGCAGCATGAGAGCAGAGAGAAAAGGGAGCATTCAAAAGTCAGAAGGGAAATGTTCTCATGGTCTCATTTGCACCAAAAAAAGGGGGGCTGACAGTGTGGCTGGCAGCTCCTGAGATGTCACACTTCAGCAACAGCAGCGTACCAGGGAGTCTACAAATGAACAGTGTGTACATGAAGGCAAGTTACCGAGCCCCAGCTTCCTCCCTCTTCACCCAGATCAGACACTCCTCGTGGTTTTGACTAAAAGCAATACATAAAACATCAGGAAAAACATCTTCACGGAGAGGGTCGTCAGGCTTTGGATCAGGCTGCCCAGAGAGGGGCTGAATCACCGTCCCTGGACGTATTTGAAAGTCGTGTAGATGTGGAGCTCAGGGACATTGTTTAGCAGTGACCTTGGGACACCTGGGTTAGTGGTTGGGCTCGATGGTCTTAAGGGTCTTTTGCAACTCAGATGATCCTATGGTTCTACATAAGCAAAGACACGCATGGAAGAGTCAGGGGAGGAGACTCTTCTGTATTGGCTGTAAACGTGGACCAACGAAGCAGAACTCTCACACGCAGCACCTCCAGATACTCAAAAGAAAGGATCGATAATGACAAAATGGCATTTTGATTAGAGCCAACTGAGAGGAAAACACATCTTGACACAGTTCACGGGAGCAGGAAAAAGCAGGGACTGGAAAAGTGCCAGGCCATTTAATTTGGAGCTGGATTATGCCACCTTCCTCTTGCACTGTTCCACAAACAGTTGAGCCAAGATAAGGAGCGAAGTACTACTTAAACTGAGAAGGGTGACTTGATTTCCTTTAAAATCCTGGGAGTTTTCCAACTCTGAAATGGGCTGCCAGCGTGTTGATAAATTACAGAACATGACAGGCAATATTTGATCTGGGAACCATTCTCAAAGAGACCTCCTCGTTTGATCTCTCTCCCTCGCCTTCGCTAATCCTGCCTCACCATTGCACAGGCATGTAAAGGTTGTAAGAAGCTTCCTTCAGGGCCATCACTGCAGCTATCAGCCAAAGGAGCAGCTCAACGGCAATTCAAGGCAGTCTCTAAAGTCTCCAAGTGCTTTGGATTCCCTTCTGTCCATTCCTTTTGTGTGTCAAGCCAATTGATTGTTTGCTTATCACCTCTAGCACATTCCGACCAGGGCTGAATAAGCTCTCCTCATGCACCAAAAAATGGAGAGCAACCGGCACACCCCTACAGAGCTATCCAAGAGACCAGGGCGCCCGCACACTGCCTCCAGGAAGGGACACTGCCAGATGGAAGGCACCGCAAGTGGCCAGAATCGCAAACAGAAAGTATTTGCTGCCGACAGTTGTTCTTTAGCGTTAACTCAGAATTTGGGCAAGTTCCTCAGCGGCTTTATGCCAAATTAAAGCACCAGCAGAGATCTCACGCCCGCTGCGTGCACGATTTAGAAGAGCCACGAGGCTCAAGCTACCGGTGGCTACATTTGGAAATGTGTATGTAATACAAAAACCAAACGTGCCGTGAAGTCAGCGCACCGCTGCGACACACTGGGAAATATTCAGGTACTTCAGCAGAGCCGATGCTATTTGAGATGCCTAAGGTGCGTGAGACGTCCTCCACTAAATGACACAAGTGACATCTTGATAGTGATGCTGTGGCTCTTCTGGTTCACTGTGCACATACACGACCTCTATACCCAGTAACTAAAAAAAGCCACTAGAAGGAGGGCAGCCTTACTGAAGAGGGGTAAAGAAACACTATTAAAAGCACCAATTTAATGTTAAAGTTCAAGAAAAAAGAATCATAGAATGGTTTAGGTTGGAAGGGACCTCGGAGAGCATCTAGCACCAACTCTTCTGCCAATGTCAGCGACACCTCTCACCAGACCAGGCTGCCCAAAGCCCCATCCAACTCAGCCTTGAACATTTCCTGGGCACCCTGTTACAACCCTCGGAGTGAGGAATTTCCTTCTAAGATCTAATCTATATTTCCCCTTTTTTAGCTTGAAATCATTCACCCTTGTCCGGTCACTAGAGTCCCTCATAAAAAGTCCCCCTCTAGCTTTTCTGTCACCCCTTCAGGTAATAGAAGGCTGCCAGAAGGTCACAGAATCACAGAACATTAGGGATTGGAAGGGACCTCGAAAGATCATCCAGTCCAATCCCCCTGACAGAGCAGGGTCACCTGGACCAAGTCACACAGGAACACAGCCAGGCAGGTTCTCCCCAGAGCCTTCTCTTCTCCAAGCTGAACAGCCCCAACTCCCTCAGCCTTTCTTCAGAGGAAGGTGCTCCAGCCCTCTGATCATCCCTGTGGCCATCCTGTGGACATGCTCCGACATTTCCGTGTCCTTTTCTGTTGGGGCTCCCAGAACTAGAAGCAGTACTCCAGGTGAGGTCTCAAGGTCATGAATAGAAGGAGGTGTGCTTAGAAAGAAAAGATTCAGTGGTATCCATCCACCTTCCCATGGAGAAGTCCACAGCTGAGGTGGGAGAAGTGTGGACAGAACACAAGTAAACAAGTGTACTGGGAAAAAACAGGGTTCCCTTTATCACCACTGAATTGTGCTGCCACTAGCAAGGAATCACTCCGGGGAACAGAACGAGGTGGGAAATAAAATCCCTGCAAGCACTGCTGAAGCTCAGCAGCAAAACTCCTGCACCAGAAATAGCAAGTGAACTCATGGGCCACAGCAGATCCACAGGGCTCACAACCTAGGTCAGAGGAAAAGCTACAAAATAGAGCCATTAATATTTGTGCTTGATTAATGGTTTTGATGTTCAAATCAGTATTAAATGTTAATGACTTAATCAGCAACGGAAAGAGATATAATTTGAATTAGTGTTAGTTCTTGACAGGGGAAAAAAACTTACCACAAGGAAATTAAGTGCCATAAGTAAAGAAGTCACAGGAGCTACAATCATGGATCTAAACTGCGTGAACCCTGAATACAGAATCATTGAATCATTTGAGTTGCAAAAGACCTTTAAGATCATCCAGTCCAACCATTAACCCAGCTGTTCCAACCCCATCGCTAAACTCTGTCCCTAAGCTCCACGTCTACAAGATTTTGAACCCCCTCCCTGGGCAGCCTCTTCCGATGCTCAATGACCCTTCCAATGAAGAAGATTTTCCTGATGTCTAACCTCAACTTCCCCGGGCAATATGCTGGAGTCAGATTCGTAAGATTTGAATTCTAAAACAGACTGAAGCCAAACTCATTTATATCATCCTAAGTCTCCAGACACTAATTAGGGATGGAGAAACATGGTCACAGTAAGCACCCCTCCTGCATTATTCGACTGTGGGTAACGCACCTTCATGTCTTGGGTGAAGGACACAGAAGGACAAACAGGCTCACGGGAGCCAGAGTCACTCTAGTACTGCCTAGGGGGTGGGGGGCATCAAAACAAATCCCTGTGAAAGATCAGGTTGTGACTGGAGCAAAAGCTGGGAACCTGCTCTGTCTGTGCTTCAGCAGCACTCACGCTGCAGCCCCACACTCGCGGGCTGGGTCCGCACACTACTGCGAGCTCATCACACCAGAGGACCTTACCCAACGGCACGATCGACCAGGAGAGGCGCACGGCACGACTAAGGTTTTCCAGAATGAAGGGCTGTATTTGCTGGCCAAACTTCAGACCAGTATCAATAGCAAAGTCTCAGAAACCACTCTGAGAAATCAGAATCGTTCATTAGGGTGAAAATATGAAAACAATGGCCCGGATTTTTTCAATTAGAATCCCAGCAGGTTAGCAGCCGTGTTCACACACATATAATTAAAGCTTGCCCACTGCTCACAGCAGATTTGGTCCACGTTGCCTATAACACTGCCAGACGTACACGGCCACAAGAAGATCCTCCCACGCCAGTGTCTGTAGCTGTTCAGTTTTTGTAACTCGGCCGCTTGTCAAAAAAATTTGTAAGGCAATAAAAAACTGCTTAACCCATGTCCAAAATAAAACATCTCTTCAATCACTTAGGACTTCTAGTTGCCTCCCTGTTCTGAAGTCAGAATTTGAATGCAGATCGTGGCTTGCTCAGAGTAACTTTGGACCTTTGCTTCCTTTGGACCCCTCAACCAGGCATTTCAAGCAGAAGCCTCAAAACTCTTGGGACAACCAAGACCACACAAAATCCACCACCACTGTGTTTAGCTCAGTGAAGTGGTGGATGACCACAGCACACGGTGATCTAATAACCCCACTGATTATTTATTTGGCTTTCTTAAGCATGTGAGGCCTCAGTTCCAGAAGGACACAGAACTGCTGGAGAGTCCAGAGCAGTGACACAGAGATGATGAAGGGAGGGGAGCACCTCCCCTGTGCGAAAAGGCTGAGGGAGCTGGGTCCCTTGAGCTTGGAGAAAAGGAGACTGAGGGGTGACCTCATGAATGCTGATAAATGTGTGAAGGGTGGGTGTCAGGAGGATGGAGCCAGGCTCTGCTCACTGTCATCTAATGACAGGACAAGGAGCAGTGGGTGTCAGCTGGAACACAGGAGGTTCCGCATCAATATGAGAAGGACCTTCTTCACAGTGAGGGTGACAGAGCCTTGGAAGGGGCTGCCCAAGAACGGGTTCAGGCGTTGTCTGGGCTCGACTTGAAAACACGGCATTAGTGCAAGTTCCCGAGCAAAGTCTGTCTCAGGAAGGTGCCTCCACGATTTCCCACGCAATGCACCTTGTTTGAATCGCTGTGGAACACTGACAGCACGTGTTCGCTCAGGTGTGCTCGTACCTTACGTTAAGTCCAAAAACACCCATCTCGACAACCTAACTGGGAAGATCTTGATCGAAGAAGACTCCGAAGGCAGACAAACGAGGTTCGGGTTTAAGCCAATGAAAATTCCTGCCTTAGCAAGGGCTGTTTAATTGAGCACAAACAAATAGCTTCAGAACTAATTTGATGGTAGTCATCTGCTACAACATCGCCGCAGCTTCTCCACGTTATTTTTCAAGAGGAGGAGCGCACGCGGGTAGCACTTCCCAGAGCCTCGGCGAAGGCTGCTCTGTTATGGCTTGGTTCATTTTGGTTTTAATTTGTAAAAAGGTTCAATTCTTTGTACACTGTAAATCAAATTAAGGCCTGCCTGGGGACGCATCATCCCGAGCATCTAATGAAGAAAATACATCAGGGCCGATGCAAATTTATTGGCTGATTTCTGCACAAAGGAAACAACAAAACAGCCAAGAAGCGGCACGTATTAATGAGGAAGCAGGTGATATTTAATTAAATAAATGTCCTCGGCGGTGCTCCAAGGAATGAAATGGTACGGGTGTCGGCCGGCCACATTTCAAGATACAGACCGCGCTGTTCATTTATTCTCCTTCTGCTTCGAGGGGGAGCGCACCTAAGAGACAAACAGTTCTTAGAAATCAGCCATCTAAAACCGTATCACAGATTCACCGCTGATGTTTAATTAAGATTTTCCTGGGAAAAAAAACAATCTATTTTTGTCAACTCTCTCTGTATGGGCTTATTACAAGGATTTTCATTCCCTTCATAAAACAATTAATCAAGTTAATTGTTACAGTACTAATGTCATCTGGAACACGGGGCTGGAAATAGGTTAGAGAATTTTAAGAATTACTTGTTTGGAAAGCAAATTACGGGGAGCTTTGATTCATAGGAGGTTTTGAGCAGTATTTTAGGAACAGCACGGCGATACGACGCGGTGACAAGGCACGCGGGTTGCGACGCAGGCAAGATACAAGACTCACTTTTCTGCTTCAGCTGCTGATGGCTGAGTCTGGCAACTGAGAGGCTGCAGATACTGACCCCTGCACAACACAGACTGAAAATCTGTTGGTCCTTGTGTGTATTTACTTTGGTCTTGGACACCGAGAAGGAAGGAAGAGGCTGCAGCAGATTCAGGGCCCCCATGAAAAAACCAAAATATTTAGTACCACTACTACATGAGGAGGATTTTTTATGTTTGCTGGTTATTGTTTTATTTTAATTAGTGAGACACAGTAGGGGGAGAAAGCCAAGGCTTTTCTCATTAATGACAGAGGGGTTTTCATCATGGACTTCAATGTAATCTCATTTTTCCTAAAGTTAAAAGCATGACACTTCGACAAATCACTTCCAAATCATGAAGAGCATTAACCATCATCAGGAATAGCTGAAGAGCTACAGAGTCAGTCATGCTCCTTTTGGCAGCCAGTCACATAAATAGACAGATCCCCCCAGTGCAATTAACATTTCCAGAAATGCTCTCCAACGTATATGTGACACAGTTACACTGGCTCGTACACTCACAGCATCACAGAGCATCAGGGACTGGAAGGGACCTCCACAGATCATCCAGCCCAATCCCCCTGACACAGCAGGATCACCCAGATCCAGTCACACAGGAACACACCCAGGTGGGTTTTAAGTATCTCCAGAGAAGGAGACTCCACAACCCCCCTGGACAGCCCCTCCCAGGGCTCTGTCACCCTCACTGGGAAGAAGGCCCTTCTCAGACTGATGTGGAACCTCCTATGTTCCAGCTCACACCCACTGCCCCTTGTCCTATCATTGGGTGCCCCTGAGCAGAGTCTGGCTCCATCCTCCTGACACCCACCCTTTCCATATTTATCAACATTCATGGGGTCACCCTCAGTCTCCTTTTTCCCAAGCTCAAGAGACCCAGCTCCCTCAGCCTTTCCGCACAGGGGAGGTGCTCCCCTCCCTTCATCATCTCTGTGGCTCTGCACTGGACTCTCTCCAGCAGCCCTGTGTCCTTCTGGAACTGAGGGGCCCAGAACTGGACACAAGATTCCAGCTGTGGTCTCACCAGAGCAGAGCAGAGCAGAGCAGAGCAGAGCAGAGCAGAGCAGAGGGGGAGGAGAACCTCTCTCCATCTAGTGACCACCCCGCTTCTGATCCACCCCAGGATGCCGTTAGCCTTCTTGGCCACAAGGACACATTGCCAGCTCATGGTCATCCAGCTGTCCCCCCTTATACAGAAATCAGCAGCATCTCCCATTTTCTTCCATCTGAGTTTGTAGTTGGAATCAAAACAAACTCAGGTCACCTGAGACCATGATTTAACATTTTCACACACATCCTTCCCTTCAACAGCACTCACTGAGTTCACAGATGCTACCAGCAAAGCTGCATCTCCCAGGGCGTCTAAATTCACGTGCGAACCGTGGCTGCAAGGAACAAAGGCCACCCCTAAAGCAAACGGTTTCGTTGGCAGGAGCAAGGAGTTCAGTTCCACTGAAAGGAATCGGTAAGCAAGCAGCTGATAAAGCCCTTCTCTGTACATTATCCCGTTTGGACCAGCCGTGCTCTGACTGCACGACGCTGCCTGATGGCCAGTTCACATTGTGTTTTCCAATGTGATGAGTTGGGTTTAGCTTCCTCCAAAAGGAAAGAAACTAAATGGATCCACAGAAAGGACTGGGGGATTCATTTTAAGATTATCACAGAATCGTCGACTGCTGTGGCTTGGAAGGGACATCTTCTAGTTTAACCCCCCTGCTAGAGCAGGATCACCTAGAGCACACCACGCAGGATCACATCCAGGTGGGTTTGGAAGGTCTCCAGAGCGGAAGACTCCACAGCCTGTGCCAGGGCTCTGCTACCCTCCCTGTGGAAAAGATTTCCTTCATGCTCAGATGGAACCTCCTGCGTTACAGCAATGATGCTGATGCCAGTTTTCTCTCTTCCCTTTCATCTGACACCCAGTCAGCACAATCAGAAAATCCATTTTTTATGCCAGTGAGCAAACTTTCATTATTAATTTCATCCCAAACCACTTACATGTTCATTAGTAAATACAAACACGGATAAACATTGACGATTCGATCGCCCGCAAACAGTCTGGGGTTCAATTCCATATCATTACCCAAAACAAATGGGAGTTGTTAAAAAGTCTTAACAGAAAGCAGAAACATCAGACAGAATTAATATTTGCGGGCTACGAGGGTGTCTCTATCACTTCCATTAAATGCTAAAGTGGCCTATTCTTCATCATTACCCACTTGTTTTTCCTGGGACTCTTACTAAGCCTGAAAAATTTATGTAGCAGATTTTTCAGCAAATCACCAGCATTTTGAATCTTCCCAAAACCACAGTAATCACCCTTGACTGCGCTTTGAACTCAAATGTCACATTAGCCCCCTTTTGGCAAGATTCATGTTTATGAGTCCTCTCAACTAAAAGAGAGCACACCGCCGTCCATCACGCCTCCTGAAATCTTTTTTGCAGTGAAATCTCAGGGAATCACAGAACATCAGGGATTGGAAGGGACCTCGAAAGATCGTCTAGTCCAATCCCCCTGCCACAGCAGGATCACCCAGACCAAGTCACACAGGAACACATCCAGGAGGCTTTTAAATGTCTCCAGAGAAGGAGACTCCACAACCCACCATGGGCAGCCCCTTCCAGGGCTCTGTCACCCTCACTGGGAAGAAGGTCCTTCTCACACTGATGTAGAAGCTCCTCTGTTCCAGCTCACACCCACTGCCCCCTGTCCTATCACTAGATGACACTGAGCAGAGCCTGGCTCCATCCTCCTGACGCTGAACTGAGGGGCCCAGACCTGGGCACAATATTGTAGCTGTGGTCTCACCAAGGCAGAGTAGAGGGGGGAAAGAAACAGATCATGGATGTAGGCAAAGGGAACACTCATCTCAGGAAAGTTCTCAATAAACTGTCTAAGAAAACGCAGATTCTTGTTTCCAGGATCATTAATCACTGATATTGGTCACGTTCCTGGCTCCGAGCCAGCAAGGCACTCACGCGTGTTCTCATCTTCCAGTCACTACTACTGTTCATACGCTTAAGTTGAGCGCGTGTAAGAGAGCAGAACGCCGAGCCCCGTTCCGGCCTGACCCCGCCAGAAAAGCAGAGCTAATGGGACACGGAAACACGAAAACACCACCCGAGGCCGGAGCGTTCTACACGGTGGAGTAACGTTCATTTCTCAGTGGTTCTGCTCCTCCAGGATCTGCTCCGCTTCCTCAGGCTGACAGTCTGACGGCGCGTGTGTGTCCAACAGAGGAGAAAGATTGGAGGGCTGCAGTTCAAATATTCTCTCACAATACTCATCCCTGTATCTTACAAAACTGCTAGATGCTGGGCACCCAGTTCATGCCTGACGTGGCTCTGGCTGAAGTCAAAGAGAGGCAGCGGAGATGAAATTAGCTCGACGCGTGTGCGCCGGTGCTTTCTCCGAGCTGTTGCTAGACTTCAGGACTGTTCAGCTTTTGTAAACCTCCATTAAGCAGCTTTTATGAACTACTGTTGCAGTTTCCATAGAAACAGCAGATCATAATTTCTGAGAGAATATAAAACCTTTTTCAACACATTTGATGGTAATTTTCTCCAGATGACCTCCAGGTAATTAATGTGGTAGTTTGACCCCTGCTTTACCATTATTGTCTAAGAAACAAGCTGTATTGCTCCTTTAAAATCTGAATGCATTGTTCGCACCCAGCAAAAAGCCTTGGAAGTTTGGGATCTGCTCAAGGAGCTACTGCACACGTGGCCAGCTCACGCTTCTGCTGCTTCCAACACAGTCCTTCGGCCTTGTGGAAGACTACAGACGTGTCTGTGACCTCGGTGCCTGGGCAGAACTAGCAGCCAGAAACCTGTACAGTGGAACCAAACCACACCGGAGATGCCCGTCCGTCCAAACGCCGCTGAGAGCCTGCTCTCAGGACGTGAGAACTCACGGCACGGTTTGGATGCAGCGTGGAACACTCGGATGAAACTGAGCAATGCTCAATGAAACGGGAAAGGCCAGAGAACAACGCACCCTTCAGAATGTGACCTTCTTGTCACAAGAGGAGAAGAAAACGAAGGCACACGGGACTTTCTTTACCCTCGCACACTTAGCTAGGACGACTAACTCTAGCAGACATCAAGAACTGATCAGAACTTGATTCTGACGATGGTGTCAGACAAGCACAACTTTGGAAACTAGTGGAACGCTGCTGCTCTCACGGACTGCATTTTAAAATCTACGGATACAAGAGGGCCAACAGCACCCTGGGGTGCATCAGAAAGGGGGTGGTTAGTAGATTGAGAGAGGTTCTTCTCCCCCTCTACTCTGCACTGATGAGACCACATCTGGAGTGTTGTGTCCAGTTCTGGGCCCCTCAGTTCATGAGGGATGTGGAGCTGCTGGAGGGAGTCCAGCGTAGGGCAACGAGGATGATGAAGGAGGTGGAGCACCTCCCTGATAAGGAGAGGATGAGGGAGATGGGTCTCTTTAGCTTCGAAGAGAGGAGACTGAGGGGTGACCTCATTAATGTCTATAAATATGTGAAGGGTGGGTGTCAGGAGGGTGGAGCCAGGATCTGCTCAGAGGCATCTAATGATAGGACAAGGGGCAGTGGGTGTCAGCTGGAACAGAGGAGGTTCCACATCAATCTGAGAAGGACCTTCTTCCCAGTGGGGGTGACAGAGCCCTGGAAGGGGCTGCCCAGGGGGGTTGTGGAGTCTCCTTCACTGGAGACATTTAAGACCCACCTGGATGTGTTCCAGTGTGAGTTGGTCTAGGTGGTCCTGCTGTGTCACGGGGCTTGGACTGGACGATCTTTCGAGGTCCCTTCCAATCCCTAAGGATTCTATGATTCTCAGTTTATTCTGCCAAATTAAATGTATTTGTTGATCATGCACAGAGGCAGCTCAGGCTGTTGGTGCTGTTTTGAAGGGAATGTTCAGAGCAGAGCACGGCAGCCGAGCAGGCAAACAGTGCAGAATAACGACCTCATTCCGTACGTCTGACGCTTTTCATAGCATCACGTTGCTTACTCCACGAAATTTCCCATCTCCCTCCACCGTGTATTTCAAGACCACAAAATAACAACATCATTCTGTAATAAAAAGCCTAGCACCTCATGTATTTCCTATCCACCTCTCATGGTTTATGTGTCCTTCAGCTGTCATTTTACCTTTCTGTACACCTTTAACACCTCAGCCCTTCTTCCTGCTTGCTTCCAGGTTTCTAACAATTTACCAGCCAGCTCTCACAGGTACACTCCCTGAAAAATGTGTTTGAGATCAAATAGTGCCAATTTCTTCTGCATTCAACTGTAGTTGCAGCGGATTAAGAGAAACTCAGGGTCCTGGGGATTTTAGAACACTCTGAGTAACCCTCTGGAAAGGGGACACTTGGATTCTGGAGTACTGGGTCCAGCTCTGGAGCCATCAACACAGGAAGGATATGGACTTGATGGAGCAGGTCCAGAGGAGGGCCAAAAAAAGAGACCAGAATCACAGACCTGTAAGATCAACAAGTTCAACAACTGGATCCTCAGTGCCAGGTCACTACAAATCAAGTCCCTAAGCACCAGGTTCACATCTCATTTAAATCCCTCCAGGGATGGTGACTCCCGTCACTGCCCTGAGCAGACTGTTCCACTGCCCAACAGCCCTCTTGGTGAAGATATTCTTCTTAACATCCAGCAGCCCAAACCTCCCCTGGTGCAGCCTGCAGCCATTTCATCTAGTTCTATTGCTTGCCACCAGGGAGAAGAGGCTGTTCCCCTCCTCACTCTAACATCTTCCAAGGAGTTGTAGAGAGTGATAAAGTCTCCCTTCGGCCTCCTTTTCTCTAGGCTAAAGGCTATTCAGCCTGTTGTCAGCCACTTACAATCCACTGCCTACTCCTGTTCATTTGTAACAGAATCACAGAGTCACAGACCATCAGGGATGGGAAGGGACCTCGAAAGATCATCTAGCCCAATCCCCCTGACACAGCAGGATCCCCTAGACCAACTCACACAGGAACACATCCAGGTGGGTTTGAAATGTCTCCAGAGAAGGAGACTCCACAACCCCCCTGGGCAGACCCTTCCAGGGCTCTGTCACCCTCACTGGGAAGAAGGTCCTTCTCAGATTGATGTGGAACCTCCTCTGTTCCAGCTCACACCCTTGCCCTTCATCCTATCACTAGGTGACACTGAGCAGAGCCTGGCTCCATCCTCCAGACACCCACTCCTCACATATTTACAGACATTAATGAGGTCACAGGACAAAATATTCAATCACACCTTCTAAGAGGAGATGAGCGAAACAGCACGGTAAAAATAAAGAGAGATTTGGCAAAATCACCTTGAGGCCATCCTGGAAGTGAGAGACCCTGCGCCGGGCATTACACATCCGTACACACACACATATCTACACACCTACTCTCACACACATGAGGAGATGAGGTATCTCTCTGTGGCAAGAAAATGTTGGCTCAAGGCAGGAAATTACCACAGGTTCTTGGCAGTTTGCTTCAGAGATCATTTGATCTGATCTGGAGGCACATGATTACTTCACAGCTTTGCACGTTCTTGACTATGATGCAACATATCAACACATTAATTGGAATTTTGGTCACAATTAGCATGCATTAAATTCCTGATTAGTTGTGTGCATTTAAAGCATTTTAATTGGTTTGTTTCCATTGATATAATGTAAAGTGTTTTAAACTCTGTAATTTCGAGGTGTGTATTTAGTTATCATTGATTAGCTAATCAATAGTATTGTCACAAGTGTACGACTGCTGGGTTAGTTACGTCTGGAACTCACATTTCTCAGGAAACAAGTGACAGAACCATTTTCCCCCTGGCTGTGTTAGCACATCATTTGCTTCTTCTATTAAGCCACCAGACACTAGCAGGAGTTTGCATTGTCTCACTTCTTTTTGTAAAGCACTTGAAATGTCTAACAGATCTACTCCGCTGATTAACTTCTTTCAAACTCCTAACTCCAGTGACTTGCAAGAAATACTCATATGAAATATTTCCAACACATTCACACCAGTGGAACCACACATTCCAACACTCCAGGCAGGAAAAGTAGCACCGCCTTGGCAGGTTCTGCTCCAGTAGCCTTGGTTTGTGAGATATTTATTCAAAGCGAGCGAATGTTGGGATCACCCATCATCGACAGCAACATGTTCCCCCAGAACAGAATCACAGAATCACAGAACATCAGGGATTGGAAGGGACCTCAAAAGATCATCTAGCCCAATCCCCCTGCCACAGCAGGATCACCTAGACCAAGTCACACTGGAACACATCCAGGCGGGTCTTGAACATGTCCAGAGAAGGAGACTCCACAACCCCCCTGGGCAGCCTGTTCCAGTGCTCCATCACCCTCACTGGGAAGAAGTTCCTTCTCATATTTATATGGAACCTCCAATGCTCCAGCTCACACCCATTGCCCCCTGTCCTACCATTGGATGATGCTGAGAAGATTTGCCCTTTTCCATTTAGCTAGTTTGCTTTTTCCTTGGATCTCAAAGGAACAGAAACTTTGCTGGCTTAATAACTTCAGTGGCTTGAGGTCTACATGATTTTGAGATGTTCTTATTGTCCCATGTCATAGCCAGAAGAGAAGTGATTACTAAGCCATGAGTTACAACCAAAGAACACACTAAATGTTCCTCAAAAACACCACAGACAATCTTCAGGCGTTGAGTTGAACGCTTTAGCCTCATAGGCCAGAACAGCTGAGAAACTGCAAAACAACTATTACCCAACGGTGGGTATGTTTCCAGCAGGAGACCACAAGGTTGTGTCAATTCATCTGACCACCAGGAGCTTTTTGTGAGCCACGTAGGGAAGAAAGAGCTGAAACAGCTTCAGTTCATTCCAGGTCATCAGAAAACTCACACCGAGTTTTCCTCAGCCCAGGGTAGCTTGGCTGAGCCCCGTGCTCAGGCCAGACTGAGACGTGGGAAGGAGTTAACAGGCTGATGATGAAATGGAGCTTTTCATCACTTCACAGGACAGATGTACAGATGAGTCAAGGTTTGAAGGGAGTTTGGGCACAAGCTTTTAACCCAGAAGTCCCTTTGTTCCCATACCACCTCCTCTTTCTCCCTTTTTCTCTATTACTCTCTGCACCTAATAGTGAAACAATCAAAACATGGAAAATTAATACAAACCCTAGGGAATACTAACTAAAATTCAAGATGTTCAACACTCCAGATAAACCTAAGAGCATCCACACTGACTCTGACTAAAACTGGATCTGGGTCCCTCTCTTTGGCCATCCTTCAGATGTTTCTGGGTCCCTCTCTTTGGCCATCCTTCAGATGTTTCTGGGTCCCTCTCTTTGGCCATCCTTCAGATGTTGCTGGGTCCCTCTCTTTGGCCATTCTTCAGATGTTTCTGGGTCCCCTCTCTTTGGCCATCCTTCAGATGTTTCTGGTCCCTTTCTTTGGCCATCATTCAGATGTTTCTAGGTCCCTCTCTTTGGCCATCCTTCAGATGTTTCCCAGCCTGACGGTACAGGTACACTGGGATATTCCCTCACCGATGCTCTAATTTATCAGTTCTCAGGCATCTCTCAGAAGTGCTAATCCTGTTCAAAAGCATTTCATGGGCATTTCTTGTCACAGTTTCTCTCTGAGCTCAGTTAAACTCTTGGCCTTCACAGCAGCCTTTGCTGTTGAGCTCCACAGGCTCCATGAGTCAGTGGACCAAGAGACTGCTGACTTTCCAAGAAGGTAAACCGTGTTTGTGTCGAGAAAGAAGTCTTCAAACCAGCAGATCTCACAACTGCCTTCTAAAGAGTAGGCAAAGGCATTTCTTTCATTTTAGGGACATTTCCAATTGAATTAGTTTCAATTACCGGGTCCCTCTGTGGCTGATGCAGTTCGATTAATTTAAGCCATAATAAAGTGCTCGGCGTTTCCAGTCAGAAAGATAAAAAGTCTGCAATTTCAGTACCAACTTTCGGCACAGTGTGCGTCATCCAGCAAACGCGTGATGTTGTGGTATAAATCCCTCCACATGCTTGATTGGGATGTCTTGTGCGTCTCACCCAGGCGGCCAACTCAAGCTCACGCAAGTAGAATTTTTATGTAGCACCAAGCACAGCTCATGCTCTTTCCTTGCTGGATGCTCAGTCATCCCAGTAAACCCAAATGAATCTTGACCCTTTCCAAACTCCAGGTCAATTGTTTCAGGAACTGGTCAGACCAATCTTTCTTTATTTCCACCCGACCGAAGGAGAGGTAGTTAAAACAATGTATCTGTGACTAATAAAACTTCCATCTTAGGAGCCACAGATACTAGAAGATTTAAAGGTTAGGATGCTCGTGGAATACAAAACACAAGACTTGCTGCTAAGTGAGCAGCATGTGCACATCATCGGAATCTGTAAACAACAAAAACCCAACAAGGGCGCTTGCCCTACACATTCTCTGATGATAAACACGCCTCATCAGAGGGGGCACGGCACGCAGAACTGGCAGTGTGCTATGAATTATGCAAGCAACCAATAAAACCCTAGTTTGTTTTCAACTCTGAAGTACAGCCGTACCAAGCGAACCCGAAGCTGCGTGAGGATGGATAAAGTACAGACCAATTTGCCGTAGAGATGTCGTTAGCAGGCGCACCAAGAGCCAACCTGAGCGATCTGTTCCGCAGCAGGGCAGCTTTGCCCTCCCTCCCAACGGCCGGCACAGTTGGGCAGGGTATCTCTGTTTATCTCGCTGTTTGTTTCTAACCACCAAGAAGTGAGAGGGGCCGCGGAGCGGAATTACATCACTGGCTCCTCGGGGCTGGTACCCCTTCCCCCTCCCGCGCCACTTGATTCTTGACTGAGCTAAAGCGCTGAGAAATTAGACTTCATTTCAGTATGCTAATAGCAATCTATCCAAAACAATGTAATCAAGGCCTCGTGTGCGCCTATAATTTCATCCCTGACAGAAGTCTGACAGCTATTTATTGTTGGAGGGAGCTGCGGGGAGGGGAAGAGGAGAAATTCCTGTAATTTCCCCTCCCCCAGCAAACACAACAGCCTCGCGGCTTCGAGCGGCATCTTTGTGCGGCGCACAAAACGGCAATCATCCCGGGCGTCACACGCGTCTTGTCTTCAGCAATCAAGGCAGAGAGTTGAGGGAGAGGCACGTTCAGATGTGCCAATTCCCAAACTGGCCACCTCTGATGAGCCAGCTGTGAGCTTCAATTGTCACATTATAATTTAGGCAAGGAGGGGAAGGGGGGGCGCGAGGCATCCCGCTCCACACTGGATGCACATAATTATTCACAGCAGGACGCTGCAGAATTAATTTGGCCAATCAGAATTATAGTGGGGGCTGGGTACCGGCAGCAGCGAACAGGGGGAACACAGAGAAAGACGGGAGAATCAGGAACGGGGCTGACAAGAAGCACAACGTGACCAGCACCTCGCTCGTGTCTTGATGTGGCATCCCTCCATGTACTTGGAACACAGTGCAGTGAAAAGGCAACTGTTAGACAGATGTCCCTGCCTCACCGGGGCGGGCTGGCAGTTGGAGAAGCCGTGAGTTTGGTGCATGGGGGAGAAGCCAACGACCTGAGGGGTTTGTGAAATGCCACATAAAACACTGTGATAGGGCTGTATCCTATACTGCCTGCTGAGCACACACGTGGGACCACTGCTGGTGATTCTGCAGAGTTCTGGTTTGGCACTTCAGAAGCTGCCAAAACACCAGGTAAACAATCAAGAGGCACGGAAGTAACCCCCAGCCTGTACACATCAGGTGATGGGACCCGCGTAACTTCGTCTCACAGTCTACCACAGACTGTGCGCTGACAACTTTTCACTGTGGAAGTTAAAGGAGCTGACTGGAGAGGGAAGAACGGGAGCTCTGCCACCCGAGGTGAGTAGTTTTGGACTCCAAGACAAGCACTTTGTTTAGTGATTCCATTAAACTGATCTCCAGTGAGCACTGAACAATATTGGGCATCAATATGCTTCAGCAGAAAACACCTGCTGAGATGAAGGGGGAAGTTAACCATCCTCAGATGTTTTTCAAGTTTTCTGTGAATTCTGAGAGCAGCATTTCATCAGTCTTGTAATTCACTAACAGCTTTCATCAGAATTTAAATGCTTGCTCTGGTAGCAAAGAAAACAGTACGGTATACAAAAGAAATCAAGCAGAAATGCCTGTCTTCATTACTCAAAGCTCTGAGTAGCCAGGCAAACACTTCAGCCACGTTCTTCAGATCACCAGGAGAGTGAATTTGGAGAGAAAGAGTTCTTCCCACTTCTGTTCACCTGACAGAGGACAGACCAGGCGCAGAAGTCATGCTCTTTGACCTCAGTATCCAACTTGAACCAAAGCAAAGGATAACACAGTCTACACCACGTCTCAGCCTTTGCCCCAGATTCTGCCAACACCCTCTCGCCGGGGACAGCTGTAAAACTAGAGGGAAGACTGAAGCAGTACAGATTAGACTGCTAAGACACATAAACTGATGAATCCTCTGCACAAGCACAAATCTCTCTTTCTTTTCGAATATAAGGAGAGATGTTCTGAAGTTTAGATGAGCATAAAGCTGAAATCTGCCTTAAGAGATGCTCAAAGAAACAAGACACGCAGCGTGCTGCGTCCCGAGCGCTTGTCTCCACTTGAAGGCAAACCAAAATGATCATTCTGCAAGGCAGAAGCTTGCTGGGGTTCCTTCCCCCTCTTTTCCTGGAATCGCACAAGCATGACAAATGTAACTGAAGCAGAAGCCTTGAGTTCCTGTAAAAGTTAACTTCAGCTTCTGCTCTCGGGTGCTGGTAACAGGGAGGTCGCTCAGGCTTTATTTCTGGCCATAACGTTTGATGTACGCCACTGTCAGCGAGCCCTGTGATTCAATCTGCAAGGATATGAGGCCTCGTGGTAAAAGTGGGAGAACTACAAATCCTGATTAACAATCACTGCAACAGTAAAATTGGTCCCCATAGCAACGAGGCTGAGATTACACAACAAATGGCAGAGTCGTATCAGATACATCACCCCACCAAATGTCCCCTCTTGGAACCCACGGGGCTTTCCGCTCCCCTCGTCTTTAAGGACCTGCAAATATCACTTGCAGTCTCCTGGTCGCCACTGCTCATCCTCTCAATCCCACTGTCATGGGGTCTTCCAACGGCCAAGGCAAAAGAACACAATAAAAGTGATGTGAACAAAATATGGTTCTGAATAGAATCACTACGGATTGGAAGGGACCTCAAAAGATCATCCACTCCAATCCCCCTGACACAGCAGGATCACCTAAACCAAGTCACACTGGAACTCATCCAGTCGGGTCTTGAATATCTCCAGTGAGGGAGACTCCACAACCCCCCTGGGCAGCCTGTTCCAGTGCTCCGTCACCCTCACCGTGAAGAAGTTCCTTCTCAGGTTGATGTGGAACCTTCTATGTNACTCCAACAGGTCAGTCCCCAGCTTATACTGGTACCTGGGGTTGTTCTTGCCCAGATGCAAGACTCTGCACTTACTCTTGTTATAGCTCATTAGATTTTTCCCAGCCCAGCTCTCCAGCCTGTCCAGATCTCGCTGAATGGCAGCACAGTCTGCTGGGGTGTCGGCGACACCACCCAGCTTCGTGTCGTCAGCAAGAAACTGTTCCAGACCCCAGCAGTTTGAAGAAAAACAAACAATCCTATATATTTTGTGACTTCTCCCTCCTCCTCTGCTTTATGTTTGTTTTAGGGCATTTCCGTAACTTCAGCTTGCAGAAGTAAATACTGATTGGAGATGTTTGGCATTTTTGAAACAAGTGATGGCAGTTGCCCTCTTTGTGTGCATCGCTCCCGGAGACAAACTCCGTACCCACGGAGCATGTGCACTGTGGAAGATGGCATGGTCCTTCCAACCGCACCAAGAATGACCTTTGGCTGGAAAGCCACGTGACCCCACCTACGCAGTCTGCACCGCCGGGCTTTGTGAAGGTGGGAAACAGGGAATGGGCCGCTTGCTGCAACCACTGTCTACACACAGGGCTACCAAACTGTTAGAGAGGTATTTAGGCAGACAGACAGACAGAGCGCCCTATATGAAACACCACACTAGACAGGGGTCTGGAACACAGGGCACATGAGGAGATGCTGAAAGAACTGGGTTCGTGTGACATAAAGAGGAAAAAGCTAAGAATCTTAAGAATCTTAAGAAGCAACAGAAAGAAGATTTAACGTGGGAGGTTTCAATGCAAAATAAGAAAGAACAATAAATTCCTAAGAGCTGGTCAAATGTTGGGGCAGGGCTCAGGAAGACAGTGGGATCTCTCTGGTCCTCTGACAGTCAAAGTCCTGAATGCCCAGTTCCACGTGCAGGACCTTGAACTCAAGACCTCAGGAGAACCCTGAAATCTGACCTGGTCCTAAGACCCTCTTTCCACTAGACAAGGGACAGCACTCACCTCCTACACTCTAAGAACCCTTCATTCAAACAAAAACATCCACAGTAAGAATTCTTCAAGAGCTGGGAGAAGTCCCTCCATAGAACACTGTAAAGCTTCTCCAGCCCTCTGCTGCTCAGGAAACAAAGTAAGACTTTTATAACTGAGCTGAGAAAGGGGATTCCTTTTGAAGTGAGAGCAGCCAAGGCTAGATGTGACTGTGCCAAGACAAGGGAGAAGCAACTTCTTCTTTCAGATGACAGGTCAGGAGCTGCACGAGGACGACATTGGAAACCTAATCTAACCTCAACAACGGCAGAGCAAGCGAGACGTGAGAGAGTTGCCAGAACACCCTGGCTTCACCTGGACTTGCCTACCCTTCAAGCGATGTAAACCCCGCATTACTTCATCCATCACAAGTCTCTGAACCACAAACTTACAGTGCTTCAAGATGGAGAGTTTGAATTAACGAAGGTCAAACACCTAAATTGTTAAAGCACCAGGTGTCAGCTTTTCAAAGAGAGAGATGAAGAGCAGCCCTGCTCCCTCTGCCCCTAGAAGCAATGTCTGGGCTTGGTTTTGGTCCAAGAAGCTTTAAGATGTATAAAGGTATCTCAGGCCAAACCATGAAGGTATGACAAGAGTCAGTGAGTTCAGCAGAGAAGAGTGCTGGCAAAGAGAAAACACAGCAGTTCTGCAGGACTTCAGTGATGAGCTGGCACCAAAGAACTAAACCTAAATGGCAGCCAAGCAACTTTTAGCTTCTTAAGACAGGAAGGACTCAAAAACTCACTTGGTCCAGCGATTACTATCGCTGAGTGGGTATGAATAAAAGACAGACAAAGGCCTTGGAAGGAAGTATTTGTTGTGTCCCCTTCTGAAAACCAGCATCATGATGGGAGCTTGAAATGCTTCCAATGTTTCTCTGCAGGAGGACCATCAATACAGAACAAACACTACCAGAGATGTGGAAAGTTCCATTTGATCAACACAAACGACAGCGCACAGACTGACGTTTAGCACAAACACAGGTTGGAAAAGACCTTCAAGATCATCAAGTCCAACTGCTCACCCTACAACCCCTAACCACTGAACCACTTCCAAAACATCACGACCCATTCCCTGGCATGACACCACTCTGGCTGCATTCAAACACCATGACCCATTCCCTGGCATGACACCAGTCTGGCTGCATCCACACCAGCCTGTCCATTTCACAAACCAGGAATGTTGGAACCAAACTGAGGTGAGACAGTGTCAGTGGTTCCCGTCTGCACTGCCAAAGCGTCTCCAGGGACTGTGGGATCCAACTGGGTGCAACCAAGAGCCTTAAGTGTACATTACAAGACATTAAGGACACACAGAACGTGAGTCTCAGCTCTCAAGCTCTCATCCACTTCAGTTACTAGGATGAACACAGCCTGCATGCAGCTATTTCTCCTCTTTCCATTTCCATACGTCCGCTTGGCGTATCTGATTTGGGACAGCGTCCATTTCTCCTTGTGCAGACACACAGAATCCTCTAGGTTGGAAGAAACTCAAATCATTGACTTCAGGCATTGCTCTCCTCTACTCAGCCCATAGCTAAACCATACCCTCAAGCCCCATGTGCAGCATATGGCACTTGGAGACAGCACCGAAGCAGCGTGTGAAATGATGTTCAGAGCTGGAGCTTGTTTTGCACACAACTCATGCAGCACTGTAAAGCAGCACAAGATTTTTACAAAGCTAAGCAAAATAAATACTTTTACAAAGTTCTGCCTCTTGGTTTGTTTGGTTTTTGCAATTTTAATGACATTTTCTCTGCTTGAGCCAGCTCTAGCATCACTATTATGACCAGCTTTTCCTCTAGTGAGGAACTGGGTGGTTGCTGCACACGGTGATACAGAAATATTCTGCTGTGAACTTCTGGTTTCTGCTGTGAAAAAAAACCCTGTAAATAGCATTTTAATGCTTTCCTCCAACACAAATCTAATTAACGTTATTAAGAAGAGGACATTAAAACACTGTAAAATGAAATAAAAATTGCAGAAAGTGAGGAAGTTATAGCAACCCTCACCTCAAACATTTATTCCTAAATCATTCCCTTCAATACAGTTCTGGGTTATTTATTTAGCTCTATAAAAATAACATCAGTGCACAGTCACGTGCTGCTCTTGTCTGGAACAGAACTCAAAACATGTGAGATGGAGAGAGGTGCCGCTGCCCGTGGCAGTGGCGATGGAACAAGACGGTGTGTAAGGTGCCTTCCAGCCTAAATCATTCTATGAAGAAAGATCCTCCCACCGTGACTTGATAGCTGCTCTTGTCGTACATTTCATGACATCAGTACATCCCGCATCAATCCATTTGCTTATTGCAATCAACTCGATCTCAGTCCTCAAACTCTGGTTTTGTTTGGTTTTTAAACCTCTAACGGGCTGACAGTGTCGATCACCGTATGAAAGATACCCGTACCTAGGATAGGCTGGCCTAAAAATGTGCCTGCAGAATGTGTTGAAGTATTTTCACAGAACCACCGAATTACTGAGGCTGGAAAAGACCTTTAAGATCATCAAGCCCGCCCTGCGACCCACCAGCACCACAAACACTCTCCAGAAAAACAAACATTTCTATTCACAACACAGCAGAGGAGAACACGTGGTAAGTCCTCTGTCAGGGCTAGGTACTTCTTTTACTAGTGGAAGCTTTGCAAAAACAACATGTAAATAATTTTGTCCATGTAACAGGACGAAGATTTAGGCCCTACAGAGAATCACAGAATCATCAGGGATTGGAAGGGACCTTGGAAGATCATCCAGTCCAGTCCCCCTGACACAGCAGCATCATCCAGACCAACTCACACAGGCACACATCCAGGTGGGTCTTAAACGTCTCCAGTGAAGGAGACTCCACAACCCCCCTGGGCAGCCCCTGCCAGGGCTCCGTCACCCTCACGGGGAAGAAGGTCCTTCTTATATTGATGTCAAAACTTCTATATTGCAGCTCACACCCACTGCCCCTCGTTCTGTCACTAGATGACACTGAGAAGAGCCTGGCTCCATCCTCCTGACACCCACCCCTCACATATTTATACACATTAATGAGGTCACCCCGCAGTCTCCTCTTTTCCAAGCTAAGGAGACCCAGCTCCCTCAGCCTCTCCTCACAAGGGAGGTGCTCCACCTCCATCATCCTCGTTGCCCTATGCTGGACTCCCTCCAGCAACTCCACATCCCTCTTGAACTGAGGGGCCCACAACTGGACACAACACTCCAGATGTGGTCTCACCAGGGCAGAGTAGAGAGGCAGAAGAACCTCTCTTGCTCTACTAACCACCCCCGTTCTGATCCACCTCAGGATGCTGTTGGCCCTCTTGGCCACAAGAGCACACTGCTGGCTCATGGCCATCCTGCTGGCCACCAGGACCCCAGGTCCTTTTCTCCTAAACTACTCTCCAACAGGTCAGTCCCCAGCCTACACTGGCACAGTCATGTTTTCACATCCATCCATTGGAACCAGCTTGCTCTCGGTAGTTTCTTGGCCAAAGTTAAGAGGACGTGCCAACGAAGCAGAGAATTCACACACATCATATTGCTCCAGGACCCACAGGATTTCCCCATAATGACATGGGCTCACCTTTAGAGGATGATGTGCTCACAGACCCAGAGAGGCACCGTAAAAGCTCTTGCGGTAGGAAAAGCAGGCACATTCCGAGGACACTGAACTGCAAGTATCAGCCTGCTTTTAGCAGAAGGAACGAGTCAACCTCTATTCCACTAACTTTAAATCACGTGAGATGACACTGTATCGTGCTGGTCCAGCTCACTCAGCTTTAGGGCTGCAAGCTGGCAAAAATAATAACTAATAAACCCACGAGCCGGATCAGCTCCCTGCTCCTGGCACTAGTATTCAGAACGTTTCTGAAGTCATAACTTGCGCTGAGGACAGGATTATTCACTGTGTCACATCCCATGAACACGGACCTTTCGCAGGCTGAGCCCGCTGGAGTCGGTGAAGTCACACGGGGCTGCCGTCTTCTAAACACCCTGGTTGTCTGAAAAATCCCTTTTTTATTACAGCAGTTAGCTCAGTGCACACGCTGCTGCTCTCCTCCCAGGATGGGCAACGCCACTTACGACACTGCACTCTCACAGAACCACTCGCTTCGGAGAAAACATTAAAAACATCGAGTCCGACCATTAACCCAACCACCCCTAACCAAGGCCACCCCTAAACCCTGTCCCTAAGCTCCAGGTCTACAACACAGCTCTTAAACACATCCAGGGATGGTGATTCAAGCCCATCCCTGGGCAGCCTGTGACAAGGCCTCATGGCCCTTTCCATGATGAAGTTTCTCCTAATGTCAGCCTAAACTTCCCCTGGTGCAACCTGAGGCCATTTCCTCTTGTCCTGTCACTTGTAACTTGGGAGAAGAACCCCATTTCTCTACAACCTCCTTTCAGGTAGTTGTAGACAGCAACAGGGTCTCCCCTCAGCCTCCTCTTCTTCAGACTAACCAGCCTCAACTCTCTCAGCACTTCCTCACAAGGTTTGCTCTCTAGACCCTTCACCAACCTTGTTGCCCCCCTCCAGACCCCTCATATTTCATTACTGAAGTACTTTCCCCGCCGTTCCAAAGTATTGTGGGTCTCCTCTGTTATTTGTGGGGAAAGCTTTCACTTGTATTGGCATTTTTTAGCCACGTTGCTAAACCCTTATTCTTTTGCTGTGTTTGATATGAACTGCTTTGCTCCTCATCCCTTCTCCCTGCCACTGGAGCCCTAAACCTAACGCTGCCGTACCGTGTCCCGGGGCTGGTGTGCCCGTGCCAGGAGACGGCAGCTTCCGTTGCATGGGCAATATGACTTCTGCCTACTACTCACAACATTGCCATTGTCACGTTGATACTTGGCTCTCAAGGAGCAATGAGAAGAAACCTCAGGCAGGGTTTCTGCACCTCTACAATAAATTCTCATCTTGCTGTAGAGAGGCTTTGGATGGTTCTTTTGTTATTGCAGAAAGAATCTGACAGTGTTGGTAACGACACAACGCTGTATCTTGTGGTGCCTTTGAAAGCTCAAAAAGAACCTGTCGGTTCAAAAAGTAACAGAGAAAATCTTCTTCAGACTTTAAATCACGGAAAGAAATCAGTGCATCCACCAAAACAGAGGGAAATGCCTTGAAGAGCCTTTGAAGGAACAAAGGACTAGCAACGACCACAGAACGAAACAAAATCCTCGCTGCTTTTCAGGTGACGCACGCAAAATCCAGCAGCGCCCAAGTCCAAATGTTAAAATCTGTGTTAGTGCCGCGGAGAGCCCTGAGGGAGCCTGCATTAGCACAACAAAAGTTTGCATAGAGGAGCTTTGATGAGATGAGTATGCAGTGTTCTGCACAGAATGGGAAGTTATAAGAGGTGTCAGAACCGCTGGGAAGACTACTCTGAGGATGCCTTTCATGGAAGGCAGAAAAAGTTATTTGCCAACACTTTCTAGCCTCTTTGTGCCGGAGAAAACGGCACCGAACAAAGGACAACAGCGCAACTTCCTAGCTGATAAAACAAAACCTGTGCCAGGACTTCAAACGAGGTGCCAGTCACTAATGGAGATACCAAACAACAAGCTGGAAAGAATTCCCAGGAGCGATTTAGAAACGCCGGTGCTACTTGCAGCACTCTCTCAGCAACGATCTTTCACAGGCCTTCCTGCCCACGTCAAATGCCCAGGTCATGCTCAAGAGCATACAACTGTTTAAGCTGAAGGACGCCGGTGAGATCATCAAGTCCACATCATCAAGTGTTTCCCCAGCACTGCCAGGTCACCACCAACCCGTGTCCCTCAGCGGGAGTCACATCTCCGCAGCTTTTCAATCTTTCCAGGCATGGAGACTCCAGTACTGCCCTAGGCAGCCTGCTCCAACGTCCGATTACCACTTCAGTGAAGAAACTCTCCTAACATCCAATCTAAACATCCCCTGGCACAACTTGAGGCCATCTTGCCTTGTCTTATATGCTACTAGCATAATTAAAGAACAGCTAAGTCTTTCCAACATCTACCAGTGAGAAAGCATCCTAAACTCATGACAGCGGGGAGAGAACTCGACAAACGCAGAGCTGCGCAGAGCTCCTCGTTTCACTGAATGAGTTTAAGAGGTTTTGAGGTAAGTGAGCACCATAGTGCTGCATTTCACCACATCAAGATGAGGCCTGGTTCCCTGGCCACTGCACATACTGCAAACACCGAGTCAATGCGCAGAGTGCACTGTGACGTTCAGACTTACACGCTGGCCACGTTAATAGACAACCTGAACAAGGCATCGACACGAGGAGCCCGTCACTGCACTTCGACAAGCCCCTTGTCTTACAGCATTGCTCAAAAACTCAAAGAGTTCATTCCAGTTCTGTTAGAATCACAGGACCAGGTGCTAAAACGTTTGGAAATGTCACAGCTATGACTGTCCACATCCACTGCAGTCATCTTGCTGTGTGCACGCATCAGGATACAGACACGAGCGCATCATAAGTACTTTTCCAGCAGAAGCTCAGCTCTGGGGGATCCTGCTGTGGCAGGAGGATTGGACAGGATGATCTTTCGAGGTCCCTTCCCATCCCTAATGGTTCTATGATTCTGTGACTTGGTCTGGGTGATCCTGCTGTGGCAGGGGGATTGGACGGGATGATCTTTCGAGGTCCCTTCCCATCCCTAATGGTTCTATGATTCTGTGACTTGGTCTGGGTGATCCTGCTGTGGCAGGGGGATTGGACGGGATGATCTTTCGAGGTTCCCTCCGATCCCTAATGTTCTGTGATTCTGTGAGTCTGTTTTGTCAATAGGACTTGTTATAAATAAATCAAGGTCTTAGTTATTCAAGCCATTTTGTTAAAATGCTTGTGCCCACAGGCTGCCAAAAAGATGGCAGTAACTGAGCCAATCCTCTTACCAAACACCCTGCAACTTCTTTAAAGCCATCTACAAGCGTGTAGACAATTAATTGGTCTCAGCAAGGAATTCCCCACTATGAGGGGGCTGAGGCACTGGAACAGGTTGCACAGGGAGGCTGTGGCTGCTCCACCCCTGGCAGTGTTCAAGGCCAGGGTGGATGGGGCTCTGGGCACCCTGGTCTGGTGAGAGATGTCCCTGCCTATGGCAGGGGGTTGGAGCTAGATGATCCCCAATATCTCTTCCAACCTAAAGCATTCTATGTTCCCGTGATTCATACGAACTGTAATTTTGCCCTCAGAAAATTACAGACCCACTTCAAAGCAAATGCATAAATACACAAAGCAGTACACTTCATCAGGGAGGTGGCAACGCACAAGTCTGCATCTTTAGGCTGGTCTTCAAATTAACTTGTCATTTCTTTAAATTACAAAGCCTGCTTTATGTCCTCATTTAGTACAGCACGGAGAGTGTACGTGAATAGCTGCTCGCTTCCTGTCTAAATACGAAAATAATGCTTTTCCCACCACATAAAGCTCACTACTGCAGGTTTGCGTGGCATTTTTCCCCATGCTGCCCTATGCATTATTCATGATGTTGAGATTAATAGTCATTTTGATGATAATATCTCATCAGAAAAGTTTTTTTTAAGAATTAACACACATCTTTAAACAAAAGAAACCACAACCACCGAGTTAAAAGAAATCGTTCTGTAGCTTTAGAGATATTAAAGTCACGCGTAAATACAAACTCCTTGTCTTCAAAACCAGACAGTTGTTTGAATTCAGGGTGACAATTCCAGCCACAATTTAAATTACATTTAACTGCAGAAGTGGTGCTAACATGGACAAATGTAGACACTATTTGAGGAGAAAACACTTCCATGGCCATACAGCGTTGACAGTTAATTGTCACAGCTGTATGTAGTAAGAGAATGTGGTTGATGTCACAGATGTTGGGCTGAAGCAAACCATCACCCCTGAGAAAACCAGCCTTTCCACACGGTGACTGTGCCATGTGTAATGGGGACATTTGGTGAAGAAATGAAGCCAGCAAAGTGAGGTTTCCTACAGGCTGGTCTAGTTCACTGTCTCTAGCATATTGAAGCTAGTTTGAGCTCTGCTTCTGCTGACTAGACACCTACAAGGACTATTGATGGGCTTGGCAACTGCTCCTAAAGCAGAACTGAATTTCCATGTCTCTCCATCCGAACGAGCACTCACTGGTCTGTCTCCTTCAAGTCATGCCAACTTTCTTTCCAGTTTGCTGGAAGCTGATTGAGAAGTTACTGGGAACTAAGAGAGACAGCCTCAGATACAGAAGCTTTGTTCAGTCAGAACACAAAGCTACGGGCTGTGAGTCTTCTTGTACCCCCTTGGGGAGAAGGAGCTGAAGAAGAAGTAAGACAGAAACACACATCCGTAACACTTTGGATATTTAATGTCTTCTCAGTCTTCAGGCAACTGCAGGACTTTCAGGGACAAACTGATTCCTCCATCAGGCTCCAGTGATCAGTGAGAGAACGCTTCCATTTCGCAGCGAAGAGGAAAAGCAGGGCGGACAGTCACACGTGTTCCCTGCTCCCCCACAGCAGTAATTCAAACAAGCTTTCTGTAAGCAAGATGCCTAGTGGGCTTTTCACTTAATAAAAAGCTTTCATCCTCTATTTGTCCTGCAATTGAACGTATATAAAAGATCAAGATAGGAGGACAGAGGGTTGTATATTATCTTCTGTGTCATTATATCAGATCTGTCGATCAAAGTTCTTCTGCACCTCTCCCTTGTCAGGGTTCATCACAAGGACCTGCTCTCTCATGACTAAACGAGAGACTAGTATTAATCCTTGGCAAGTGTAAAGAAGAGGATACGACAGCACGACTCTAATACAAGAGCTTTTATTCACCACGGCATTTTTCTGAGAATATGAAATGGAACAGCCTCTCTCAGACGCCGTATGAATGGAAGCGTATTTTCCCGAACGAGTTAAATTCTATCTTCTGCCCACACTTGTACAATCTGTAAAGGTGAGACAGCCAAGTCATTTTGAAAAAAAAAAAAAAGATATTAAGATCAATATAATTCACATTGGAAATTGCTTGATACTGTAAGTTCTAGTTTAATTGTTACTGTGTTGGGAAGGGACCATCTGGGTCACTGAGACCAATCCCATGCTCTCAGCAAGACTCTGGTCATTTCATTTCTACAACATTGAGGTGATTTGCCTTATTACTGCCATTAGTTGGCCAGTCCAGAACTTGATGGTTCTGATTTTCAGGTAATCTTGGCCACATTACTCCAGGCACTGTACCCGTACTCTTGGATCAATACAGCTCACCGGCATAGGCAGTTCTTTCCCCGTGTTCCCAGTGTAAAGAGCTGATCTGACACTCAGGGCAGAAGGCTCTGCAAAAGGGTGAGGGTCAAATTTACTTCCAGTACATTGCCAAAGATTTCTTGTTATTCACAGCCCACCTGACAAACCACTGAAGTGCACAGAGCATCATTTATCCCACAGAGGAGCGTTACTGGGAGGTTTGTCTGACCTGCTACTACAATACAGCCAGTTTGCTTCTGGGTTTGTTCTCCTGCCTGTCAAAACTTCATCTTTATTAGCTCATTGCTGGACCTTCTCTCAGAGAAAACGACAAGTTTGTTCCCCAGCAGGATGTGTTGTTGATGATTCAATCCCTGTGGCCGCCATAAAACGTACATCCACATGAAGCAAGTGAGCCCAGGGAAGGAGCCTCTGCTTTTCAGGCAAACTTTGTGCTAATCTCCACCTAACTGCTCTGTTTCACTGGAGAAACGGTCTCTGAGTGCAGGACGTTGATTCCTCTTGGATAAAACTGAACTGGAAGATTCCCTCCAGAACTGTAGGTAACACACTCCAGGTGCAAACAGGTGTTGAGCCCATGGGGACAGACTACAGCTAAGCCAACGCAAAAGATCTGTCAGCTCACTGTGTACTGCAGCAGAAGTTCTGGGGTGCACAGAGGACCTGCATCCACCCTTAAAAATAACAGCATTCAGAGGGGTTCAAAACAGTGCACACTGAGGGTGACACAGACAACCCTCTGTGCTCAAAGCCTGTCCAGCAGGAGGCTGCACAGGAGAACTACAAGATTAAATACCTTTTCTGCACACGCAGGCCAAGTAACTTCTCCCAAAACAGGCTTTCAGCTTTTGAACATAAACTGAAACTCACAGAATCACAGAACATTTATGATTCCATGAAGTTGGCCCTTAAAAAGGAGAATTATGAAAATTCATAAAAGTCAGCAAAAGAGGAGACCTTACAGAAAAGCCTAACATCACAGAACATCAGGGATTGGAAAGGACCTCGAAAGATCATCCAGTCCAACCCCCCTGCCACAACAGGATCACCCAGACCAAGTCACACAGGAACACATCCAGGTGGGTGTTAAATGTCTCCAGAGAAGGAGACTCCACAACCCCCCTGGGCAGCCCCTTCCAGGGCTCTGTCACCCTCACCATGAAGAAGTTCCTCTTCACACTGATGTGGAGCCTTCCAGCTTACACCCATTGCCCCTTGTCTTTCTAGAAGACAGAATCATCCTCGTGAATTTTTTAAATAATGTTTTCAAATCTTTTACTTTTTAAAAATCTCTTAAAACTACAGAGATCCAATACCCCTTATAACACAATCTCCAAAAAACCCCTGTGTTTCTCATGTTGGCTCGGTACTGGGTAATTCACGTGAACCTCCATGGCATCACACCAGGGCTTTGCCTACATCCAGCAGAGCAGGGCTGCAGCTCAGCCTGATCTCTTCACGCTGTACAAACAGTTTCTCCAAGTCAATCATCTCTTCGCGTTGCGCGTGTCGCAATTCCATGAGGCAGCAGAAGCGACGACGGCACGCGGTTTGTGGGTTAAAAATTCTTGCATGCTTTAACAGCATTAAATCTGATGTCAAGCAACTTTGTAGAAAAAGCCTCCTGCAGCTGAGAGTTCATTAGCATGGCAAAGGAACTTGTTCGGGGAAAGATGATTACACCAATACCCCTGTGAGAAGGGGAAAGTTCTTTGAAATGTCTCTCATGGTTCAAGACAGCATCTTCTAAAGTGCAGAGTGATTTCTGAACTGCCAAGATATGCAGAAGGAATAGATTCTCACATAGCTCGTCCCAATTTGAACAGCATGACTTGGTGCACCCATCTAAAACATCTTTAGAACCTGGAATTTTTACTGGCACAGTGAAAATCAGTGGATGAGGAGTAAATAAGGACAAAGTGCCATTCCATTAATTAAGAAATGTGCTCTCTGAATCAGTAAGCAGATTATGTGCCTTTAAACAGGACCAAAAAGGCGCTCACGCCGAGCCTACACCAAGTGGAGTCAGGCTGAAAGATCAAGACCATGTTGCTAGTTCCCAAGATTATCCATCCATAGACAGAAAAGCTTGCAGAACCTACAGATACCAAAAGCAACTGTTATGATTTTTTTGTGTGCTTCTGCAGCTTTGTTTAAAATAGTATTTGCTCTTCAATGCAAGTTTGACTTCGTTTGGATATTAGCGCTTACAAGCAGCCACGATGCAGGGATCACGCAGGGGTAAGGGGCGAAGTGGAGACACACGGGGCAAATCAGGCTGAAACTACAGTCCTACCAGCATGATGAAACAGTAGAAATCGATCAAATGAATGTCAAGACCTGTATCAACAGTGAGGAAAGAGCAGGAAAACAGGGACATTACAGGAGGAATAAAAGAACGTTTAGAAGCTTTCGTTTAAATGGGTAGATACGAGAAGGAAGGTCTCATATTGGTTGGACTTGATGATCCCCAGGGTCTTTTCCAACCTGAATGACTCCATGATTTAAAGTTACACAGGAAAAGAAGACACAAGCAGCCATGCACTGGTCTGGAGGAAAACAGGCTGGATTTTTCAGTACGTTTGGTAACTCAAATACACATTTTGTCTCTGTTACTGTAAACAATGCCGTGGTAGTCACCTATCGTCAACAGCAAAAGCTGGTTGACCAGCAAACAGCCTGGAACCTCTGTAGATCTGGCAGTGTAACGTGTCACCACAGCATCATCCTTCTCTCCTCCTGCCCACCTCCATCACAGCTGCACAAACTCCAATCATTGCTGTGAGCAGTATCAGGTGCTGCTCACCAGCTACAGATGAAGGACTTGTGGTCTGGCAAATGGGCCACCTGGATAGAGGCACAGAGACCCGAATTCTGTTCCTGCTGTGTGGGTGGTCTCTTACATGGCCTTGGGGAAGGCGCTTCTCATCTCTACAGAGTGTAAAGTCATTGAACGCAGACCCAAGCTACAACCACCACAGTGAAGGATGAGCTGACACAAGTCTGCACCGACCTCTACAGCCAGACACTGCCCAGCACCCAGGAATGCTTCTGGTAGGAGGCTGTTTCACCTTCTACAAGTCCCAACAGCATGGGCCGTCTGAGCAATACTTGCACAAAGAGTGTGTTCAGGCTCAAGCTGGTTAGCAAAATTTACCGTCTCCTCCTGCCCAGTTGGACTGCTGGGATCATAAAACAGATACTTGGACCATCTCTCCACTAAAAACTATTGAGAAAAGTCATACATTAATTAGCAGCACGCACTCGACTGAAAAAATTTGGCTGCAGGTTTTTCAATTATGAAGGGCTTGAAATTAATGAACAAGAAGGGAGAAGGAGATTTCTCTAGACTTCACCAATTCTTTTCAAATTGTCTTCTCTGTTACTAGGGGACCACAACCCCAAAGTATCAATAATGCTGAAGGGCATTGTATTGAATCTATCTTGATCTTATTAGAGAATGATCACAACAACTTGGACCTCAAAACCAATGTAGCCCAAAAATCCTTTCACTCGGAAGAATTCTAACACAGGAACTCAATGTCTTCAAGGCTGGGTAACCCCCTGAACGGTGTGTGACACAGAGGCCAGCAGCGGATCAAAGCAGGCCCCGCGCACTCAGCACACAAAAATAGAACACAAGTTACAATGAAATGGGTAAGAGGTTTCCATTACCCTTGATCAAATACAGCATCTGCTCCTGCCCATTAGAGGAGGAGTGAGTCACCCCTATGTTAAACACATCAGCCATTGATCCGACGTAATTACAGGATCATGAAAACGAGCTGTAAGGATAGGCAGCAGTGAGAAGTGTCGCTCTGCACTCAGAAGGACACAGGAGACCAAGCAAGTAGCTGAACAATCTCAAGCTGAAGGATCCTACAGAAGCTTTGGAACAATCCAGCGCAACGGCCTAGATCATAAACCAGAGCGACACATGAAACGCTGCTCTGAAGTTGATAGGGTGTGGCCATTGTTTTTGTCACTGACATCAGATGCTCTGCAGGGTTCTCTATTTGCAGGGTGCATTAACGTTTTGGAGCTTCATTTTCAGCAGCCACACGTAATGCTAGACCTTAGCTTCTCCGACAACATTGCGTAGAGCTCCATTAAAATGATGTGTGCAGCTACAGATAACACATGCGTCACGTACCGAAGAAGCCACAGTTTTTGAAAAGCCAGTTTCTGCAGCTAGACATCAAAAAGAACGCATAGATTTTAGAAAAAAAAGGTAAACAGAAACATGAGAGGGATTACAGGTACTGGGAAAACAGAAGAAAGCAAAAAGGAGAGAACTCATGCTTCTTTGGGGCTTGGTGAGAAGTCTGTGAAGGTTTTTTTAGTTGAAGCTTCTTTTTCCTGTAATAGACAGTCTTTGATCCAGCTCAAAGCAATTAAGACCAAAAGCAGGGATACAGTGGTGTTTAGATGTCCTCCCTTTTTTTCCTGCAGCACCAACTATTGTGGATGAGTGGCAAAATCCCACGATGCAAATACAAATCTCAGCTGCACACACAGAATCCCAGAGACACCACAACAAGAGTTCACCGAGCTTTCCCCTCAGTGAAAAACAGAGGAACGCAAAGCGCAGACACCAGCCCAAAACTATTCGGGTAATTTTAACTCCCCATTTTCTCAGCCCCTGCAGGAAGCTAATAGGCATATTTGTCATCCAGAAGCACTCACTCATCCTCCAGAAACATCTGCAGTCACTAAGGAGAGAGAGAAACATTTCAACTAAGTTCACAGCACCGCTCTCCAAAGCCCTTCAGAGGTGGCCAACTAGCTCCAGTGGCGATGCAAAACCTGGCCGAGGTACCACGAACCACAGAATGGGGCGGGGGGACTGGATGTACTCAGCTCTGCAGCTAATGTCATTCAAACCTGCGCCACATTTTGGGCGAGGATTCTAGGCAGAGCCTCTGCCTAGAGAGTCTGTACATCCGTAGTAAGCTCTAATGCCAACAGCTTAGCTGTATTCTCGCCGTATCACTTGAACCCTTTACCTCTGCTTGGACTGGCAACGCTCGAGCAGTCTAGCAGAGTTCTCTCTCATACGCAACTTCAGGATACAGGGAGGCCAGCGGCATCCTGCCTTGCATCAGAAACAGCGTAGGCAGCAAGAACAGGCCTCGAGTACTGGGTTCAGTTTTGGACACCTCAATACAGGAAAGACATTGAGGGCCTGGAGTGGGTCCAAAGATGAGCAACAAGGTTGGTGACGAGTCTGCAGAACAAACCTTGTGAGGAGCCGCCGAGGGAGCTGGGGCTGGTTAGTCTGAAGAAAAGGAGGCTGAGCGGAATCCTAGAATCATTAAGGTCAGAAAGGACCTCCAGATCATCAAGTCCAACCTTCATCCCAATATCTCCCTGACTACTAGACCATGGACTCAAGTGCTCTAGCTACTTGGTTTTCAAACCTCTCCAGGGATGGTGACTCCACCATCTCCCTTGGCAGCCTGATCCAGAGACTTTACTGTCGTCTGCAACTACCTAAAAGGGGATTTTAGGAAGGTCCTTATACATGAGGAAAAACTTCTCCTTTGAGAGAGTCATCAGGCTTTGGAACAGGCTGCCCTGGGAGAGGGTTGAATCGCCATCCCTGGATGTGTTTAAAAGATCTGGAGCTTAGGGACATGATTTTAGGGTGGCCAAAAACTGGGTTAATGGTTGGACTCCATGTTCTTCAAGGTCTTTTTCAACCTAAACAACTCAATGATTCATGGCAGCTGAAGAGCAATGAATTACTACACTCAGGCTCAGCCCTTATGGCCCTGTGTCAAGTGCACACATTGCTAGTACACTGAAAAACACTTTCCCATCATTTTTTGTCACTGAAACTCTGTCCCTAAAATGTAAGAGACACCAGGGAGAAAAATCAGTGGCAACCTACCAATCTGCTTAGCAACTGCTAGGATGCCTTACAGCAACAAATTCCTGGGAAAAATCAACTAGGGATGTTTTTGTTTTCATTTAGAAAATAACTGCAAATGTAGAAGGAAGCATTAAAACATTTAGCTGTGTGGTTTGAAACACAAATGCCAGCAGCAAGCAAAACCTCAGCTCCATACACGGAAAAGATTTTCCAGAAACAGGCGACTCAGCACAAGAACAAGGTGCCTACAACCGTGGTGCATCCTTGGAGATCTTCAGTACTCAACTGAGCAAGACCCGAAGGTGCTCAGAGCAAGGAACTGAACAAGGTCATTTCCAGAAGTCCCACCTAAGCCAACACCTTCTGCAACAGTATGACATAGCAGTATTTTAGTTCATCAGTGTTTGCTTCCAAGTTTAAGCAGGACACAAACTTAAAATGGATAAACCCAAAATGTTTTCATTTCAAAATTCTAAATACCTGAAGATTTTTGCTTCTTTTGCCATTTTTTGTTTGGTTACAGCTATTGGTTAATCCTAAAGCATAGAATGCAAAACATCCGGACAATGTCCTTGACTGTCTGCCCAGGCTCCAGGGACTCACTGGCCCGAAGGCAGAGCCTGTACTCAGGGTTCCCCAGCTGAGTTTTCTTCTGTGACTGGTCTCCGTCACTTTCAGGAACATGCACCCTTAGCTAACAGCTACGCCAGAGATGCTGTCCATTTCAACTTCAGAGAAACTGTGTACTGGGTTGGTTTTTACAAAGAGTAAATTACAACTAAATAAAAGCTTTAGAAGAATATTTTTCCTTAGTACTAATTCAGTGGGTGGCTCAACGTAACGAGGTGTAAGATCATTTTCCCTCCAGCAGCTCTGTCATTTACAGTCTTCAAAAACCTCTTCTAAAAATCTGCTGCTGGAATTTCTCTCATTAATCGAGCTAAATAAGTCCCTGAAAGCCTTTGGTAAAACAGACACTAGATTACATTAATTAATCATTTAAATTTTCTTCTGATTTTCCCTCGACTGCCACAGGCAACTCCATCTCTTCAAAGATAAGTACAATGCAAGAACAATAACTACAGTTCACAAGGGCAGCAAGAGAATTGAAACTGGGCTACATTATGTGAAAATTTGAGCCAATTTATTTGCATCATGTAAATTAACACAGAATCACAGAACATTAGGGATTGGAAGGGACCTCAAAAGATCATCTAGTCCAATGGTTTGGGTTGGAAAGGATCGGAGATTGGCTAGTTCCAACCCCCCTGCCATGGGCAGGGATACCTCTCACCAGATCAGGTTGCCCACAACCCCATCCAAACGGGACTTGAACACTTCCAGAGATGGACTAGCCACAACTTGCCTGGACAGCCTGTTCCAGCTCTTCAGCACCCTTGCAGAGTGGAATTTCTTCCTAAGGTCTAACATGAATCTGCTGCCTTTTAGCTTTAAGGCATCTCCCTTGTCCTGTCACTAGAGTCTCTCATAAAAAGTCCCTCTCCAACCTTCCTGCAGCCCCTTTCAAGTACTGGAAGGCTGCTATAAGATCACAGAATCACAGAGTCACAGAACATTAGGGATTGGAAGGGACCTCCAAAGATCATCTAGTCCAAACCCAGCAAGCACTTGTGCTTGGGATTACCCCTAGACACAAGACCTTGGACATCATGTGGTTTGCATGGAAGGGGACCTTGACTCTCATTCATAATATTCGTGAGTCAAAAACCTTTGTAAAAGTGAGTTGCCATCAGCACTGATCACGTCACAGAATTACTGAGGCTGCAAAAGACCTCTGGGATCATCAAGTCCAGCCTATGACCTGATGTCACAACGATCAGAGGATTAAAAATTCTGCTTCCTTGGGTGATCACACCTGTTAGTTTTCCGGACTCAGATGGTAAAATGAGAACTTCAAGAAGCAAACGACCAGTTTCCTTCACAAAAATGTCTGAGGCACAGGTGGCTAAAATCCACGGCCACCATCAGGTGGGGAATGACCACGATGTCTGATCTCAGAGGGCAGCAGCGGGGCACGGTGATTTGCCTCCTTTACGCCTGGAACACACATCTGTCACTGTGAGTATGTATAACACGTACAAAACGCAGCGCCCAGAACTTCCCGCGGAAGCCTACGTACTGCCTGACTGAGTGAGAAAGGACTGGAAGTTAATAACTGCCTTGTAGTTCAGCAAGAACAAGAGAGATTCTTGCATATGGAGTGTCAGAAAACCAGCATATCTTAGCACTAGGGTCGCTTAGCTGTCAGGAACAGAAGCAGACACTGCCTTCTAGACAAACAAGACATCATGAAACTGAGGGAAGGGGAGAAAATCAAAATTAAAGCAAATTCAAACACTACATCCCAGACCCTGGCCCCGTGAACTGGCTGGTATTTATCTTCTCAGGTTGAGTCAGTACGGATCAGGAACCTTTCCAAAAGATGATCTGAGTGCTGCTATTGTGTTCTGTCAGCTGAAAGCACTTAATAGTCCAGATGAGAAGAATCTGTTTACTATGATGCTGTAGCTACGACAGACATAGAAATGTACCTCAGGTGTGGTGCTGGAACCCAGGCATGGCTTGACCTCCTTTCTATCAAGTAATTGAAAAGGTTGTGAATATCATACACACTCACCCTAAGGAGATCCCTGCCTTCTTAAAGTGGATTTGTGTGGGACTAGTCAAGTTCCTTACTAACATCTACTTAATACTGGCTTATACATGCTAGTGATTGCAGAAAATAGGTGGATGTCACAGAGGGAACACCAGGGATTGGAAGGGACCTCCGCCAATCATCCAGTCCAATCCCCCTGACACAGCAGGATCACACAGACCCAGTCACACAGGAACACATCCAGGTGGGTTTTAAACATCTCCAGAGAAGGAGATTCCACAACCACCCTGGGCAGCCCGTTCCAGTGCTCTGTCACCCTCACCGGGAAGAAGGTCCTTTGCAAATTTATATGAAACCTCCTATATTCCAGCTGACACCCACTGCCCCTCGTCCTATCACTAGATGACACTGAGCAGACCCTGGCTCCATCCTCCTGACACCTGCCCTTCACATATTTATAGACATTAATGAGAGATCTAAAGTTGAGTGGACTCCCATAGGAAGGTAAGGGATCCTTCCTGGTACTAGTGCACTTTCGCTTACCTCAGACTGAGTGATTTCAGCAAAATTTGGCTGGCTGAACTTCACTCAGCATCTGTTTCCAGGGAGGGTGCTGTGATCACCTTCAGCTGAAGGAAAGCCATGTACAACACACTTCTACAGAAACTCCCCAAACGGAGACTAACAGTGGAGTGCCACAAACCAGGTGGAACTCCGCTTTGACTGGTGACTTCCATGAACACAGGACAAAGCCATGAAGGAACGGACAGGAATGCTCCAAGACAGAAAGTGCCCCACGATTAGTGATAGGCAAAGATTTATAATTAATCAACAACAGGCACGCAGCGCTGGTTTACAAGGCAATAATCCAGCTCCATTCCCTGAGGCAAAGCCTGGGAGAATGAAGGCTGAGGAGTTTTTTCAAATAAGGCAAGTGGATTATTGCCCCATAAAACAGCATGGCACTCTGATTATTACCTTTGTGTTACATGCCCTTTTAAAATGTTTTTCCCCATAAATGTTTAAAACATCACAAGTAAAAAAGACCACGAGGAGGGTAAGGGGGCATGGTGTAGACAGTAACACACTTAATGTTTTCCTCTCATTTCCTGAAAACGCGTCAAGCAGGAAAAGTCAAAGAAATGGTTTCGGTCAGGGTCGTTATAAAGAGCAGCAGTAAATCCTATTAATAAGCAGCACACTCAGATTTTACATGTCTCTTATTATTCACTCAGAAGTTGTTCCCCTCTGCCCCCCCCCAATTATTTTCTTCCTTTCACACTCTCTCAAACACAAAAGCAGTTTCTCCTTCATCTAGTGCCTTTCCTAACACATTTAAACAAAGCATTACACTCCATTCAGCACATTTCAGCAAAGCCAAAACAAGGCAAGAATCAATATCTTGGGGAATCTCCGTCTCTGGAGACGTTTAAAACCTGCCTGGATGTGTTCCTGTGTGACCTGGTCTAGGGGATCCTGCTGTGGCAGGGGGATTGGACTGGATGATCTTTGGAGGTCCCTTCCAGTCCCTAATGTGCTGTGATTCTGTGAGCCTCTTACAAGTGACAGCTGATAAAAGTTCAAGTTACACCCAGCCTTCGAGATCTTTGTTAAAAACAGAACATCTGGAGAAAAAAGAGTGTCTTAGTGCCTTGGCCTGACTGACAGAAGGCAAAAGATCACTTGGCCTTCTTTCATTAGGACAACCCTATTTAGGACAAACCAGTATTTTGGTCAGGATGACACAAACACTCCAAGTACGGATAACGTCTTCAGCTGTACATTAAAACCAAATATACTCTGCATTCCCAGCAGAGCTAAGCAGCTATGAGTCACTGAGTAAGAACATGATCAAAATAAGCAATTCAGCAGACACCCAAATCCTTTGTTTCTGATATTATATTTAGATGCTGCCTCACAGGTTTAACGCCTATTCAAGGCAGCGAATTGACAAGAAAGAAAATCAAGTGAAACTTTGACAAATAATTCCTCTCTAAAAACTCTTCTCTCTTCCATTTCAAAAACTTTGCAACTCCTCTAAGAAAAATTTCTTTATAAAGGCAAACAACCAAAACAAATATGACTTCGACTGACGTTGTTTTGAAAACATTACATGGAATCCCACTGGGAAATTAAATGGAAATGTCATAGCTAATAATGGGAAAGAATGATTCATAGACAGAATCTAGCATTTTCAAATATGTTACCTACGTAATTAGAGGAGCCTGACTTCCAAAGGACCAGTCACTTACACCTTCCAATAAAATGAAAGCCAGTTTCAACATATGTGCTTGAAATGTTGGCCACACCACAGAAATTAAATCTGGGAAGCCTTGGAAGCATGTTCCTGCTACCTAAGGCACGGAACTTGCTGGGTTCCAACTGCTTCATGAAATAACGTTTTGAAATAACAGCTACCAGCAACGGCAAAACCACAGCTTGATTTCAAAATATTTGAACTAAGCAAAATATCTGTAATCACCCTGACAACAGCTTAAACAGAAGCTGTCCATTAAAACACTGGGACTGGAGAATCTACAATGGATTGACACAAAAAATCTACAATGGATTGACACAAAATAGCTGTAAAGAATTGTAGGAAAGGTGACATTTTCTAGGGAGAGAGAAAATAGGGAGAAGGGAGAAAAGAGATGGGAGAAGAGAGGAGAGAGAAGGTTTTCATTGAATTTACCATCAAAAAATAAAGTCTGAGGGAAACAAGTAGCTGTGTGCAGACAGCACAAGTTCAAGTCCCGCTATTACATTCAAATCCCAGTATGATTTGTGACATCCAAGTTTAGACTCTGCCAAAATAGAGTTAACAACATAGAAAATTTTCCCCAGGCGTCATCAATTTTATATAAAGCCAATTTTGTCTGATACTGCTAAGCAGTATTCTTAGATTACTAATAAAACTATTTAAAGGATACTGCAGGGAGCCTATTCATCAATATTAAAGTCATTGTACGATTACACTTGGGCTTTCTGAGACAAGAAGATTACTCTAAGTGTTCCCAAACTGTGGCCTCCAAACTAGTAATCAGAGGCTGTTACAGGTAAATCTGCCGGTGATGCACAAACAAATCCATTATTTTCAGGTGCATCATTAGCTCAGCAGCTCTGACTAACAAGCCTGTAGCTCTCTTCCCTGCACTCGCAGGAGTGAGGACATAACGTCTTTGCTATCATTTACCTGCTCAATAAGGAGGCAGAGTCCAGAAGTTAAAATGCAGCAGGTGTTTCTCGGCGGGCCCTGTGCAGCAGGAGAAGATGGCAAGACCTTCTTCAGGGGGTTACACTTCTCTGTGTTCAGTTAATTGTAAGATCAGTTCGGATTCTCTTTGGGGTGAAGCAAAACTGAACTGTGCGAAGAAAAGGGACGAGTGCCAAGGAGTATTTGGAATCCCATTCTCTGCAGCGTTCAGCACCTGATAGCAGAGCCAGAGAGCTAGTTGTGTTGTGATAAGACAGAATGTTTGGAGGAATAAATTCTCAATAAAAAGCCAAGCAAGACAAATACTCAGTCAGATGTTGAGGCTACTCAACGAAGAGCAACTGATTTAGCTACAGTGCAAGGGAGCTTGGTCCTGTGATCATGAACAAGTATTATCACCTCCGTCATCGCGGCCACTAAAAGCGAAGCCGGTAAAATTAGAAATGTGAGGAGATGAAATAAAGCAGAAGTGCAATAAAAACTCTTGGCAACAGTTAGGTGCAGGTCTATGCAGGACACATTTCCTTTAGCAGTTTAAACAATGGAAAAGCAAATAAAACTCATCTCAAATGTTGGGACACAAATCCATGGCCAGGCATTGTATTTCATACGGGTGGTACCCTCAACACTGGTTTTGTTCCTGACGCCACAGCATTAGGTACCAAGGGCCACAGACACATACTGGAGGGATGTAAATGTTTTGGGAAGGGAAAGACACAAGGGTGGGAGTAACAAGTTTCACAGCAAAACCTCACAGATTCCCAGTGACATGAAAGAACTTTTCATGCTGCAACAACCATTAGGGAGAATCACAGAATGGTTTCAGTTGGAAAAGACCTTAATGATCCTGAAGTCCAACCACCAACCCAACACTGCCAGGTCACCACCAACCCAGAAGCACATCTCCACAGCTTTTCACTCCCTCCAGGGATGGTGGACAAGACCCTTGACATGCAAATGACTGGGGAGCAAGCCTTGAGCTGAAACTAGAGCCAAAAATAATTTCAGAAGCCAGAAGATCCCAAATTCAGGCATTCACCTTAACTACCAGCACTGATTTTCACATGTCCTCGTGACAGGCACGTCAAGCATACAGCAAGCCCACCACTTGCATCTCCAGTAGCATTACACGAAGGACTGCCTGAAGCCCAGAGGCACATTTTAAGACAAGTAAAGGCACTACTGACTAAATCTACAGATGTTTTGTACATGGAAGAGAAGTGACTTCTAGAGGAACAACTCCAATTTGGGGCAACACAAGAACCTCCAACTCTTAGCACAGGCAATGGAAAGGAACTGCACTCCCACAGGCTGGGCAGTTTGTCTCATTTTCATCTGTTACAAACTAATTTGTACTGCTTTACAGCAAAACAACTACAGAGTTGTTTGATTTAAATGTCACTCAGACACTCAAAGTTAAGCCGGTCTACGAACTGAGTTAAATTCCAGAACGTCTGTAAAATTTACCAGCAAACAAACAGACAAATCTTGAAACGACCTCTGTGATATCTGAGTAATAATGAAAAAATTATTCTAATTATTCTAATTATCTCAAAGAAGCGTCAGCGCATTAAGTTTTACTCTCACCACGCACCACCTCACACATAAATATACATCGGTGTAGATACACACACCTCCCTCCCCTCTCATCTGTAAATAAAACCTCCTGTGGGAAGGATGAGGTTCAATAACACACATCAGTACGGCAGGAATGAAAAAATGCACAGGAGGATTCTGCAATTACCCAAAAGCAAACAAAGGGAAAAAAAGATGACACCGAGCATAAAGAAAACTGCACACAGGCTGGAAAGATCAAGCGAGCAGAGGGTGCAAACAACTTGCGCCGATGTGCAGCGGTAATACAATAGGATTCGCGGCTGCAGTGTGTTGTCCAGAACGGAATTATTTTAATTGGCTGCGCTCCCGCGCACTGCAGCGACACAGGACAAAGATAAAACACTCTCCTTTCCCTGGAAGCAGAAGCGGCTGCTCATTTCCTACACGAGCGTGTAGGGCAGTCGATGCTGCACAAGAACTTGTAAGCAGCGGCTCTCCAAAAGACAAAAAGCAACGTGAACGTCCAGAACGCGCGTAGGCACGTCCTGTGAGAGGTCTCATCGCAAACCATTCCTTCTTATCCTCCCTTTCTCCACTGGGTCTGTTTCTTTCCATTTTTGTCATCCTCTCTGGTGATTTTTTTCACTGTCTGACCATGCTTAAAATGCGTTTTCATTTTAAAATGGCATTGGGCTCCTGAATACCCAGAAGCCTTGATTCAATGAGGTCCTTACAAAGGAAGCCACAAAGCAAATATAAGGCTGGCCACTCCGGGGCACAGTGCTGTGCCCTTTCATTACCAGACCCAGCCAGTTTTGATGCTTTCAGGTAATATCATGCATCATTCCTGGCAGTGGGATTGTGTCTGATCCCAGAGGATCAAACACCACACGCGCAGTTCATCCCTTTAAGTGTACAGTGCAGAAGCAGGTACCATGTGCAGGCAGGACCTCTCTGGTTCCCTGTATTATCCTGAAAGAAGGGTAAGAGAGAGCAGACAGATCACGTCCCATTTCTTCAACAACAATTGGATGAAGAAAACAGGCTGGGAGTTTGCAAAGCAAAGACTGGCCAGGGTATCCTGGACACTCAAAGACCACAAAAGCCGGAGGTGTGGTTCCAGAAGCCCAAGTTGGAAGACTTAAGACACCTCCCCTTTCTGTTACAGAACTGTTTAGAAATACTTGAAAAATAAAATAAAGAAAATGGTGCAATTAAATATCAAACAAGATCCTCCATGGATGAACCTCACTGCTGGAGGGATCAACTGTCATCTCTGACAGCTTTTTGCCCCATCTGATTTTAAAGACTGGGACAGCTGGATGCTCCAAGGACACAGAGATCATCTATTCCAGCACTGCTCTACCTGCATCGTCAGGGCTTCTCCCTTAATATCTCACCTGAACCTCTTTGACACAGTTCAAACTCACTCTGTCAGCTCAGAGGCACCACGTGCAGGCGGAATATTACAGCCTCCCGATTTACAGCAGCCTGTAAATAACGGAACCCTCTTATCACATTCTCCTGCAATCTTCTCTTCCTTAGGCGAAACAACTCAAATTAGCTTTCTCACTGATTTCATATCGTTGCTGTCCTCTGGACTGTTTCCAGTTGGACCATATTGTTATTGAAATGCAGCGCCAAAATCTTTGGATGTGTATTACTCCATGTTGTACTGCTCTGCTAGAAGGTAGGGACACTGTGCCTCAGGGACACGGGCAGGCCGTCTTCTGTAACATCGCCCATGTAGTAGAATACTCTTTGTAGTGTACTTCCAGTAACTTCTAAAGAACCGCTACCTGCTCCAGGTGAGGGGAGCTGAGGAAAGCCTTTGGTTTACAAACTCACTGCTTATGAGCAGCTCAGTCATAATCCAACACTTCTACAAGCAAGTTAGTGAGGAGATACTGTACTTTAGGAGAAACTCCTCCACCCGAGTCTCCGATAACACTGTATTATATAATGAAGACATTTGCCTACGTCTGTCTGCTGACTGTGAAGGAAAATGGGAGTGATGAGTCCTACACACCTACACTGAAGAGACTTCTCCTGGCCTGATTCTCTCATGAGAGTCTAAAGAACCTATTTTGAGTTACAGTCTCACTGAATAATAACCAGGACCACAAGAAAATGAATTCTAGAAGTTGCTAACTGAGCGCCCATAAAACCGCAGAATCACAGGATCACATTAGGAACTGGAAGGGACCTTGAAAGATCATCTAGTCCAATCCCCCTGCCAGAGCAGGATCCCCTAGACCAAGGCCCCCTTTTCATCACAATGTGTTGTGCAAACTGCCTCACCCTCAAAAATGTTGGCTTAAGAAGTTCTAAAGGTTGAAGCGCACTGGCAAGATAGTTGGGCATTTACATTAGCACAAAGGCATCAAATATTCATTAGAGCAGAGCACTCATTATGTCAGCATCTGAATTAAATAACAAGAAAAATGCTTCCCAACTATCAAAGCAAGTGCCACAATAGCCTCCCACAACCCAGCGATGCTAGAGAAGAGACAGCGAGAAGGTCGCCGGCAATCTTGTTGCTGTCTCTGTGAGAACTGGCTCATTCACTACAATATATTGGCTTTTGACATTTCCCTTTCAGGTGAACATACACTGAAAAAGTGTTGTAGCAGAGAAAAAGGAATTATGCTGTACGGCGTGGAGGCATATGAAAGGAAAAGCACTGCACTGGGACAAAGGATCTTGTTACAATAGCACAATGAATCTTAAATGCAGAATTACTCCAGTGCCATCAGGTTAGGAGTTTAGTCACAGCAAAAAAACCCAAACCAATCAGGAAACAGAGCAATAAGCTGATCTACAACAAGTCACCAGCAAAACACAAAGCAAGAGGTGTAAGCGTGACAGCATCACAACTAAACATCTCAAGTACTTCTAATGCATCGCAACCGCCCAGCCCAGAGAAAGGCGCATACACGTGATGTAATGTCTTCTGGGGACCACAAACCTCTTCTTTACAGGTTATTAATGTGGCTTTCCCAGATTGCTGCCACACATCAACCCCTTGGACAGTGTCAAAAATGAGTATGGTAGCATTAGGTCAGGCACTCCGGTTTACTCTTAGAATGTCCTCCCTCACTGGATGAAGCTAAAGGACAAAGAAATACAAGCGCTGCCCAACTCGTAACCACAGATATAAGCCAGGAGTGGGCTCCCCTCAACAGCTTTGGTTTTCCTCTAAAACAGTAAAGCACTTACAGTAAGATGTTGCTGCTGGCAGCTCATTCAATGCAGCACTTGCCTGGAACTCACTCATTATCATAGTCACAGAATCACAGAACGGTTTGGGCTGCACAGGACTTTAGAGATCTACTCCAACACCCCTGGCACAGGCAGAGACACCTTCTACTACACCAGGTTGCTCAAAGCTCCATCACACTTAGTCTTGTACACTTGCCGGGGAAAGGGGCATCCACAACTTCTCCAGACAACCTGTTCCAGAGGGAACCTGTTCTGAAGCGACACAATCATCAGCCACTGAAGAAACATACACCCTCCAAAGACAGCTCATATGCTTTCACTGGCTCTCTTCTGGAATCACAGCTGGCTACAGCCAAAATGTTTTAGAATCACCACAGAATCATTAGAGACTGGAAGGGACCTCAAAAGATCATCCAGTCCAACCCCCCTGCCACAGCAGGATCACCTTTTTCACTCGATGTGACGTTCATAACCAAGGTTTAAGTGGCTGTTTCAATCTCAGAGCCACACACAGCACAGCACGGGGTACTGGGAAGAGTTGTGAACGATGGTACCACAGTATGAAGACAATACAATAGCAACAATCAACCAAAACTAGGTATCAGCTCCTCCATTCCACCTCCCAAACTGCAGACACCTGACATTACCTAAGACTCCAAATACAGTGCTAGTTAGCAAGTGCTAAAATAAGTTACTGGTGAAAAAGAGGTCCTGTCCCTCTTCTCTGAAGTCCTCTCTGCCTTCTCACGCATGAAGACTGGACTGTAGTGCTCTCCTAGACGACAATTTGCAGGTAAAGATGGAACAATGCAAAAGCACCCAGGATCAGATGCAACATAAACTCATGGGCAAACATCATGCTGTTCTTTAAAAGTGGGGAAACTGCCTAAAACAAGTATTTGAAGTGGCCATAAACTACCTGGAGTTGATTTTGTCAGTGGATGCTGCGCATCAGTGCACAACGTTCCATCCCATGATGTGCAGCTCCAAGTATTTCTATCAATACACCACAAACAAATGGTTAAGATTTTTCTGAATACACTTCTCCTGAGCACACATTTCCTTTCAGCCTGTCCCCTCCTCAGTCTCTGCACGTGTTTTAGTCTGGGCTGGAAGCCACATTACCAAAACTCATCCTCTCCTCAGTCTCTGCACGTGTTTCAGTCTGGGCTGGAAGCCACATTACCAAAATTCACTGTCTGTGGAAAACAGGCATCACAGTATTGTCTACGCAGAAAGACCCCAGAGATTTTGTTTTTTCTTCTCTGTGTATCAGATGAACAAGCAAACTAGATCTTATTGCTATTCCTAGCTGGAAAAACCCACAGCTGTTAGGCATCCAAAACAAAAGCCACACAAAAGCTTTTCATCTCGTGTAAGCACTCTCACACTGTACATTTGGTGCTGCGCTGAGATGTGAAAGGGATGGAGGGTTGCTCTGTAAAATCAGCACCAATGAGATCCTATCAGAGTCAAAACCCAAAGCTGGTGTTCCTGCCAACGGGGAACTGTGACTGAACCCCCGTTACAGACCAGGAAAGAGGCGAGAACTGTTAAGTGCATTATCTGAGAATAATAATCAAGGAATGGCAGAGGAGAAATGTCAGAGAAATAATCCAATTTGATGTAATCTAACAGATCAAAGACATTTTCTGTATGCCTCTTCTTTGATTCTTCTCATACTAATTTATACGGAAGATTAAATCGCAGTCACGTGGAACTCCATCAGCAGCCCCATAACGGCTCGCTAGTGTGGACTGCCCACTTTCTGCACCTGCCCAAAAATGCACCATCAATACTGCTCCAAATGCCCCATCTCAGCAGAAACACAGAATTGGGCATCGCAACGTGGAGACGATCCACTGCACGGAACACGGATCACCAGCCGAGCATCTGCTCTCAGACACTGCACGTCAGCCACCCTGCTCGTCATCCAGAACTACATCCTGAAACATTTCAGAAAGTCTAGGAACCAACCTACTTTTTTAGCTGGATGTGACAGGTCTGCTCTCACTCACGTGTTGACAGTGCAGTCTTAGGCACCTTCTGCAGATCAAATCAACACGATCAGTAGCTTCCCCAGTGACCTGCACTTTAGTGAAATCAAACCCAGCCTTTCTTCAGACCTTCCAGTTTCTCCATATCAGAGAGGTGCTCTTCTTAGGATCCAACCATCTCCTAGATGTGGATCTCTTTCTAAGAACTTCCTGAAGTGTCTGTTCACATCTGTGAATGGAGTGAGCTTAATAGTCATAGAATCACAGAACTATTGAGGCTGGAAAAGATCCCTAAGCTCATCAAGTACAGCCTATGATTTAACATCACCGCAGTCACCTAGACCAGGGCACTAAGTCCCACAGCCAGTCTTTTCTTAAATGTCTTCGCAGATGGTGAGTCCTCCCTGGGGCAGCCCATCCCAGTGTCTCATCACCCTTGCCATGAGGAAGTGCTTCCTAATACCCAACCTAACCCTTCCCTGGCACAGCTTCTGGCCCTGCCCTCTCATCCTATCGCTAGTTGCCTGGGAGAAGAGCCTGAGCCCCACCTGACGACAACTTCCCTTCAGGTAGTTCTAGAGAAGCCATAAGCTCCCCAAGTGGTAAGTCTCTGCAGTCGTACCACTCAGTCTCACCATAAGGAATAAGGTGAATATGACAACCCAGTTCCATGACTGTTCTCCAGCTTCTCAATATGCTTCATCGACAGGTTGTTATGAGTACAGAGGGCAGTCGGTGTCTTACAAACGCTGTACAATTTCTGGTTTCAAAAACCCAACATTTGACACAACAGAGGCTGCAACTTCAGACACACCAAAATTTTTCCATAGGCTCAAGAGGTCAGCAGGAATAAAAATTCATGAGGAACGATGACCTCAGGACAGTCGCACATGTCAGACAGTTCATTTCCCTAAGTCAATCAGCAGCCACATTGATCAGAAGTGGTCAGTGATATGGTCAGATTGTGCAGCTTACCAAGGCAGAGAGACAACACCTTTCAGCAGCTAATTTCTGACAAAAATTGTACAAAGTTCATTTCCTACCTGCAAAGCACATCCAAGAAGCATCTCTGTTAACAAGCTAGAACCTTTGCTCTGAGAAGGTTCTCACTGCCCTGACTAAATCAAAATACTTTGGAGAAATCAGATTTCTCAAGCACAAGATCAAGGTTCAACCTGAACCCTTCCTGTGGAACGGGCAGTAACAGGAAACCTTGGTAACCCTGTGTCCCTTCCTGAGAAAGAAAACCTTGTGCTTGAAAAGGACCTGCTCAAGTGCTGAATCCCTGAGAAACTAGGAAGCATGGAGACACAGAGGAATGACTTAAGGCAACTAAAACTAAATCAGCCATCTAGGAACGAAAGATTCCAGGGATTAGAGAAAACAAAACAGGTTCAAGAGAGAAAGAAAGACCGAAGAATTCACTGCTCTCAACAAAAGTGGTAAGATTGGTGTTAAGAAGCCAAAACATGAGACTAAGAAGACATGCCACAGGGAGCATTGGAAGGGACCCCGAAAGATCATCTAGTCCAATCCTCCTGCCACAGCAGGAACCTCCTCTGTTCCAACTTAAACCCATCGCCTGTTGTCCTATCATTAGATGCCACTGAGCAGAGCCTGGCTCCATCCTCCTGACACCCACTCTTCACATATTTATAAACATAAATGCCCAATACCTTTCCAGAGGATCCCACTTGGCTTCAGCTGCAGCTCCAAAAGAGCCCAGTTCTCCTATACAACCTCTTCTATACCCACCAGATCCACGAAGGTATGCATCTCAGACAGCCTAAGATGTCCAAAATGGCCCTATGTGGTTTATTTAAAAAGGGAGTAGAATCTTAATTAATCTGTTCCAAGATACTCAAGAATATAAGAAAACACGAGTGCCAACAAGGACCTTTTACCTTCACTGAAAAAATAGAGAAGGGCATTGTATTTCTAGTAGGAGGCAGCAAATGCAGAAGTCACTCCCCAGCTTAAAACACCTGAGAAAACTCAAGTGTTTGTGTCTTCGCAGTGTTTAGAAGCAAAGCAGACCCAGAGAAGTTGAAAAATGTGAGCGTCCATAACTGTCAAGAGAACAAGCTTCTACCATTGCTATAATAATTCCCATAGGATGATCAGAGTCAGTCAGGTTCTAAACAACTGTGAATTATTCCTGACCTATAAAATAACAGCTAAAAGTATTACAAGTTGAAACTTTCATCTTCTTCTCATTTGTGGTGCTGTTTTCTTAACCTCAACATTGAATACAGCAAACGCCGTGCGGTGACGGCACACAAACCTGCACAAGTCATCCCTGCCACTCTTCCACAACTGTCCTTTTTGCAAAGGATTGACCTTCCGCAAACTTAGACAACTAAACGTCAGATGTCTTTGTCTAAGGGAGCTGCCCTGGGTTATGGTCATGGTCAGTAAAGAGAGTGATTCACAAGGCTGATGTAACAGCCACCTACATCACCTTCTGAAGGTGTTTGCTCCTCCTCGGTGATTACAAGAGTTGCTTAACTCTCTTAGGTGCAGTTACACCGGACAAAGTACTATGGATCTTGCTCAAATTGCACTGATAAAGACTTTGGCCTGTGCCTGCTGTGGGAACAAAGAAGTAGATTCCATCAAAGCTAATCCTGCTGAGCCAGTTTGCGGTACAGCGCGTGCACACGTGGACAAATGAGAGCACTGGAAGGGGCTGTCCAGGAGCTTGTGGAGTCTCCTTCTCTGGAGGCGTCTAAAACCCGCCTGGATGTGTCCCTGCGCAACTGGATCAGGGGGATTGGAGTAGATGATCTTTCGAGGTCCCTTCCAAGCCCTCATGATTCTATGTTCTGTGATTCCGTGATTGTAACAGAAATGAAGAAAAAGATTTTATCTGTTTCCATGAGCAAGAGGACGAGTAATTTATCCTTAGCTATGGGAAGGCGTAGACGATACAAAAGACGGGAATACTACAGCTTTCTTCCTGTAGCAGCTCCACCTTGGTCAAGGTTGGACTTATAAATGAAGTAGTGGTAGTAAGTGTACTCGTGGTTTTTCATACCTTGCTGGGCACTGGGGCAAGATCCGAGGGAAAACAGTTACACAGAATAATTAAAGTACCGACACCAGTGCCAGAGAAGTCGCTGCACAGCGAGAAAACACCTTGCCTTGCAGTGGGCTACAAAGCAAGCAGTGATTCTGGAGGAACGGAAAACAGAAAACAGAGACTGGTCAATGGGAAGTGGAAAATTTCCACTCCAAGTGAACGGAAGGAGCACTGAGATACAGGCAGACTTTTAAGCAATCACGGAAGCTGAGGGTACCTCAGCAATGGCAGAACACGTAGTTCTATCATGTGCAGAACATCACGGAAATGCTCAGCATTTTCCACGGATATTGAATGCAAACAACATGCAAACTCTGCAAGCGCTGCATTTTGACATTCAGATTATTATCCTGCAGCCATAATTAGGAAAAATCCACAGTCACACTGAGAACTGAGTATCTCTCCTAACGCAGCAAACGCTCCTTCCGCCTCTCCTTCAGTCTCTCTTGGAGACGGGTGACACGTATCAATACGAAAGGATCAAACTGAGCCGTTACAGTCTCATTTTGATCTCAGTCTACTTTGATACTAGTGAAAACAGAGGAGTAAACCTTGGTTTATGTATTATTAATACATACAAGTGCGACCAGGCAAAGGCCCATGACAGCACCAAACACAATGCTCCTGCGTGAAAGAATATTATAGCTCTGCATACAACCAAAAAAGATCACGTTCGAGCCCAGCCGCTAACCCTCACCTCCACACTGAAATGTGCCACCTTAAGGAATCCTGCAGTCCAACACAAACGTATATTAATGATTCGTTAACAACTAAGCACAAGCTGCTCTGTTATGAAGTTCCTAAACTTAACCAGTAAGTAAGGATCTTAAACGAATGGTGGTAACGAACAATCGGATTGAAGTACCCAGAAAAGTCCAAATTATTTTACATTTTGTAAGTAAAACACACAAACACGATAAGCCGTGTCAAATTACGCTCACAAATGACATCTGCCTGCAACTCAATCAACATTCTGGAACCAACCAGTTAGACCACGCGATTCAAATTTTGATTTTAACTTGCCAAGGTGGGGGATTTTCCAAAAACAAGCATTTAGATGAACTTTTAAAAGCAAAGGGTTTAGCAGAGAGGGAAAAAATCCTTCATTTATTATCTAGGCCAAAAGAAATCTGCTGTTGTGCACATCTCATGTAGGGAAACACAGTGTCTTGACTGGAAATTTCAGAGCTAAATAATATTTTCAAAGTTGTAGTAACTGCTTATGAAACATCTTCGGCGTCAACATGTGTTCAAATATTCACACAAACATTTCTATTTGGATCCCGTTTAAAATCTGAGCAATAATTTGTGAAATTACAGAAGTTCTCAGAAGATAAATGTGGTTGGTTTAGTATTTGGAGCTTGTTTTTACCGTGATCAAAGTTTTCTGGCTTTTAATAGAGAGAACCATTTAAAAATTCCTTTGAAATGTTGTGATTAAAGACAAGAGCGCGAGCTTTGAGGAAATACAGGCAATCCAGTTCAGAACATGCACACAGGCAAAACTTCCTACACTCCATTTCCTACACTGTTATGATTGCAGGCTTACACCCATCACGTCTCTCTGCTTCCCCGATCACATCACATGTTAATGCCTGTGCAGGAATGAACAGCCTCACTAGCCACACAGGGAGCAGACCTGAGCTCCATCGAACGGCTCCTTTCCCCCAGCATCACGCTGCAATCTGCTGCAGGATACCTGTGTTAACACGGACCTATTGAAGCTGGTTTCTAATGATTTAGAAAGACAGGGCTGCAGTTTTTATGATCTGATGGAGATGCCTTCTCCAGAAATCCCTAACAAGCCATACACCAAATGCTAATCACGACAGCATCCTACCCACCGTCGGACTACAGTACCTGCCAGTAGGTTCACTGGTGTAGGAAAAATCTGACACCTCTTGCTATGAAATGTAGTATTAGGCAGCCCGAGTTCTTTCACATCATCAAAAGGACAAGTCATTTCAAGGAGTCTCGATATCAAAACGCCACGAGGAACGGATAAACTAGAAACACATTCCTGTTAAAATGCTTCTCATTCATGTTGATCCCTTCAGCATCTAAGAATTACGAAAGGCACTTGTGCAGCATGCCACGAATTGCACATCTCACAGGCTGAACAATCTGTTCTTTAAGGACAGGACGATACTTACTAGAAGAGAAGAACGATCCACACCAAATCTATGCTTTACAGTTACTCTCTGCAACAGTAATGCTGACTGTCACAGCAGCAGGAGCATAATCCGACCACATCCAGGCCTCAAAGGCAGTGTGCTAGCATTTGTTCCTGTGAAAACAGAAAGAAGGTACCTGTCTCCCTGAAAATCCAGGCACCCTTGGAGAAAACAAACAATGGATTGTTAGGTCCTTAATTTTATTGAAATCACGAGACATCCACGCTTCAGTCGTCACAGATTTTTTTTTAATCCACGTATGAGAAAAGAGCAGATTTTTTTTTTTTCACAATTTACAGCAAACAGGTACTGTAACTACAAATGGGACTCTCTGCATCCAGTGTCACCAGTTCACATCCAGCTCTGTCATCTTCAAACATTCCTCACTTGGCAGAAGTCAATATTTTTCCATCTCTTCTTTCCTCCACAAGTGGAAAATTCAGCAGTTTCCTCTGCTCTCTAGCAAGATGCACTGGAGGAAATGTTTGAGAGAGCAGTGGCAAAGCGGCCACGCTCCCACTCCTTTCTTTGCCCTTCGGGTGTAGTCTGGGTGTCTTCAGCTTGCCCTGCTGGTCTTCAGTCTTGTCACTAGGAGCTGGGAGAGGGAGTTAGGACAGCGGGAAGCAGCAAAAACAAACAGCGTTGCTTTAAGGACATACTTACTTGGATCTCACGAAGCCACAACTTTCTACTCCTACTTCGTTGCTGGGTCAGATGAAATCTGCAAGGAGGTTCCGTTAGAAGTTCGTGTCTGTCGCACGGACGAGAGAAGCAATTCCCGCTCTGAACGTATTCCGAAGGAGCTCAGCGTCGTGATGTCGATGAAAACTTTTTTTGTTGCAAAACCCGAGGAGTCTCCCTTTCACTCAGGTATTCCCTCTGTAATCTTCCAAGCTACTCGGCTCCCTCACAGTTTAATCAGACATAGGGAAAAAAAATCAACTCTCGTATTTCCCATACGCATGAACTGACATTGTGGAGGCTTCCTTAAAGAAGTCTTTTATTTCTCTTATCACTGGCACCCGACCGTCATTTCACGCAGGACCACTTTCAGACAGCCCAAGAGACTCGAAAAGCGATCTAAGTTTGAAAACCAAAAAGTTCTGAGTTTTTCTGTACCCCAGGACGGTTTTCTTTCCCGAAGCTCAAGCCGAGAAAGCAGACAAAAGAAGCTGATTTGACTGAGCCGTGCCAAGTCTTGCCTTTTTTTCTTTCCTCGGCTCTCCCGCTCGCTCTCTCTCTCGCTCGCTCGCTCCCAGCATGGCAACCTTCCCGAGCAGTCTTGGCGGAGCTCCAGCCTGTGCCAGCCTGTCTGAGTTCTTGTTTTCCAAAAGATGCTCTTTGCGAATCAATTAATATATTTAAAAACAGGAAACTGCGGGTCAGTAACCAAATCTTGGCACCAACAGCCGCTCCTTCTGCCAAATCGGCTTATAGATTTCATGGTTTCCTACCTTTTACAATGGATATAACATTTCTGCTCCCTGCTCGTGGAGCTCTGGAAGCCATTCACGGTTCGCAGCGATAAGAAATCTGTTCGCTAAAAATGTCCGCATGCGACACGCGAACAACCTGCAGTAAATCAAGACTCTTTTGAAGGCGGGCGTATCTGTAATTTTAATAAGCCCCAAATACTCCTTAAAATAATGTGTTTTCTTTCTCTCCTCCCAAGAATCATGGGAAGGTGCCAGGAGCAGGAGACTTACAGATTTGAATTAAGATCACGTTTGGAAGCCACACACGTTTTAACTTTCTGAACTCCAGCTGGAAAACTCCTCGTTCTTATCTATTCCACTCCTACTCAAAACCAGCTGAGAATTCATACCGGACCTCGTCCCAGCTAACACACAAAAAGTCTTCATTAATCTCCACGCACCGGTAGACGCCAATGATGTCATCTGCTAATTGAAAAGCACAAGTTCTTGTTGTGGCTTTCATCGGCGAAATGGCTGGCCATTAACACCGCTCTTTGGCAGGAAAATCCCTGGTACCTTGTAAGACTTTAAGCCAATTCTGCTTGGAACTTCATTCAGAAGATTCTAAATGACAAGAATTCATATGAGGGGAATTACAGGAATAAACCTTCTCTTCTCTTCGAGCTATTTGCCAAGGCAAAATGCCAACTTTTGAAAATATATGCATTACATTAATGAGTAAAATCAATTATGCAAGAAAAAGAAAACTTCCCTAACTGTATAATTTTATAGATTTATGGATATTACTGGCTTGTGGTTTGGTTGGGTTTTTTTAAAGAGATTCAAAAGGTCTTTGGAGAGCAGACTGATGACTGATGAGATGGCCGGGTGGCACTGTCTGACACTCTCTAGGTCACTGAATTCACATCTGTCCCATCCCATCGTTGCATCAGACACAGTCTGTGATCACAGAATCACAGAACATTAGGGATTGGAAGGGACCCCGAAAGACCATCCAGTCCAATCCCCCTGGCACAGCAGGACCACCCAGACCAAGTCGCACAGGAACACGTCCAGGCAGGTTTTAAACACCACCAAGTGTTCAGCTGCTCAAACAATGTCTCTTTCGAGTAAATTTATCAACAAACGTTGTTTCTTGTGCTTTCCCCACCTGTTTGTTTAGTCTATAAACAGTGTTGTATCTAGGCTGCACTCCGGGGAATACAATGGGAGCTCACGCACCCAGAGGACATTGAGATACTCCATTCAGACACTCAAACTCCAAAGCTGAAACCAGCACAGAATCCCCCACTACAGCTACTTAATCCAGAAGAAATTTGAGAGCAGCTTTCAAATTCCTAAAACAGAGGTCCAAAAGGAAGAACGGAAATTGTTCTACCTAACTACGATGAACTACAAGGAACCTAACACGTGAAACCAAAACAAGCCTTCAGCAAAAAATCTAGGTACTACATCCTACGAGATTGTATCATCTAAACTACTGTGATCTTGAAAAAATAGGTTAATGATGGGTAGGTGGATAAATCAGACAACTCCCGAAGGTTCCCCGTGTCTTGTTTGCAGTGACTGCCACAGGCTTATCCATGTTTCTCCCAATAACCACCCAACTCCAGAGGCAACATCATTAACTTCAAAATCACATTTTTGCCTCAAAATATTGCACATTCTACCGTTTCAATTAGCACCCAGCACCATTATGACAGGCCAACTGGGGAAAAATACACCTATGTGTAATTTTTCTATTTCTTTTCTCTGTGCTTTTGACAGAGGAGGCTAATATGTCACTTTGCCTTTTCTGAAAGACCACCAGGCATCAACATGGGAACAAAATGATCTCACAGAAATTACTGTTAGTGGAATTACCTCCGAGAGGTGATACGACTTCCACAGGTTCCATTCAAAACTCATCTTTTAATTAATTTTCCTTCAAAAATGGTATGTATTGACAACACAGTATTGCAGCTATATTCCCAAAAAATTCTCTCTATCCAGCAGAGATGAAGAATTTTAACTATTCCTTCACAGAATCATAGGGTCACACAATCACAGAACCACTCAGATTGGAAAAGACCTTTAAGAACATCGAGTCCAACCATTAACCCAACTGTGCCAAGACCACCACCCTGTCTGTAAGCTTCTACATGACTTTCAAACATGTCCAGGATGGTGATTCAACCCTCTCCTTGGGCAGCCTGTTCCAAGTCCTGATGACTCTTTCCATGAAGAAGTTTTTCCTAATGTCCAACCTAAACTTTCCCTGCTGCAACTTGAGGCCATTTTATCCTGTGCTATCACTTGTTATCTGGGAGACCAACACCCACTTCTCTACAACCTCCTTTCAGGCAGTTGCAGACAGCAATAAGGTCCACCATCAACTTCTTTTCTCCAGACTAATCAGCCCCAGACCCCTCAGCCACTCCTCACAAGGTTTGTTCTCCAGATCCTTCACCGATCCAGTTACTCTTCTTCGCACCTGCTGTCCACAAGCTGTGCACAAGATGCTGGGAAGGGACACAGCTAAGACAGCTGACCTCAAGTGACCAAAGGGACATTCCAGACCACATGATGTCCTGCTGGGGTAGAGAAGAAGGAAGGGGATAACATATGGGGTCATAGCGCTTGTCTTGCATAATGGTTCCTCAGCTCCCATGGAGATGGCTCAACACCCATCTGCCCATGGGAAGTGGTGAATGAATTTCTGGCTTTGTTTTGCTTGTGCGTGCAGCTTTTGCTTTACCTGTTCAATGTCTTTAACTCAACCCTTGGGTTTTCTCACTTCCATCCTTACAGTTCTCTCCCCGACCCCACCAGCGCGGAGTAAGGAAGAGATTCTGTGGGGCTGGGCTGCCGGCTGGGGTTAATCCGTGATACTTCGCTACAGGACAGACTGTCTTTTCCTTGGCAGCTGACCACGGAGCACCTTCCTTTCTCATTTATCATTTTGACAGCGTAATGTATGCATGGCTGCGGCCTTTTCCGTGGGAGGCTGCAGTAGTCGAGCGATGCTGTGGAAAAGGATTAGCACCAGAAATGGATTGTTCCAGCTGAATCCAGCTGAAAATCAAAGCAGCAAATCCACACGCCTGAACTATGCCGCAGTGCGGTGGCTTCACGGCTGGCACGCTGTCACGCTGTGGAGTGGAGTTCTCCAGCTCTGCAAGGCAAACAAATTGCGAGCCCAAACTCTATGGGAAGCTGTCAACAACCTCCTAAATATGCCACTGGAGGAATATGCTTCAACTACCCATCATGTGCTGGCACGAGGCCCCAGTTTGAAACTGCGAGACGCATGGGTCAATCTTCACTAAACACGAAGGTTCTTCAGGTTTTTGAGGACCAGCTGGGTTTTTAGAGCAAATTTGCATTCACTATTGCCCAGTACCACCCGGAACACTCTAGATACGTGCATTATAGAAGTATATAAAGTGCCACACAGAAGTGTGAACATCACTTGTACGCTTCACTGCTTATAATTTCGTTTCAGATCTCAGGAGTCACAGCAGATACTTACAAAAATCAAAATGTTAGGAACCTGGCTTCACAGGCAGTTGTGACTGTCATTTCAAAAAGAGATTGCAGTGCACAATACAAAAAATACAGGCACAGCACTTTAGGCAGAATCCACTCACAGCTAACCTAGGTAGTGAAAATAGCCTTGCAATCAAGTGGATAGAATCTCTCCAATACCTTCAGTGACTATGAAAAAGGAGGCTCTGAAAAATCGCATCAGTAAGAAAGATAATTTGTCCAGAACACAGTCAGGTTACCCTCTCGAAATGGTGAGGAATAAGAACAAACTCTAGCACTAAAGATTTCTTCTAAAATGCAGGTACTGCCTGCTCTGTTGTGTCTTCAACTTTGTTTTCAACAATTAAATTTTCATGACCTCAATTGTTTAAATGGTTCTGCAGCGCTTAACATCTCATAGCTCCTCATCTGCAACCCAGCATCAGCCCAGAGCATGCAGGTCTTCACTCCTTTTCTGCTTCCACTTAATAATAGTGCCCTGGTGCCCAGGAATGGCTGTGCACAGATAACCACACACATGGGATGCAAATTTGACGATCTGTTTCTTCTCCTCGTTCAAAAAGTATCTTTTAACTTCGTAAATTAAGTCAACCACTGCGTAGTTCTTCACTGATGTGTGAAATGCTCAACACAAGGTGACGCCTTAACAAGGACTAAAGGAGAATTTTAGTCATTTAAACGCAAGAAAGCAAGTCTGACAGCCTGCACATCCACATCACTGATGACTGAAGAGACTTAGGCCTTGCTGATGGCTACTTGGTGACCACAAGTCCTCAGGACCTGTGTCAACTGCCCAGGCACAGCCACACAATACGTGCACAATACTCAAAAATAGGAGAAGTGCATGAAGCTGTTGGCCGGGAACAGTTCCCGATTCATGCTAACTCCTGAACCACATCGAGGAATTTCAGAGGAACATACTAGTTGACCAGGGCAAAGGTAGAGTTAGGATCTCTCTAACAGTTTAACACAGATAATGGGAGTCACCTGCACCTGCAGAGCCAGAGCTCTGACACAGAAACAGGCTGCAGTGCCCATGCTGAGTGCTCAGTGCCAGAGTCATAGAATCACAGAGGTTGGAAAAGACCCTTGGCATCACCAGGTCCAATCAGCAACCCTACTCTAAAAGGTTACCCCTAAACCAGATCCCCCAATACCACATCCAAGCAACTTTTAAACTCATCCAGGGATGGGGACTCAACCACCACCCTGGGTAGCCCAGTCCAGGGCCTGACCGCTCTATCCAGGAAGAATTTTTTCATGGTGTCAAATCTAAACCTACCCTGTTGGAGCTTGAAACAATTCCCTCTGGTTTTGTCACTAACTACCTGTGAGAAGAGACTCTATAATGTCCTTTCATACAGGAGTAGAGAGCAATGAGGTCTCCCCTAAGCCTCCTCTTCCTTGAATTAAACAGCCCCAACTCTCTCCATCTCTCCACATCAGATTGATTCTCCAGGCCCTTCCCCAGCTTCACTGCCCTCCTCTGCCCTCGCTCCAGCACCTCAATGTCTCCCGTGGACTGAGGTGCCCAAAACTGGACCCAGTACTCAAGGTGCGGCCTCCCCAGTGGTGAGTACTGGGCGACAATCACCTCTCTACTCCTGCTGGACACACAGTTTCTAAGCCAAGCCAGGAGGCCACTGGCCTTTTTGGCCACCTGGGCAGCCTGGTGCCCCAAGCCTGTAGCGCCGCAGGGGATTGTTGTTACCAAAATGCAGGATCCAACACTTGGCACTATTGAAACCCAGACAATTGTCCTTAGCCCATCAACACAGTCTGTCAAAGTCCCTCTCTACAGCCGCACTACCCTCCAGCAGATCGACACTCCCTCCCAACCTAGTGTCGTCTGCAAACTTACTGAGGGTGCACTCACCCCCCACATCAAGATCATTGATAAAGATGTTGAACAGGAGTAGCCCCAGCACTGTGCCTTGGAGGACACCACTCATGACTGGCCTCCAAGAGGATTTAGCTCCGTTGACCACAACGCTCTGGGTCCAGTCATCCAGCCTGTGTTCCACCCAGCACAGTACGTGCCTGTCCAACCCATGGGCAGCCAGCTTAGTCATTAGTCTGAATCCAGCTTTTCCTGAGGGTTTCCTGCTCCAGTAAAAGCAAACATCTTGCAGGCAGTTTGAAAAGTAATTTGATGACAAAGAATGACACAAGGGAACACATTAAATCAAATAGCACGAAATTTAGACAACTTAGTAAGAAAACAAATGCCATAACCTACTCAAGAGGGTTGAGTGGACACAAGGTACAATTCCCACTCCAAATCCCCTCAATGCTCAATATGGGTTTAAACAGGAATCATGGTCAGCTGCCAACAGCACCAGAAAACACTTTTCAGAAGCAGGATGCTCCGCTTCTGACAAAGCGAGCCCTGCAAACAAATGTCTATTGGTGCTAGTCTTCATTTCAGTAGTCGCAGCTGTGTTACAGAGCAGTTACACCAGCATCACTGCATTTGCGATGGCATTTATGGGAGAAGTGATGTAAAGTCAGAGGAGGGTCAGAACATCCCAGAGTCACTCTTAAAAAAAAACCAAAACACAGAAGTATCTCTAGCTAAGGTCTGAAATTACTACCTCAAGATTCAACTGCAAAGACATCTCTGCGCCATCTTATGTTCTGCTCAAGAATCCACCCCCTACACTTGCTTTTCCTGCTGATTTCTTCTCTCTCTCGTTCCCTTTCTGAGCAGCAACTCTGTAAACTGTCACTCAAGAAACTACAAATATGAAGCATTATTATCGCTCTGTGAGCAGTGTAACAGAAGTTGTCTGAGCGCAATGCGTCTAAGATGAGACTTCATTCCTACTCCTGCAGGAACAGGAGACTGCTCCTACTCCTAGACTTGCTGACACATCAGGTCAGCAAGTGGAAAAGCAGATTTGGACATCCCTATGCAGATAAGAAGAAGAAGAAGAAGAAGCCTTAAGGAAGAACAGAAACAGATGCCAGCAATATAAACAGTCCCCATGGACCCTCCGTACTGTAAGGTCTCCCCTGGTGCAGACTCTTTGCTTGTGATGATATTAACAAAATCTTACTGATAAAAATGTATACAAACATTAACTGAGAAAATTTAAGAAAAGAAGGAAGAGAAAGTATGATTCTGTGCACTGACATTGGATGAAGAGAGTAAAACAAACTCAAAACCCAACAGTTGTTGGCTCAGTGCAACCAGGGTAACATTTTGGGCAAGAACAAAAATGTCAGGTTTTACACTAAGTACCAACTGCACGGATAGATCATTAAATAACATTATTCCCTCCATTAATTTTGATTATGCTGTTCTTAGGGAAAAAAGCTAAGACAAAAATGATTCACACAAACAAAATTCTCAACATATTAGAGCATCTCTTGGTGGTAACTGCACTTTTGTACCCCGAGGGTACGTAACGTAGCTCACTTACCTCTCAGTGAAACAAGAGAGATTGCTTCACCGAGCAACTCACTGCATAACAAAGTCTACCGTGCAGGCAGCTACCTGGAGTAGTTATTATGCTATAAATCCACGCCCAGCTTACACTGAGCTAATCCAGCCATGTAACCATCATATCAATCATTATCATGTCTAGATCAAATGAGTCTCCACAGCAGTTACCCTTTTCTTTGAGAACACCACATATATGAGATCCACCATACTGAAAACTATGATGGTGGTATTGTTTTGAAAAGCAACTTGTTTTATGGGAACAGAATAGACTAGACTAGAATAGGTCAGAACAGACTATTTCAGTTGGACAGCACCTACAGTGATCATCTAGTGCAATTAGATTACATCAGAGCTGACCACAAGTTAAAGTTCATTGCTAAGGGCATTGTCCAATGTCTCTTAAACACTGACTGGCTCAGGGCATTGACCACCTCTCCATGAAGCCTGTTGCAGCAGGGTTTTAACACCCTCTTGGTAAATAAATGCTTTCAAATGTCCACTCTAAACCACCCATTGCACAGCTTGGAGTCATCCCCATACATTCTATCACTGGGTACCAGGCAGAAGAGCTCAGGACCTCCTTCTCCACATCCCCTCCTCAGGAAGCTGCAGAGAGCCAGGTCAACCTTCAGCTTCCTGTCCTGCAAAGCAGTCCAACCCAAAGTCTTCAGCCGCTCCTCACAGGACATTCCTTACAGAGCTTTCACCAGCTTTGTTGCCCTTCTCTGGACACATTCATGGACCTTCACAGCCTTCTTAAATTGTGGGCCCCAGAACCGCACGTGGTGAGGCCACACCAACACTGTAAAGGGGGGTAATCACTCTTTGACCTGCTGCTTATACTGCCTGACAGAGACTGAAAGAGCTTTACTCTTTAACAGAACATAGGAGAAGGCAGGATGAGACTACTCCCTCTCCTCTCATTAAGGAAACGAGAACAGAGAGATCCTAAATGACTAGTTAACACAAAAAGATGTAAGGAGAGCGGTACACAACAGGGTCAAAATTAAAAGAACATTACAAATAGTCAAAACCATTTGCTCCTGGTAAATTCTTCCATATGGATGACTGGAATAGATGTGTCAAGGATTTAACAAACACCAGAGAACGGCATAACTGAAATACAAATCAATAGTGCCATGGAAGACTGCATCGATCTGGTTAGGACCACAGAAACTACGTGAGCACTGGAACTCCTCTGCTCTGAGGCCGTGCTGAGAGAGCTGGGGCTGTTCAACCTGGACAAGGCTCCAGGGAGGCTTTATTGTGAACTTTAAGCACTTATAAGAAAGCTGGAGACAGACTCTTTAGCAGGGGCTGTTGTGACAGGACAAGGAGTGATGGGTGTAAACTAAAAGAGGGAGATTCAGACTAGGTATAAGGAAGAAACTGTTTGCATGGAGGGTGATGAGACACTGGCCCAGGTTGCCCACAGGGGTGGCTTCATTCCTGGGAACATCCCAAGTTAGGTTAGACAGGGCTCTGAGCAACCTGCTCTAGTAGTAGATGTCCCAGCTAACTGCAGGGTGACAGAACTAGATGATCCCTAAAGGCTCTTTCCTAACCAAACTCCAGCCAAGACGGGACTCCTGCCATCCTGATTTACTTGGCTATAACACTGATTCCTCCATCTGAGCTGGTCACTGAACACTCTCCTTGCAGCCAATGGAAAAGGCATTTTGGAGGCACTAGCCACCTGCTTTAAGTCTCTCTTTACATTCCCCATGTGATGAATTAAACACTCAAGTGGCTGTTCACCTATAAAAGCCTCGTGTATTGCTGTAGCAGTACTTGCAGCAGCAATCCAACAACACACAGAGGCCCTTGCAGAGCTCTGTCCCAGCTCTGTACCTCATAAAGCACAAACGCAGGCCAACTTTGTGTTAGCATGACAGTGATGAACGCAGACAAATATCACACTGAAAACTTGCTCGTCCCGGCTACTCAGACACAACTGAAGACATAACTGGCAAAACCAAAAGATGTGTCAAGTAGCACACAGTGACCAAGTGCAAAAAGTGAGATGTTTCTCTCAGCCTTATTTTCTGAGTCAAAATCACAACACTCCCTAAATGTCCAGTCAATGTCATTAATGCAATAATTACGCCAAGGACAAATGGGCACAATTAGCCGAAGAGGTCCAACAGGACTCACACAAAATAACACAAAATATTCTCTAGTGAAGAAAAAGCCCCAAACCTGTGTAAATATAACCCTTGTGTTTAATTCTGAGAACTGACAGGTTTATGTAACAACAGAAATTTGGCAAATTCATCCATTACATCCCTTTTCAAACCGGCAGAAACGAGGAGCTATTGAATCCTGTGTACCACACAGCTCCCTTTTACTAGAAATAATTATCCTCTTTTATTACACAACTTTGAATGCTTCCTCAGAGCAGCATCCACACATAATCCTCTGAATAAAGAACCTCTGGATTCATTTTTTTCATTTCAGAGAAGGAAATACCAGTATCAGCAAGAGGAGTCTCCTTCAAGCCTTATTTGCATTCAAGAGGCTGCCAGTTGGGTAAAGTTTCTCCCCATTTAAGTAATTCTGTTTCCCAGCAACCTGTGCTGTTGCCAGGAGAAACCCTGGGGAGCGCTTCCTCCGCGCCCGCCCCGCCGCAGTCCTGGGGGTACAGCTTTGTGCCGTGCTGCTTCATGCCAGCACACACATCCGCCTGTGAGCCGCATGCTAAGTAGTCCGCCAGCAACTCCGGGGACTTGAACAAGACAGATTTTTTTCTTTTCTCTCTTTCTCTTTTTTTCTGGAGAGTGATGAGTGACGCAGCCCTTCCTCCTGCAGTGGAATTAGAGGTGATAAGGCAGGGAGGGCTTTTTCACTGGGGTGGCGTTACCTTGGAGCAGCGTTTGACAGCTGGATGTGCAGCTCTGTAGACATATTTCCTTTATGCTTTCAATCTCTCAAGCATCATGTGTGCATGCTAACTTCCCTTTTTTGTGGTTGTTTTCCAGCTGCCAAGAGCGAGAAACACGTGCAAACAATAAAAGCATCTCTTTAGATTGACTTAACCTTTGCTCCTCCTCGCAACACCTTCCAAAATGTAAATGTAATGGGTGGTTAAAAAGCAATTCCTGTTTCTCCGATGACAGCACAATATTTACAGTCGTACGCTTGGCTTGAAAACTAGCTGTTCGGTGTTTAGATATAAATACCTGACAAGGTGCAAGAAAAAAGAGAGAAAGAGAAAACGCCGTGGCATGTGAGTACAGACAGGTTTTCCAAACAAATTCATCTCACAACTCCTGCGAGCGATGCTGTAACCACGAATTTCAGAAGTCACATTTCAGGTAATAAACAATTACAGAGGGCGAGGTGTTTCCTCAAAGAAATGTGCTCTGCCTTACACCCCTTCTGACTTGAGTCTCGGCACGCGCCCTGAAACTGTAATGAACCGTAGCAATTTATGACAATCACAGAATCATGGAATTACTGAAGCTGGAAGAGACCTCTAAGGTCATCAAGCCCAGCCTATGACCTAGCATCCCCGCAACCTAGACCAGGGCACTAAGTGCCACATCCAGGCTTTTCTTAAACACCTCCACGGATGGGGACTCCACCACTGACCTGGGCAGACCATTCCAGTGTCTGATCACCCTTTCTGTGAGGAAGGGCTTCCTAATATCCATCCTGGTCCTGGTGTTGATTGTCTAGAAGAGCCTGACCCCCACCTGTCTACACCTTTCAGGTAGATATAAGGTGCCTCTTGAGTATCCTCTCCTCCAGGCTAAACATCCCCAGCACCCTCAGCCTCTCCTTGTCAGACTTTCCCTCCAGTCCCTTCCCCAGCCTTGTTGCTCTCCTCTGGACCCACTCCAGTACCTCAACGTCTTCTTGAAGTGAGGGGCCCAGAAGTGCCCCCCAGTACTCGACGTGAGGCCTCAGACTGATGGCTTGAGTGTGTTTGAGGCAGAGGTCATCTCTCAGAATGAAGAAACAAGCCAGCAGCTCTTTTGAATCAGAAAGGTAAATTGAAATTTGAGAAATCCTACACCACTTATGACACCATTGCTCAATGATCTCTGAACTGTGCTTCAATGGAAGTAAGATATCACATTTTTAATAGACCCATATTCCACATTAACTTCAGTAAAAATAAGAAATTGAAGTATTGTTCCCCAATTCTGCAAGAGGCTACAAAACCATGCTGATTCCCTTGAACTGATAATTCCCAAATGCAAGGGATCGATCAAAGGATCCAGGGGATGCAACAAATTACCAGAGGCCACTGGTTTGACCACAGTAATTTCTGATCAGTGTTTTAAGAATGATACAAAACACGGGCAGAAATTCCACTAAACCAAACAAAGGGTCTGGCTTCAGCCTCCTGCAATCCTTTGGAAGAAGAAGCATCACCCTCCCAGGCATGCTTTGGCTGGTTACTTTGATATATCTGCTTAGGATTCAGCCTTCCAACAGAGGAAGATCAAGTTACTGAGGGACTTCTGTAACTACCACCACAGCTTCGGATCAAGGGATTTACAGTGTCACAGCACAGCTGAAGTTGGAAGTGACCCTGGAGATAACCTAGCCCAACACCCCTGCTGAGAGCCACATCAGCTACAGCAGGCTGCTCAGTACTGTGTCCTGTCAACTTCGGACCACCTCCAAGGACAGAAAAGCTACAACTTCTCTGGGCCATCTGTTCCACTGTTCAACCAACCTCAGAGAAACAAACTTCAAACATTTTATTCTTGCGTTGAAATGGAATTTCTGGTACTTCTGTTCGTGCTTAAGGACTCTTGTCCACCCATTGAGGGCCACGGAGAAGAGTCTGTTCCCACCTGCCAGGCTGTCCCCTCCTCACTTCAACCTCCTTTCAGGCAGTTGTAGAGAGAGAGAGAAGGCCTTCTCTGAGCCTCCTTTCCTCTAGGCTAAATAACCCCAGCTCCCTTAACCACCCTTCACAGAACTTGTTCTCCAGATCCTTCCCGAGCCTCACTGCCCTTCCCAGCACCTCAGTGTCCTTGGAGCAAGGGGCCCAAACCCGGACCCAGGAGTTGAGGTGCAGCCTCTCCAGTGCTGAGCACAGGGGCAAAGAATTGAAGCATAACATGCAACTTTATAATGGTGATATTTGTGGAACACTAGGACAGTTGATGAATTGCTGCAGTGGCTCCTGTGCCAAATGACAGTTTTAACCAATGCTTTCTTCAAAGAGCATGATCTGATTCAAGCAAGAATGAATTCATGGAAATGCTGCGCTCTTTTATAGGGACGGTCAGACTAAAGTCCACCGTGACCTCCTTCACGTTTGTAGTTATTGCTGTATTATCTATAAATACAATGCTAAGAGGCATAATAGATTTAAACAATCGTAAGACTGTCTCTACCCACGAGCTGTACCTTTACTGCCTCTGAACAGTCTACCCATCACAGATGTGAATGTTGATAATGCAAGTAACTCTGCTAAAGGAGCTGAGATCACAGTGACAAATTATTCCTCAACACTGCTCAGAAGTGAACTCACTGAATCACTTAGGTTGGAAAAGACCATTAATCCAACCGTCTCAAGGCTCCTGCTAAACCACGTCCCTAAGTTCCGTATCGACACACCTTTTAAACACGTGCTCATTGAGACTAGCGGGACAAAACACGCCTTTAATTTACCCTCCTCTGCTATCACAGTATCACTAGAATCACAGAACATAAGGGATTGGAAGAGACCTTGAAAGATCCTCTAGTCCAGTCCCCCGACACAGCAGGATCCCCTAGATCCAGTCGTACAGGAACATGTCCAGATGGGTTTTAAATGTCTCCAGAGGAGGAGACTCCACAACCTCCTGGGCAGCCCCTGCCAGGGCTCTGTCACCCTCACTGGGAAGAAGATCCTTCTCAGATTGATGTGGAACCTCCTCTGTTCCAGCTTACATCCGTTGCCCCTTGTCCTATCACTAGATGACACAGAGAAGAGCCTGGCTCCATCCTCCTGACACCCACCCCTCACATATTTATCAACACTGATGAGGCCACCCCTCAGTCTCCCCTTCTCCAAGCTCAAGAGACCCAGCTCCCTCAGCCTTTCCTCATAAGGGAAGCGTTCCACTCGCTTCACCATCTCTGTGGCTCTGCACTGGACTCTCTCCAGCAGTTCTGCCTCCTTGAACTGAGGGGACCCTAGAACTGTCTCAAGCTATATAACAGTGCATACATAGTGTTGGTATGTCAGTGTAAAAACATATCTATGTTATTACACAATGCCTTGCGCAGGAGGTTCCCTCCTTCAGTAGCACTCCTACGATCATAAAATGAACTAGTCCATTTAATAGTGCAATTAATACAGACTCACTCATCTAACACAGCCATGTTTCAGCAGCAATGTAACTCAAATTAATCCTGAAAGCTAGATTTACACCAGAAAGGCAGCAGCAATAAATAACGGGTGATTTTACTGTAAAGTGCAACATCATATTGCACCATTATACAGAAATCTTAGGAAAGAAATCATTTCTGAAAATGAGTGCAGCAAGGAAAGAGAACTGCACAAGAAGTTCTAATTCCCACATTGTGAGATGTGCTCAAGTTCAGACAAATCCCAAAAGAGTGCAGAATGAGTTTGCACTGTCTTCAGCCCACAGTATGGTATTTTAACCCCATTTAATAGACTTGTACACACTCCACCCTTCATCTGACAAGTCAACCATTTCCAGTCACTTCACAGAAACCTGTATAATACATAAGGTTTCACTGCATCACTTTCTTAGGCTCAAGATGCTAAATTAGTAATAACCTTAAAACAAAACAAAAAAGACAAGGTCTTGTCTCACTTAATCCTCTGGTCAACGGGTTACGAAGGAGCAGAAATGCAGTTTCGTGTTTCCCAAGACTACATTCAAGCTAAAGTTGTCCTTCAGCCCTACGATGGGATCAAAATCAGACACGGCACAACATACACAACACTGGGAACAACGTTGGGAAGGATTAGCACTGAAGAATGGGACAGGTTGCTGCACTCCATGGAAACAAACTCCTTGATAGCACAGAGCTCCTGTGTGAAACTGAAATCACGTCTGCTGAGAGTCTCCAAGTCAAGGTCAGAGAGGAAAAACTGGAGACGGTATGGTTTGGGGTACACTACAAAGCATTTGATCAGGAGGAGGTAGTACATGGATGAGGCTTTCCACAGAACTAGTAGAAGTTTCCAGACTGCAGGCTCTCATCCCCCTGAGAGATTTCAGTTTCCAAACATCTGCCAGACGGGTAACATCAAATTTTACAAGCAATTCAGGAAGCTGCCCTACCGACAATGTCATACCAAGAGTGCCAAAGGGACCATCAGGGATAATAGTTGGTTGTTGACCAGCTGTTCAGAAGCAGGGGAGAACAAGTGGCATTGCAGATGGCATTGCAGCAGATGGCACAGAGCTGCAGTGACCACAAGATGACGAAGTTCAGGATCCAAAGGAAGGCTAAAAAGGTAAACAGCAGAATTAGCATTCTGGACTCTCAGCACTTAGACTTTAATTTCTGATGCGGTAGAAGGCCCTGTCAGAGGGAGAGAGTCCTTCAAGGCGGTCTGGATTTTAACTAAAACTTTCTAAGAGAGCTAAGCAACAAAATACCACAGAAAAACTGGGAACTTCATCAGAGATGCAGAGCTGCTTAATGAAGACAGAACATACAAGAAGAAGAAACAAGCAGCAACAAATGAGGTACCTAGAATGTGTTGCCTAGGGCTTCAGGCATAAATCAGAAACATCGAAAACCGGGTTAAAACTAGGTAAGGACAAGAACAGTAGTAAGAAATGCAAAAAAACAATTCCAGCAAAATTTCAGAAGTAAAAGCAGCTCAGAGAAAACCTGGGTGCATTGATGAATGCAGAAGGCAGCCTAAAAGTAGTACAAAAAAGACTAAAGAACTCAAAACCTCTTTTGTCTAAGTCTTCAGAAACAAAAACTGCTCCAAAATCTCTGCATATTCTGTCCCAGTCAGAAGGAAAAGCAACAATGTCGGGGAAAATGGGTTACGGCTACTTAAACACTTAAACATTCAAGAAGCCACAGAGCATCTTCCCAGGGCCGTGAGGTGAGGCCATTAGAACACTGTGACTGAAGTCAATATAAAGACATCTAGAAAAATCCTGTTGACTGGGGTGTTCTCTGATGACTACAAATGGGCTACAGTAACAGCCAGGCCTAAGGAAGGCCAAATGGGGATGGAGGTGCTCGGCCTCAGCTCAGTCGCAGGGAAGATCATGGAGTATGTCCTCAGAAATCATTTCCAAACACAAAGAGAACAGGAAAGTAATCAAGAGCGTATTTACCAGAGGCAAATCGTGCTTGACCAGCTGGGCTGTTTTCTATGATGAAACGATTGGCTATGCAGATGAGGGCAACAGTCGACGTAGTATGTGTTGATTTTAGCACTGACACCAGCTCTTGCAGCATTTGCACTTGGAAGCCGACAAAGTGCTGGCTGAAGAACAGGCACTGGACGTGTCAAAAATTGGCAGGACCACCAGACTCATAAGGCAGCGATCGATGTGTAGTGCGTAGCAGATTACCCATGGGGCTGATGCTGAGGCCAATATCATTCAATAACTTAAACGAAAACATGAATGATGTGACAGAAAACACGCTCGGCAAATTTCAGCGCCGCACTAAACAGAGAGTGAGAGCAGGCATGCCAAACAGCAGAGCTTCAGTCCAGTGAGACCGTGAAACATTCCAGGTCTACACCAACAGAAACCTCATGAAGGTCAGCAAGGAGAAGAGCAGGTTCTGCCTCGCTGCAAAATAACCTTAGGCGTGCTGGGAAGGACCTGCTGGACACCAGGTTAAATACAAGCTACCAACGTGTTCCCGTTGCTATTAAGCAGGCAGCGAACTGGGCTGCATTACGAGGACCACGGGCAGCAGAGCAAGGAAAAAGTCTGCTGCACCGCTAAGAAGGCAGCTGGAATACCACCTCCAGCGTGAGATCCTCACTGCAGGAGAGATACCAGTACAATAACCAGGTCAGTGGTCAAGTTGGTCAGCAGCCTACAGAACACAGACCTTACACAGAGCTTGCAGAAGCTGAGTGTGTCTCAGCTGGAGAAGGCAAACTAAGAGGCAATCTTAAAGCAGCTGCAATTGAGAGTAAGAAGGGTGGGTCAGCCCAAACCTTCTCAGCAGCACCTGAGTGTCTGAAGGGGCAGCAACCAGTAGCTCTGCCATAAGAGGTTCACATCAGACATGAGGAAAAACTCTTGGACTAGAAGGCAGCACAGCACCGGCACAGGGACAGGACTGGAGAACCCTTCCCAGAATGTTAGGGGCTGGAAGGGACCTCGAAAGATCCAACCTCCAGCCAGCACTCCTCTGATTCTGCAATCTAAGAGCAATTTAAAGAAACAAACGGTTACTGAATAAATGTTGTACAATGTTAAAATGCAAATTGCAATCGCTTTTTAAAAGTACTTTACATCTTATTTTAGCTTTCAAAATTAAGCAGAGGTTGGTACTGTTATTTAGTACATGAGACCCTGTTTTTCATAGAGTAAAAATATCCCCCAAAAATCCTACTTGCGCAGCAGCACAAAATTATTCTGTGGAGCTTCAGGGCATAAATAAAATGAGCCGAGTGCATCTTGTGTCCACACTTTTATCTACAAGCAATGTGAAGATGCCACTTCAGGCAATGTGGTACTCTCAGTAGCAGAATCACTGAATTGTTTTGGTTGGAAAAGACCTTTAAGATCACCAAGTCCAACCTTTAACCCAGCACTGCCAGTTCACCACTAACCCCTGTCCCTCAGCACCACGTCTCCACGGCGCTTCAAACCATGAGGGATGGAGATCCCACCACTGCCTGGGCCAGGCCTTTACAGCTGTTGATCTTTGGAGCTCATTCTCTTAATCACGTCGAATCCATACCTGTACCACTCTTTCTGAGTCCACCATCTCCTCGTGAGACATACTACTTTTAATACCTTTAATTCCATCACTACCTTGTCACTACCTTCAGAATTTTACCAAATAACTCAAGATCTCACTACGCCGTCAAACACAGGCTTGTGCCTTCACCCCTTTCTGTTTGACACTTACAGACTTTATGGGTTTAACTATTATTTTTTTTCCTAAGTCCACAGAGTTTGTTAGGGACCTTCTGTGCCAGAGCAAAGACACATGTAAATAAACTTCATGTATAATGGGAGAAGAACCATGTGTGTTAAGAACACACGGGCGCTACTGTAATTCCTACCTAATCATAGAATGGTTTAGGCTGGAAAAGACCTTTAGGAGAATCGAGTCCAACCATTAATCCAACCCTCCCAAGCCCACCACTAAACTCTGTCCTTAAACTCCAGATCTCCACGGCTTTGAAACACATCCAGGGATGGTGATTCAACCCCCTCCCTGGACCCCCTGTACCAAGGCCTGATGACCCTTTCCAGGAACCTAGGCTTCCAACCTAAACTTCTCCTGGAGCAACTTGAGGCCATTTCTTCTTGTCCTAGCTCTTGTAACTTGTGAGAAGAGACCAACCTCCACCTCCCTACAACCTCCTTTCAGGTGGCTGCAGACAGTGACAGTGATGATACATCAACCTGTGATGTTTTCAGTTACTAGGAGAGCTGCATCACCACCCCAGCCGTGTTTACAAATGGTGTAGACGTGGAGCTTAGGGACATTTGTGTAGTGGTGGCCTTGGGACAGCTTAGGTTAATGGCTGGGTTTTATGATCTTAAAGGACTTTTCCAGCCTAAACAAGTCTACAGTCACACGATTCAAAATGAAAGCAGTGCTGGAGAATCGCTGAACGACCCACTGAATCACTGAATCTCACTGGTTGGAAGAGACCTTGCAGACCATCAGACACAACCTTTGAACCAGCACTGCTGGGTCACCACTAAATCACGTCCGTCACAGTCTGTAGAGTTTGTCACTGAAGAACTTTAAACACATACACACATACCCTAAAATATATATATAGCCTTCACGTATATGAACATGTAGTAGCACACATTAAGCTATATATACCGTTTAAGAACTTGAAATACTACTGCTTTGCAAACAGTAGTCTAACAGGAGAGGGACGGGCGAGGGAAATCTTGTTTAACACCACGGAGACTGCTACCGCCTGAACAAGGTAACAGCAAAGCGACAGACAGACAAACGAAACACAAGTGTGTGCTCCACGGCAGCTCCCGCAGCCGACCCGCTGCTGTTCGTACACGGGGAGCGCCCGCACAGCCTCCTTGCGCAGCCCGACGCCGACGCCGCCACCCG
>VXBP01006869.1:954175-989902 GCA_013400115.1 Rhinopomastus cyanomelas | reverse complement strand
GCCCCCGCCGCCATCTTCCCCTCCCGCCCCTCTCTGAGCCATCGCCCCCCGCGCATGCGCCGCGGCCTTCCCCTTCCCCTCCGCGCAGGCGCCGCCTCAGAGGGGCTGAGGGGACCGCGCCGGGGACGCCGATTGGGGGGGGTCGCGGGCNGGGGACGCCGATTGGGGGGTGTCGCGGTCCCTACCTGCCACCGGGACGCGGCGGCTGCTGCCGGGAAGCGCCTCTTCCCTGCTCGGCAGGCGGGAGGCCCCGTCGCCCATGCTGAAGGTGGAGCTGCGGAGGAGGAGGAGGAGGCGCCGCGGCGCCGTCAGCATTGCTCGCCCAGCGCGGGAGGCGGCGGCGGGGGCGCTGAGCGGCGCCGCGCGCGCTGACCGTTGGGACGGGCGCGCGGCGGGGCGCGAGGGGCGCCCCCTACCGAGCGGCGGGGAGGGCGGCGCCGGAGTTCCCGGCCCGATGTTCGCCCCGGGGGAGGCTCTGCGGAGGGACCCCTTTGCCCCGGCTGTGGGTGTTGGCGGTGGTTGGTGCTGAGGGCAGGAGGGAGCGGTGTGCAGCTACTTCCTGGGGTCCCTTGGGTCCTTGTATGTGCGCTCAGGGGGTGCAGCCAAGGGCGTCCCCCAACAGACTCCCCTCTCCCCGACCTTTGCCTCCTTCCCTGAGCTGCAAATCTCGGAGTAGGGGGGGTCCCTGGCTCTGCCCCACCCCCTGCCCCAGCCAGCTGTTGTTCCTGCCTATTTTGTTCTGCCTCGATTAGGCTGCATCTGGGATATGGCACCCACTTCTGGGCTCCCCAGTTCAAGGAGGCTACTGGAGAGAGTCTCTTAAGATGATCATGGGGATGGGAGCATCTTCCTTAGGGGGAGAGACAGAGAGCTGGAACTGTTCAGCCTGGAGAGGACTGAGAGATCGTGTAAGTACCTAAAAGATGAGTGTCAGGGTGACGAGACCAGGCTTTTCTTGGTGGTGCCCAGCAGTAGGATGAGGCAATGAATGCAAACTCAGAATAGAATCAATTAGGGATTGGAAGGGACCTCAAAAGATCATCTAATCCAGTCCCCCTGCCACAGCAGGATCACCTGGACTAAGTCACACAGAAACATGTCCAGGTGGGTTTGAAACATCCCCAGAGAAGGAGACTTCACAACTCCCCTGGGCACCCTGTTCCAGTGCTCCATCACCCTCACTGTGAAGAAGTTCCTTCTGGTATTTATATGGCACCTCCTATGTTCCAGCTCACACCCATTGCCTCTCATTCTATCATTAGATGACCCTTAGCAGAGCCTGGCTCCATCCTCCTGACAGCCACCCTTTCCAGCCGCTGCCATTCTGTGGGTCTGTGAGAACACTGGTCAGTTGCACAACAATGCCTGACTTCCTTTCCCCCCTCCCACAGTTTGTGGTTGTTGACAGAGGTCACATTTCTCTTGGCTGCTGAGTCAATGTATCATTCAGGTCGTGTGGCGAGCAACATGTCTCCCAAGGTCAGCAACCGCACTACCTTTGAAACAAACGTGTTGAAACAAAAACACAGACTCACAGAACACTAGTGATCAGAAGGGGCCTCGAAAGATCATCCAGCCCAATCCCCCCGACAGCAGGATCCCCTAGACCAAGTTGGACAGGACCATGTCCAGACAGGTCTTANCTGAGCCATCGCCCCCCGCGCATGCGCCGCGGCCTTCCCCTTCCCCTCCGCGCAGGCGCCGCCTCAGAGGGGCTGAGGGGACCGCGCCGGGGACGCCGATTGGGGGGTGTCGCGGTCCCTACCTGCCACCGGGACGCGGCGGCTGCTGCCGGGAAGCGCCTCTTCCCTGCTCGGCAGGCGGGAGGCCCCGTCGCCCATGCTGAAGGTGGAGCTGCGGAGGAGGAGGAGGAGGCGCCGCGGCGCNGGAAGGGACCTCAAAAGATCATCTAATCCAGTCCCCCTGCCACAGCAGGATCACCTGGACTAAGTCACACAGAAACATGTCCAGGTGGGTTTGAAACATCCCCAGAGAAGGAGACTTCACAACTCCCCTGGGCACCCTGTTCCAGTGCTCCATCACCCTCACTGTGAAGAAGTTCCTTCTGGTATTTATATGGCACCTCCTATGTTCCAGCTCACACCCATTGCCTCTCATTCTATCATTAGATGACCCTTAGCAGAGCCTGGCTCCATCCTCCTGACAGCCACCCTTTCCAGCCGCTGCCATTCTGTGGGTCTGTGAGAACACTGGTCAGTTGCACAACAATGCCTGACTTCCTTTCCCCCCTCCCACAGTTTGTGGTTGTTGACAGAGGTCACATTTCTCTTGGCTGCTGAGTCAATGTATCATTCAGGTCGTGTGGCGAGCAACATGTCTCCCAAGGTCAGCAACCGCACTACCTTTGAAACAAACGTGTTGAAACAAAAACACAGACTCACAGAACACTAGTGATCAGAAGGGGCCTCGAAAGATCATCCAGCCCAATCCCCCCGACAGCAGGATCCCCTAGACCAAGTTGGACAGGACCATGTCCAGACAGGTCTTAAACATCTCCAGAGAAGGAGACTCCACAACTCCCCTGGGCAGCCCCTGCCAGGGCTCCGTCACCCTCGCTGGGAAGAAGGTCCTTCTGATATTTGTATGGAACCTCCTCTGCTCCAGCTCACACCCACTGCCCCTTGTCCTGTCACTAGATGACACTGAGCAGAGCCTGGCTCCATCCTCCTGACACCCACCCTTCACATATTTATAGACGCTAATGAGGTCACCCCTCAGTCTCCTCCAAGCTAAAGAGACCCAGCTCCCTCAGCCTCTCCTTGTAAGAGAAGTGTTCTACTTCCTTCATCATCCTCATTGCTCTATTTCAACACAGTTGCTATCACTGAGGTAGGACTGGAGAGACCCTCAGGTGTGTGGCCCTCAGGAAAAGCTACAAAAAGCTGAAGAAAATCCATGAATTAAAAGCCAAGTGAATTTAGAGATGCATGCGGTAAATAACTCTGTCATATTTTGACAGTCCAAGTTCAAAAAAATCAGGAATGCTCCACGGCAAAGGGAGAGTCTAATTTAAAACATGTTCCCCTAATTAGCTGCTCTCATTTATAGTGACAATGACATCTCCTGGGCCTTTCTTACTTGGTGACAAGCCATTAAAGACGCTGCATCCACTGGTTTTATTCTGGTAGTGAGTAACTGGGCTCCGTTTCTTTCACCACGTGTGTCTGTCCTCCTCTGTCCACCACAAATGTGTTTGGAAATCACACCGGTTGGTGTCACAATGGATGGTGGTGCCCATCTCCTGGGAGGGCTAACGAACCTACCTGAGAGCCTGAATCCCCAGCCTGTTGCCATGAGCATCCTGGCTGCCTCTTTGTGAGCAGCTACGTGTTCACTGCCGCTGCCTCGCCTGAACCGAGGTCAGGCAGAGGTGAAGGGCAGAAAAACAGACTCATGGTTGGCTGTTCAGCCTCGCAGCTGAAGTGGTTGAGATCTTCCAGAGCCCCGATGCGCCCTGGAACACCGGCTGCTGTAGAGCCGGCGTTGTCTCCACCCAAATGATCCTCCTTGTGGCTCTTACATCACACACGTCCCTGCCAGTGCTTTAATTTGCAGACGAAAAATCGCTTTGTCACCCCTTGTGTTCAGCCCCCTTGTTTGCGAGGCGGCCAACAGTGGAGCAGGGCGCCGAAGGATTCCAGTGGGGCTCCAGCGCAGGGGTCCAGAGCGGTGACGGCTAGCGGGGCCGTCGGCGCGTTTCGATTAGGGCTGTCACGGGCAGGAGCCTGCCTTTCATTCGGTGTTTGTATGGCACTTCACGCGCCGTGTTCCTGCGTCGGAACCGGAGCCCGAGTATTAAACAGTAATAAGCCATCCTGCCACTTAAGAAGTAAAACCTGCTGATTTTCTGAAGTGCTTTACGCTCTTGGCTCCATGGAAACAGAATATTTCTGAAAGTAGATAAATCCCACTCAAGAAAGTGCAGACTGTCCTCTGCTCTTGTTCCACAGGTTGAGGTGTGGGTGGGACAGGAAGGAGTCTGAACTTCGAAAAGTTGTCTTGGTGCGGGTTTGCCCGTCCAAGCAAGCAGCACAACACGAGTGTCCTTTTGTTTACAAGGTGTAACGCTCCACTTGAGATCCTAGGAAGGTGTTTTAGATCTTAAGGAGAAAGTCCTCCCTGTGAGGGTGCAGAGGCGCTGGAACAGGCTCTCCGGAGAGGTTGTGGCAGCTCCATCTCTGCAAGTGTTCAAGGCCAGGTTGGATGGGGCTCGGGGCCAGCTGGTCAGGTGAGAGGTGTCCCTGCCCATGGCAAGGAGGTTGGAACTAGATGACCTCTGAGGTCCCTTCCAACATAATCATTCTGTGATTCTATGACTGATTCACCTCAGCATAGACCTTACACGTGGCAGCACACGATGGAGTGAAGTATGTCAGGAAGAAAAGCCTGGATTAAGGCACCTGCACGGTGCTGGCATCCCCGTGTAATCACAGTATTCCCAGTGCAGCAGTTCTACAGAATATGCTAAAAATGGAGGGGTTTAGGAAACCAGCATGAGAAATTCCCACCCAGCTGGTCCTGGAGACTGCATCAAACAGGTTTTCCAGGACCTGACTCTTAATCCTTTCCTGCAGAGTTAATTTGTGAGCCTTTGTGTCGGAGGGTAGACGCGCTTTTCTCAGGCAGCAACATGTGCTGCACTTTGACGCTCGTAAAGCCCTGCGTGACCATCTCCGTGGCAGAACGCTGCTTGTGGAGGCAGCCCTGTGCATCTCCTGGAAGAGCAGTGTTCAAACCACCCGGACATGTTCCTGTGTGACTTGGTCTGGGTGATCCTGCTGCGGCAGGGGGATTGGACCGGACGATCTTTCGAGGTCCCTTCTGATCCCTAAAGGTTCTATGATTCTGGTATTTTATCTGAAAACATGAAATGGAAGAAGCTCCTACCCAGGCGTTAGTGGACTGTGCCCATGTACCATGGTTCTCTGGTTCCTGCTTAGGCTGTGCAAGGGCAGCTGGCAAGAGTGGCCAACACCCCAGCAGGCTGCGCTGCCATCCAGCAGGACCCGGACACGTGGGAGAGCTGAGCAGAGAGACGCTGAAGGAACTAGAACAAGAGCAGTGTAGATTTTGGCATCTGGGCAAGAGCAACCCCAGGGGCCAGTACAGGGTGGGGACTGACCTGCTGGAGAGCAGTGAAGGACAAAGGGACCCGGGGGCCCTGGTGGCCAGCGGGATGGCCAGGAGCCAGCAGTGTCGCCCTCTTGTGGTCAAGAAGGCCAATGGCATCCTGTGGTGGATCACAACGGGAGGGGTTAGCAGAGCGAGAGGGGTCCTCTTCCCCCTGTACTCTGGCCTGGTGAGACCACATCTGGAATCCTGTGTCCAGTCGTGGGCCACTCAGTTCCAGAAGGACACAGCGCTGCTGAAGAGAGAGTCCCAGCGCGGAGCCACAGAGATGATGGAGTGGAGCATCTCCCTGTTGAGGAAGGGCTGAAGGAGCTGGGTCTCTTGAGCTGGGAAAAAAGGAGCCTGAGGGGTGACCCCATGGATGTTGATCAATATGGAAAGGATGGGTGTCAGGATGGAGCCAGGCTCTGCTCAGTGGCATCTAGTGATAGGACAAGGGGCAGCGGGTGTGAGCTGGAACAGAGGAGGTTCCATATAAACATCAGAAGGAACATCTTCCCAGTGAGGGTGACGGAGCCCTGGAAGGGGCTGCCCAGGGGGGTTGTGGAGTCTCCTTCTCTAGAGACACTTAGGACGCACCTGAACATGTTCCTGTGCGGCTTGATCTAGTTGATCCTGCTGTGGGAGGGGGATTGGGCTGGATGACTTTTCAAGGTCCCTTCCGATCCCTAATGTTCTGTGATTCTGTGATTCCTGAGTGACTGGATCTAGGTGATCCTGCGGCGGCAGAGGGATGGGACTGGATGACCTTTCGAGGTCCCTGCCAATGCCTAATGTTCTGTGATTCTGTTAGACTCCACGTGTTGTGGTTCCTCAGGGCTCCTGTGAGAGATATCTAGAGTAGAGAAGTCTAGAGATGATGACTGCAGATGGAAGGGACATTGTGTTCTGTGCCTAGTCCTCGGCAGCATTTCAATTACAAGTGTAAGCTTGTTCCAGTCCCCATCTTTGTGGGGTTTTGGGGTCCAGCAGCTGGAAATCATTCTCCGTGCTCTTCCCCATCATCAATAAACATGTCAAGTAGCGGCGCTCGGACTGCTGCCGACGTGACGTCGCTGTGACGACACCGACCTCGCGGTGATTGCCTCACTGCAATCACATTTTGTGCCTGGCCAGCTAACACGGTGCTGGCTGAAAAGTCTCCTCCGGTCACAGCAAACCCACTGGGTCCCTGCTTTCAGCAGACAGACACGAACTGGTTCCAAGGGTTCTCAATCAAGGGAAGCGGAGACTTTCCAGTGCCACGATTCTTTTAGAGACAGGACCTGACTCCCTGTGTCATCGGCTGTATCTGTTACCCCAGAAGGACTGCGAAGACGATAGTACAGCAGCTCACCTACACGAGACAGTTTCTAGAGAGAGGCGGGAGGATTAATCAGCATTCAGCCGCCTTCCATTTGGGATCCAGAGGAGCGTTTAGATCCAGATTAAGCTACATAAATTAGACTAAAAATGGAGCTGACACGGAGGAGCCGTCAGCGCTGCGCCTCGGAGTAACTCAGGGACTGGGGATCTGCAGAGGGATGTCAGAAGCAGCGGGCGATCCGATGCAGCAGAGCCTGCCGCCCGCGCCGCGGAGGAGACCCAAACACGGGGCACAAGCAGCCTCTTCACACAGGCTCTTGGTTTTTCCATTGCACTGTAGCAGTTATTGGGGGAACAAGTGCTAGTGCAACAGCAAACCTACGTGTTTTCTTACTGGAAGCTGTAGCCCTTGGTTCTTTCTCCTGTGGAGCTTCAAGGGGTGTCTATAACCGGTCCCCAGGTGCTCGCAGAAGCCAGGGCGATGCAGACAGCAGCGTTTGGCGTGGAGTCAGAGATGGTCAACGCAGAGCTTCTTTTCACTGCCTGCACCTCGGTGTGTGTGTGTGCACCCTGCCCAGGAACAGACTGCGCAGAAAGGTTGTGCGGTCCTCAGCTCTGGAGGGGTTCCAAAGCTGCCTGGACGCCATCCTGGCAACCTGCTCTGGGTGAGTCTGCCCTAGCAGGGACGTGGACTGGATGAGCTCCAGCCCCACCATTGTGATGCTGTGTACTGCCATTCGCAATGCCCTGGGGCACATCACCTGCACTTTAGGTTGCCACTGGTCTCACAAACATCTTGTCCTATCTGCAGCCTCCATACAGGCATCTCTGACACCACAGAGCACTTCAAAGGGCTTTCAGCAGCCATATGGAGCAGCTGAAAACAGTCCCACCACGAGCAGTGGGAGGAGAGCGATTCAGCGGAGAAACGGTCGCTGGGTTAGAAGCTCCTTCAGGCCAGTTGTCATCGTCTGTCAGACAGAAAGCCCCTGCTTGCCTTCAGTGTTTGGGTACCCCGTGCATATGTAGACACCTCAAACATCCCAAACTCTTGAGCCAAACCCTGCCCAGGCACAAAAGGTCAAACAGCTTTGTGGGGGGTTGCCTGTCACCGCAGAGTTCATGTCCGGGAGAGATGCAAACACCTGCTAGAACCGAGTTCAGTCCCCTCTGCAGCCGGATAGCCCAATGGTTAGCGGATGTCTCCAGGGCTTCTCAGCTCCCTGGGCTGAAGAGAAGTTGCCAGCAGCTGAGGATCAGCTCTGGGGGGTTTAAATCCAGGCTTCTCACTGTGGTGCAGACTATGCCGCAGGTCCAGTTCCAGTTTCTGAGAAGGCAAATGCCTGGGAGCCCTGAGTGGCCAGTGCAGCACGTGATCAGGTTATATGTTGGTAGCAGCATCACTCCTTGCCTAACATCTGGAGTCTTAACACAGATGTCACTGTGACACTGTAACTTTGATGCTGAATGTCCCAATCAATGTTGTCTGGACCTGGGACCTTTCCTGCCCTGGGGTTTCTGGTTTTATCACTCTGAACTATGTCTTGTGCAGGAGGGGCTGTAGGAACAAGTCACCGTAGGTGATAACAGAGGCAACCAGCTTTGGCTGGGACAGGTGCTGCCTAGCTAGCTCGTTGGAAGTGTGGCAGCTCTTCCAAGCTGGGCATCCTGGTATCTTCCACAGCAAACGAAGGAAGGGTAGGCACTGCAGAACACAACTCACCCCATCTCCAAATGGGAGTGGGGCAGACTGGATGCTCTGGTTTCCAAAGAGGTTTATTTTATTCAGCTTCCATCAAGCACCCTAGTGAGTATCATAGAATCATTGCATCGCAGAATCATTAGGGATTGGAAGGGACCTTGAAAGATCTTTCCACTCCAATCCCCCTGACACAGCAGGATCCCCTAGATCCAGTCACACAGGAACATGTCCAGGCGGGTCTTAAATGTCTTCAGAGAAGGAGACTCCACAAGCCCCCTGGGCAGCCCCTGCCAGGGCTCTGTCACCCTCGCTGGGAAGAAGGTCCTTCTCACATTGATGTGGAACCTCCTCTGTTCCAGCTCACACCCACTGCCCCTCGTCCTATCACTAGATGCCCCTGAGCAGAGCCTGGCTCCATCCTCCTGACACCCACCTCTAATATATTTATAGACATTAATGAGGTCACCCCTCAGTCTCCTCCAAGCTCAAGAGCCCCAGCTCCCTCAGCCTTTCCCCATAAGGGAGGTGCTCCACCTCCTTCCTCATCCTCGTTGAAATAAGCAGTAACGACGTGTAAACTGTCCCTGTGCTTTGGGGTAACATTTCCCTGAGGCAACAGCACACGCTCTGCCGGAGGTCCTGACGTGATCAGGCGGGCAAGTACAGAGAGATGATTTGTGGCCACATTCCCTTTGGGGTCTCCCATAATAAATTCTGCTGATAATGCAGAATATTCCCAATGTCTGTAAAAACACCACTGCTGTAAATACAGCAACGGGGGGGTTTCCTCTCAGGCTGACTTGGAATGGATCAGGTACGGGAAAAGCCTCACTTGCCACCTCAGGCATCTTCTTGACAGTCTGTTCGCTCATGCGCACGGGCGTGTGGCTCGCTCTGCGCGTCTCCTTTCAGCTCAGAGCAAACCACAACAATACTGATTTCTTTAAAGAGCTAATGGCATCAGGTAAGATTTTTGGGTGGATAATTGCACAATGCAAACACGCTCTGCCCGTGGCTCTTGATGCATCGCGCTGTCTAGTCGATTCCTTGGCTACGTCAGTGGGTGCTGATGGCTTCGTGAAAAGCAGGAGACAGAGCTGGTGATGCTGCCCTCCAGGAGGAAATGGTCAGACTGGATGGTGCTGGATTCCAGTTAAAAAAATAACAAAGCCACTCTCATGCTGCCAGTGCTACAGAGCAGAGCAGTCCCCTTCTCTGGAGATGTTTAAAACACATTCCTGTGCAACTTGGTCTAGGTGATGCTGCTGTGGCAGGGGGATTGGACTGGATAATCTCTCGAGGTCCCTTCCAATCCCTAATGTTCTGGGATTCTGTGACTTGGTCTAGATGATCCTGCTCTGGCAGGGGGATTGGACTGGATGATCTTTTGAAGTCCTTTCCGATCCTTAATGTTCTGGGATTGTGTGGACATGTTCCTATGTGACTTGGTCTAGGTGATCCTGCAGTGGCAGGGGGGTTGGACTGGATGATCTTTCAAGGTCCTTTCCTATTCCTGATGTTCTGTGATTGTGTGTGTCACCTGTGATGAGCCGTAGAAGCTGTTGGTTGTTGTCCTGCAGCAGCAGCCCCTGTTCCTGATAAAGGTTGCGGCAAACACATGGGCCAGAAACTCACAATGCATGTGTGCTGCCGCCCACGGCAAGAAGAGCCGGTATCGCTGGCACTGCCTCTCCATTTACGTCTGTTTTAAGGGTTGAAGAGATGAGCTTCTCCTCAAGGCCCTGCACCTTGCCAGGGCTGCTGGCCCAGGGCTGGAGGCTGCTTCCCTGAGCCCTCTCGTGGGCTCCTTCTTCCACTGCACCAGCCGGTTCCCAGCACCGAGGCGACTCCTGTGCTCCAGGATGGTCTTTAGGAAACAGGAGCCGATTGCCCACCTCCTGGCGTAAGAAAAGGGCGAGAAGACACGAGGAAACTTGTGCTTCACTAAAGGTGATGAGAAACGGCCGAGGCTTTGGCCACAGACGTGTTGTCTCTCACCATCCAGCGGCGGCAGCAAGGCAGAAGCCCTGATGGGAATAGACGCTCTGCGCAGCCCGTCCCCGCTCAGCCACCCGCGCCCGGGCGCCAACGCAGATGGAAGGGCCGTGTGCGCGAGAGGGGCTCGTCGGAGACAGCCTAATGAAACGGATTAAGTGACGCCCAAAATGCTTCTTGGGCTTCAACACACACGTCAGGACGTTCCCCGACAGCATCCGGGCCCTTGAGGGAAATTACATGCCAGGTAATATTCTGCTGGGAAGACAACAAATGGGCAGCACGCGCAAAACCTACCTGACTGCCATTGAATTGCTGTCTCTTCTCATCCACGGGAGGCACTGGCTCGTGATTCCATCCTGCGTTGGAGACGCTCCTCGGCAGCAGGAAGACGCAGACCATCGGAGATCCGCAGGCACGGAGATTCTGTTGGTAGCTGAATTGTTCGGTCCTGCGGTGACTGACAGAACTTTGTCACCTCTTCTGCCCTCCGGGAACTTACAGCTCAATCACAGAATCACAGCACATTGGGGATGGGACCTTGAAAGATCATCTAGTGCAGTCCCCAAGTTTAGGTTGGACATTAGGAAAATCTTCTTTGTTGAAATGAGACAGAATCCCCCAAAGCCATGAGGAGACCAGCGCAGGCGTTTCATGGTCATGGGGCAGAATTGCTGGGCCACCTTAGAACCAGTGGCGAAGGACAAATGCCCACAGAAGAGCACGTTTCAGCAGTTTTACAGTAGAGAGCATCAAAATGAGGGGAAGAGGGTTGAAGTGATGCATGAGAGTGGTCTCTTAAGATCAGGTTATGGAGAGGAGTAGATCAGTGTCATGTAGTGATAGGACAAGGGACAGTGGGTGTCAATTGGAACAGAGGAGGTTCCACATCAATGTCAGAAGGAACTTCTTCACATGAGGGTGACAGAGCCCTGGAAGGGGCTGCCCAGGGGGGTTGTGGAGTCTCCTCCCCTGGAGGCGTTTAAACCCTCCTAGATGTGTTCCTGTGTGACTGGATCTAGATGACCCTGCCGTGGCAGGTGGATGGGACTGGATGATCTTTCGAGGTCCCTTCCAATCCCTAATGATTCTGTGATTCCTGTGTGACTGGATCTAGATGATCCTGCTGTGGCAGGAGGATTGGACTGGATGATCTTCTGAGGTCCCTTCTGATCCCTAATGATTCTGTGATCCTGTGGTTCTGAGAGCAGGGAAAACGGAGCAACGGGCAGCTGCACAAACTGGCCACACCTTTGTAGGTGGCCAACAGCCACATTTTTTGAGGACAAAGTGGCCAGAGCAGAGCGTAGAGCCAATGCCCGTGGATTCAGCAGAGGTCATGACTTTCAGCAGCAACGTTCTGGGACGATGAAGTGTCCTACAGCTGGAGTCATTAAAAATCCAACGTTTGTCATCTCTCGGTAATTGCAGTCCCTGGGTATCTTCTATTCTGAGTGCGGGAGGTTATAAATATTGTTGATGACTCAGCATTTGCTTTAGCCTCCTCGCTCTTTGCTACTCATGTTTGCACCACTTACTCGTGTTGTCACAGCGCGTCGACGTGAGCCTCCGCCCGAGTGGAGGAGATTCACAATGAAGGCTGGGGGGCATCTGCCTTTCTCTCAGTCAGCGTCAATCCGGGCCCTTCTCTCACAAAGGGCTGTTTGAAAACTGCTTCTCAGAGACGACAGATGATACCATTTCTGATGTGTCTTTGGGAAGGGCATGTTCCTTCCAATATTTTCCGGGATGGCTGGAAGAACACAAAAACCCTGCTTTGGGGATGAGCAGTTCTGGCACGCATGCCAAGAGACGACACTTCCATCCTTAAAATAAGCCCCCCGACATAAGTGATAATTTAATATACATCACGCCATCTGCTTGCAGAGAGGCGCAAGCTGCTCCCGGAGAAGTCAACGGGCAGCGCGTCTCCCCCAGTTCCTCGGCCGTTCCAGGGCGTCGCCAGTGCCACACAGCCTGCGCCAGGCTCCTTGCCCTGAAGACACGAGCAGCTCGCCACCGGAGAGGGGAACAACCGCTGCGAACCCCCCGTCCCGCCGCCTCCCGCTGCCCTTCGCAGCCTGCCGGATGAAAGCGCGGCAGTGCGGAGCGCGCTGCCAGTCAGGAAGGCAGATGGGGAAGGGAGAAGGTTTCGGAGCTACGAGGCGCAGGAGCCCTGGCAGCAGCTCTTCTCTCTATCCCCGTGAGCTTCCATCTCGAGCGTTTTCACTAATCCCAACTTCACCTACAGCAACGTGACGGCGGGTGGGACGCGTGCTAACGTCGCCAGGCGACGGAGGGGCTGATCTCACTGGTGCCCCGTACGAGGCTTTGTACAGAGCCCGTCTGGGTCAAAACTAAAGGCTGCGTGAAGCCTCGCGAAGGTGCTTTTGTGTCTGGGTCTTCTGCAGCCTCCCCACGGGAGGAGCTGTGGGTCCAGCCCCAGCAGGAGAGCGCAGACTCCACCAAGGAGTCTCCTCTGTCTAATGAAGCTGCTTGCTGTTTGAAAACCATCACGGCTTACCCTGCTGCAACAGCCCCTGGTGCAACGATTGAACCCATCTTCTTGTCAGCCCCTTTAAGTAACTGTAGAATCATCAAGGGTTGGAAGGGACCTCGAAAGATCATCCAGTCCAGCCCCCCTGCCACAGCAGGATCACCTGGACCAAGTCACACAGGAACACATCCAGGCAGGTTTGAAATGCCTCCAGAGAAGGAGACTCCTATCAGCTGCTCGGCGAGTTCATAAACGTCTTGCTCCGAGTCCTGTCTGCTTCATTTGCTGCTCTAGTTGAAACACCTACGTGTGTGAGGAGTTTCTGGAGAACCAGAGAGGCACTGGTTTGACACTAATTCTGAACAAATTCTTGCTGGGTTTTCAAAGTTAGCTTCCAGGAGTTTTGATGTTCAATACCTGTTTTAAAACCACCATGGAACAAGAAGTTTAGAAGATGACAGGACAAGGGGCAGTGGGTGTCAGCTGGAACAGAGGAGGTTCAGACCACATCTGGAGTGTTGTGTCCCGTTCTGGGCCCCTCACAGGAAGGACACGGAGCTGCTGGATGCAGTCAAGCGTAGAGCAAGAAGGATGATGAAGGAAGTGGAACCACCTCCCTTACGAGGAAAGGCTGAGGGAGCTGGGTCTGTTGAGCTTGGAGAAGAGGAGATGAGGGGTGACCTCATTCATGTCTATAGATATGTGAAGGGTGGGTGTCAGGAGGATGGAGCCAGGCTCTGCTCAGTGTCATCTAGTGACAGGACAAGGGGCAGTGGGTGTGAGCTGGAACAGAGGAGGTTCCACATCAATGTGAGAAGGACCTTCTTCCCAGTGAGGGTGACAGAGCCCTGGCAGGGGCTGCCCAGGGGGGTTGTGGAGTCTCCTTCTCCGGAGAAGTTTCAAACCCACCCGGCCATGTTCCTGTGCAACTGGATCTAGGGGATCCTGCAGGCGGGTGGGACTGGATGATCTTTCGAGGTCCCTCCAATCCCTAATGTCCTGTGATCCTGTGACTCAGCAAAGGCAGGGAAGGGGAGCAGCAGGACTAAATGTTGCTTCCAGCGAACGTCCATGGAAGCAGCTTCCGAAGGTCCATCGGAAGGGGCGAGCGCTCCTCAGAGCCTCCCCTGCACGTCAGCAGCGCGCTGGCTTGAGCGCTCAGCCGAGGCTCTGCAGGGCTGCTGATTTCCACGCGTCACACCGGGTGCAATTACGAGCAGAGCCCGACCTTGATTACGGCTCTGATGTGTGCACTTGCCGGCAGCCGCACGCTGATGAGCCACGCACGGTGCTCCAGCTGCTGCAGTGTGACCCCGCGCAGGCTGCCTTCCTTGTCGGTGCACAGAGGCACCGGTGAGGGGAGAAGGTCTTCAGATGGAAGCCCCGAGGAGAGTGCTGGAGCCATGTGTGTGTTTGATGGCATTTGGATGCTGCTCCAGTGCTTCCCGGGGTGAATCCCCACTCTCCATCCACCTAAACTCTGCGTCAGCAAAGCCGGGGCAAGCGTGAGGGATTCTTCTCCCTTCCAAAGGCAGTGGAGAGGAGATGGAGAGGGACTCTCTACCAGGGCTTCTATTGGCAGGACAAGAGGTGATGGCTTCAAACTGAAAGAAGGAAGATTTAGGTTAGATCTAAGTTGGGTGACACCTCATTAATGTTTATGAATATGGAGAGGGTGGGTGTCAGGAGGGTGGGGCTAGGCTCTGCTCAGGGTCGTCTAAAGATAGGACAAGGGGCAACGAGTGTGAGCTGGAACAGAGGAGGTTTCACGTAAATATGAGAAGGAACTTCATCCCAGTGAGGGTGATGGAACTCTGGAAGGGGCTGCCCAGGGGGGTTGTGGAGTCTCCTTCTCTGGAGACATTTAAAACCCACCTGGAGATGTTCCTGTGCAACCCAATCTAGGGGATCCTGCTGTCGCAGAGGGATTGGACTGGATTTGAGCTCCCTTCTGATCCCTAATGTTCTGTGATTCTGTGAGGCACTGGGACAGGTTGCTCAGGGAGGCTGTGGCTGCAGCATCTCTCTAAGTGCTCAAGGCCAGGTTGGATGGAGCCCAGAGGGGTTGTGGCTGCACCATCCCTCTAAGTGTTCAAGGTTGGATGGAGCTTTGAGCAACCTGCTCTAGTGGAAGGTGTCCCTGCTTAAGGTAGAAGAGTTGGAGTAGATGACTTTTAAGGTGCCTCTCAAACCATTTCATGATCCTTAGACACTGAAAGGATAACTAGAAGGAATTAATGCCTAAAGCAGCAGAGACACAGACTGCAGAGGTTCACGGCACAGTGAGAGCAGGTCTCGAGATCTGTCACAGCAGCAGCTGAGGGAGACATGAAACTCTCTTTCTCATGGTTTAGGGGTGAGCTTGTAGAGTAGGACCAGGGTGGTGGTTGAGTCCCCATCCCTGGATGTGGATGTGTTGAAAGGTCATTTAAATGTAGTGTTGGGGGATCTGGTTTAAGGGTGAACTTGTAGAGTTGGGTTGATGGTTGGAGTTGATGATCCCAGGGGTCTTTTCCAACCTGAATGATTCTATGACATCTGAAACATATGGCTGGGACACCCCACTGAACTTCTTTCCTTGCCATGCTAGGGCTTCCTTTGACCACAGACCTGTGACTACATCGTCTAGGGCCAGGACTGGATTTCCAAGGAAGCCTCCACATGTGTCAGTGCCGTAAAGCTGTGAACAAGAGCTGTCTCAGCACCTTCATGTGCGGTGTTTGCTGAGACCTTCAATGACTTGCACCTCTCCGCTGGGGTAGAGCTGGGATGGGCAGCACCAGCCCCTGCAGCATGTGAGATATAGGGGCTTCCCCCTTGCAGCCCCCAGTCCTGCACCCACTCCAGATACTGAAGACTTTGCTTTTACGAAAACAAGGGGCCTTTCTTTCGCAACTCGGTGTGGTCGCACTGGATCCACGCGTCGGAGGGTTTGCAGCACGTGGGATGGACAGGCAAGAGCTTTCCTGCCTGGAGCAGGCCCGTCCTCTCATTTCCTTCTCGCTGACCCCGCTCTGGACGCCTCCTGGGGAGGGGATGCTTTTGCCTCCTTCTGCTGAAGCTGTTGAGAGGGTCTGTAATGGGCCATATGTTCACTGAGCTGCTGGGGGGAGACTCGTGACCCAGACCTTGCTCCACAAATTAATCCTTCACTTTTGCTCCCACTGACCAACTGGTCGGGTTTAGCGAAGGCGAGAGAATGGCTCCTTGCCCTGAGGGCAGGCGGCAGAGCACGGCTCGCCGGCCAAAACACAGGTGGTCATGTCCACGGAACTCACTGGGAGTGACCCCAGGTTCACGCTGTACCCTCTGCTCTGCCCGGGGACTACTGGGGTCAGTGTGACCTGGCGCAGACCAGAGCTGCGCCCAGGACCGCACTGGCAACTTGACATTGACCTTGGACCTTTACAGCCCCAAACCACAGGGATGAGCCGAGCCTCCCCCTGCCAGAACGAGGCCAGCGGGTCACGCTTCCTCTTCCTCTCTCTGGGGCAATTGTATTTAAATGGGAGCTGAAAAGCTTCTACTGAAGTGAGGCGACACAGCTGCAGCTTGTCCTGGGCCCACAGCTTTGCAGAAAGATGGGGCTCGAGCTCTTTGGAGAAGGGACAGCACCAACCTCTGGTGTCCGGCATCCTGCCCCACAGCACCAACCCCTGGTGTCCAGCATCCTGCCCCACAGCACCAACCCCTGGTGTCCAGCATCCTGCCCCACAGCACCAATCCCTGGTGTCCAGCATCCTGCCCCAGACCACCAACCCCTGGTGTCCAACATCCTGCCCCAGAGCTCCATCCCCTTCAAATCCTACCCTTCAAATATTTATAGACAATAATGAGGTCACCCCTCAGTCTCCTCCAAGCTCAAGAGACCCAGCTCCCTCAGCCTCTCCTCATCAGGGAGGTGCTCCACCTCCTTCCTCACTCTCCTTGCTCTATATAACCTATATGGGGGGTTGGACTTAGATGATCTTTTGAGGTCCCTTCCAACCTGTAACATTCTGTGATTCTGTGAGATATCATAGAATCATAGAATCATGGAATCATAGAATGATTAGGGATTGGAAAGGACCTGGAAAGGTCATCCTGTCCAATCCCCTGCCCCAGCAGGACCACCCAGACCCAGTCGCACAGGAACCTATATGTGCAGGTAGAGGGACAGATAAACAGTCCCTATGGTTCTGTTGGCACAAACAAGGTGCTTCCTTCACATCCAGCCCTTGAGGTCCCTTCCAGTCCCTAATGATGCTCTGGTCCTATGATCCTCCATCACAACCAGTTTGGCCTTCAGCTCCTGGGACGTGACGCGCCGGGCGTCTCTGTGGGAGCAGCTGTGGCCACGAAGTCGTGAGGGAAGAGAGCCGCCAGCAGCGCAGCCCCGCTCGCCCGCGCAGCTCCGCTGGAATCCCGCAATTACTTTCTCCGGCTCAAAGTGTTTCGAGTGTCTAATTGCCGGCGCTGCCAACAATCCGGAGCAATTATGTGATTAGCAAGAAGCTGCAGCTCCCATCAGGTGCTTCGAGCGTGGCAGGTTCAGGGTGAGGTTTTGAAAAGGTGGGAAGTTGTGCACGCGTGGGGTTTTGCACAGCGATAGCACCTCGAGGAAGTGAGGGAGCTGATGCTCCTCTCCTCCGTGATCGTCTGGAAAACAGCTCGAGCGGGACGCGGCTGAGGCGGCTGAGAGGCCCCGTGATGTGAAGTGGGTGGTTTTAAAGGTTGTTGGGGTCGAGGTTTTTCCCTACCAGAAGCTTGCCAGGGTGGGTGACACTCAGCATCACTCTGAATGTGGAACGGAGCTGGAGCAGCTCCAGGGGGTGCAGTCTTGCTAGGGAGGTGGTGGGACAAGAAACCAGGTCATAATTCATCCCCTCTAAAGGGAGCAGCCCTCCGACACGATGCTGTTGTCTGGTGCTTTAGGACCCGACTGGAAGAAGGGGCTGTCGCATAGCTGCCGTGTTGCTGATCCTGTTCAAACGACCAGAGCCACCAGAGCCCTGCCACAGGCACCGGCCAGATGTCCTCCCCGAGCGAGCTCCCGCCTCTCCCGGCGGTGAACACGCTCATCAGAGGGACAACGTGAGCTCGTGGGTGCGGGCGGCGGGAAGAAATGCCGGCGCATCCTGTGCCCAGCGGTGCGAGATGGAGATCCTGTCGAACCAACCTCCTTCAGAGCCTCCAGCGGGGCCGGGAGATCTAATTGATTTGGATCCTTTAAAAGCCGCCGCCAGTTTCATCAGGAAGACGCCTCGTGCAGCTGAAACCCACCGGGAGCCGGCGGGAAGTGATGGGATGGTTAAGTAACGCACTGTAGACAGCAGAAAGTGCGGGCAGGTCGCTCTGATGCCGGGTCAGAGAAACCACCTCCAAAATTGATGTCTCTTGGTGCCGAGGCAGAAAGCAAAGGGGCCACACCGAGGGAGATGGGGCAAACGTCATATTCCTGGCCCGGCGCCGAGGTGCTTCACGGGGAGAGAGCGGTAAAGCCATGGGAGAGGGGGAAATGGCCCAAAGAGCTGTGTGTGAGCGTGGAAATTATGCTGCAAACTTTGGGAGCTCCCTTGGCATGTGGAAAAGTAACTCAATAGCCAGCCAGCCAGAGAGATGTGGCCCGGCTACATGCAGGCCTGAGCAAACCTCATTGATTCCATGGAAGGCAGCAGTGGCTGGGGATAGATTCTACACCAGGGCCACAGTCATATAGAGAGATGGAGAGCAAAGCGGCAACCCAAGCTGTTCAGGTGGCATCAAGCCTTGGACCCACCAACAGACTCCCTCATGCTCCAGTGCTCTCCAGAGATGTGTCCAACCAGGGCTGGGGGTATCACAGAATCACAGAACATCGAGGATTGGAAGGGAGCTTGAAAGATCACAGAATCACAAAACATCAGGGATTGGAAGGGGCCTCCAGAGATCATCCAGTCCAACCTCCCTGCCAGAGCAGGACCACCTAGACCAAGTCGCACCTAGGATGGGAGCTGCTGCTGTCGCAAGGAAATTTTACAGCTGCCTCCTGAGCAGACAAGAAGCAGGGAGGAAAAACGCAATAAATTAGTGAGAAAGACGTGGATTTTGGTGGTGGAGATGGTGAAGTGGGGAATGGTTTTGGAGATAACCAGCGTCACGCCGCTGCAGTAAATCCCTCCAGCGGGGTCTGTCCGTTCGCACCGCGAGGGTCCAGCCCTTTGTTCCCCGCAGGCTCCGGGATTAGTGGAAATGGAAGAGATAACGAGCAGAGCTCGGGAAGCCGCGGTCGCCCCGGCCGTCGGCGTGTGCGCATGAGAGGAGCGGCCGCCGGGCCAGGCTGCGGGAGAAAGGCTGCGGGAGAAAGGCTGCTCTGGTCGCCGCGGAGCAGGTGTCACCTCGCACGAAACACAGCCGTGAAATGAACAAGCCTCGGCGGGGCAGACGCTGGTCCGCCCGGCGCCGGGACGCGTGTTCCGGCCACAGGACCCAGCGCGCAGGGGAAGGCGCCCGCGTTCGCCTCTGGCCCCGCAGCGACACAACCGCGTCCCCGCGTCCGTGCGGAAGCTGCGCGGAGCAAAGCTGGGGGAGCGCTTATCTCTCATCGGCGCTCGGGGGCTGCCGCAGTGAGGGGATTTGCATGACAAGCGCTGCTTCTCCTTGTTCTGCTCGGGAGGGAGCGTTCCTTTCCCCTCCCTTGCCGCTGCTTGTTTTAGTAGCTTATCAGAGTCACAGAGCAGGGAGGGTCGGAAGGGACCTCGACAGACCATCCCGTCCTATCCCCCCCCCCACAGAATCAATCGCAGAACATGAGGGGTTGGAAGGGACTTCGAAAGATCAACCAGTCCAATGGCCCCACCACAGAATCCCAGAACATGAGGGATTGGAAGGGACCTCGAAAGATCATCCAGTCCAATCCTCCTGCCGGAGGGAAGGGGCTTCCGAAGGGGCGCAAGAGGGGACAGAGCAGCACTCAGAGGCAGAGCCGGGAGGGAGCGTCCAGCGAGCAACGCCGGCGGGAGCAGACAGCTGCCAGGGGACCGCCGCTGAGTTTCTCCCAGGGCTCTGGGCATCTTCCACAAACTTCACAGCAGCCCTGCAGCCAGGAGCATCTTCACTGACCACAGACAAGACGCTGTTTGCTCACACAGAGTGACGGGGGCTGCTGTCAAAGCCTGGACCCCCCCCAAGCCTGCGGTGGGCTCCCCAGCAGCAGCAGCTCAAACACAGTCACTGCTTCAGCGACGCCGGTGCTGGTCACTTTGCCATCCCACTGCTTGCTGGTGAATTGAAGCCTCAGTGTGGGTGGCCATGAGGGCACTTCTCCTTTGAGGTGGCTTTTCCTCAGGGGCATTTGCCCTGAACGTGTTCAGCTCTGTGGTGGCTCCTTTCCAGCCTTCAGTTTTATCTAATTTGTCTCACAGCTACATGATGAAGGCAGGAGCAGCCATCATCACAGAATCAGAGGGCATCAGGGACTGGAAGGGACCTCCAAAGGTCGCCCGGTCCAATCCCCCTGCCCCAGCAGGATCCCCTAGACCCAGTCCCGCAGGAACGTATCCACCTTAAAGTTAGAAATACAACCTCCTCTTCTTCTTGACGCCTGCCCAGCCCTGCCGTGGGCTGACTTTCTCCTGCTGCACTTTGGGGGGTTGAGATAAACACAGTTTTGCCCTCATTTATCCCCTTCCTTATGGCCTTTATGTACTTTCAGAGCAAAGGAAGACAAAAGGCTCATTCATTCCTCGCGTGGCTCCGGCTTGCACCCGTGTCGCTCCGCAGGCTTCCCCAGCCCTATTTAGAGCCAGGGAGGTGAGGGAGGGCTCTACCCAGCACAGGCAATTAATTATGAAGTCAATCAGGAGGCAAATATATGCATTAGCATCGTGAGGGCTGGAGGGGATCTCTTCTGCTGCAGCTCGGCGTCTGCGTGCCCGGCAGCCCACTCTGCCCTTTGATCACGGCTGCTGGCAGCCGAGCCCCCTCCCGCGTGCTTGTGCTGCGTCGCCCAGGCTTTGTGCCTCGGCCCGGCAACAAGGGGACTCACAGAGCAGTAGGGACCGAAGAGGTCATCCAGTCCGGTCCCCCTGCCAGAGCAGGACCACCGAGGCCCAGTCGCGCAGGAACACGGCCAGGTGGGTTGTAAACGTCTCCAGAGCTGGGTGCTGCTGGGCTGAAGGCACCTCCAGAGGCTCTTGTGCACCCAGGTGGAAAGAAATGGGTTCAGTGCATTCCCAGCAGGTCTCGGCTCTTGTGAGACCCCACCTGCAGCACTGTGCACGGTTCTGGAGCCCCAAACACCAGAAGGACATTGAACAGGAGCAGGTCCAGAGGAGGCCACAAAGGTGGGCAGAGGGATAGAGCTCCTCTGCTATGGGGACACAGTGCAAGGGTTGGGAGCTGAGGCACCCGAACAGGCTGCCCAGGGAGGTTGGACCACAAACCTCGAAGGGCCTCTTCCAGCCCAAATCCTCCTGCAGTCCAGTCAGACGAGAGTCTGTAGTTCCCTTTTCTCAGCTTGAAGACCTCGCGCTCAGAGCTGTTCCCGGCTGCAAACAGGGGTCTCTGTTCCTAGTCTGTGGCCTCAGAGGTCCCACTTCAGCCCCTGCTTCACCCAGGTCTCCTGCCCGGCTCCTCACGGCTGGCATCTCAGAACGGACTCGCTGCTCTGCCTGCAAAAGGCACCAGGAGATGAAATTCCCTGGGGATCACGGGGTCCTGCGTTGGGTGGTAATGAGGGCCACCAGACAGACAAAATACGGGTGGGGAAAAGCCGCCAAGCATCTGATCTCTGCTCTAGTTGCCTGGATACTCTCTCCTGGCACAGAGAACACGCGCCCCTGCCGCCGTCGCGTGGTGTGAGCTCAGAAGTTGATTCACTTCAAGGCAGGATGAATAAACAGCAAATCAAATGTCTTCTGCGATCGTTTCGGGGCCAGAACACGAGCGGCTCTAAGTTGCCAGAGACCTTCCTCTTTCAGACCTAAGAGCCCCTCAGCTGATGGAGGGGAGCGGAGGGGTCCCGCTGCCACCAGCCCGGGGTTCGGAGCAGCCCGTGGCTGCGCTGTGTCAGGAGCAGGGCTTTGGAAGCCGCAGGGCGATGGGCAGTCGGGAGCTGCAGCCTGGCTCCATGTGGCCGCGCTGATGCCGCGGCTCTGCCGGCAGCTCTGCAGAGAGGAGGACCACGAGCCCCCCGCCAGCCCCGCGCCGGAGGAGCCGCGCTCTCGCCAGGCGCTCTGCACAGGAGGCAAGTCCTCGCGCTCCGCCCCCCGCGCACCCCTTCGGACGCCCGTCGCACCTCCAGCTGGCAGTGCCAGGGCAGACCCCTGTGGTCCGCGTGGTAGCCCAGCGAGTCTCCTCTTCCAGGGACCCAGCAGAGTGGACCCAGAAAAAGAGAGAGAAGTAACTTCCCTTTGCTGAGGAAGGGGACCACTTGTACCTCTGGTTCTCAACGACCTCCCCAAACCTGAGAGCTATCATAGAGTCATGGAATCATTAGGGATGGGAAGGGACCTCGAAAGAGCATCCAGTCCAATCCCCCTGGCACAGCAGGATTCCCTGGACCAAGTCACACAGAAACACATCCAGGTGGGTTTTAAACCTCTCCAGAGATGGAGACTCCACAACCCCGCTGGGCAGCCCCTTCCAGGGCTCTGTCACCCTCACTGGGAAGAAGGTCCTTCTGATGTTCATATGGAACCCCCTCTGTTCCACCTGACACCCACTGCCCCTTGTCCTACACAGGGTTGTCCTTTAAGGGCAGAACTAGGTTGCATCAGCAAGAAGAGTAGATGTAGGTCCCAGTTATAAGACCTTCAGTCCTCTCATGGCAAGAAGTGGGACAACACATCTTCCAGAGCTCCACCGTCATGGAGGCTTTCTGCCAGCTCTAGGTCTGCGCCCCTCCTTCATCTGAGGACAGACACCAACAGCCCGTGTCCCACGAAGCCGCGGGTTTGGATGGCTCTCCAACCGCTCCTCGCTCCTAGCAGAGCAGGAGCTGCTGGCACAGCACCTGTCCTCTGGCAGGCTGCTGCGGCGGGCTCTTGGCCACAAAGGAGCTGCAGCTTTGCCCGCTTCTTTCTCACCGTTTGTTCCTCTAGGACTTCTCAGTGAAAAGTTTGATTCTCATCAGCCTCTCTCCAACTTTCCAGCCCTGGCTCGCAGGCTCACGGCTCTGGATCCACAGCCAGTGGAAACGTCCAGAACCCCTTTTGGTGGCCACACAAGAGGGTCCTTCTTAAGAAAACTCAGGCCTTCATTTACCACAAAGGTCACAGGATCAGAGAAGCTCCTCTTCTGATGGAGAGATCACCTCGTTCCAACCCTCCTGCCACGGGCAGGGACATCTCTCACCAGACCAGTTGCCCAGAGCCCCATCCAACCTGGCCTTGAACACTTCCAGGAACAGGGCATCCACAACTTTCCTGGGTAACCGGTTCCAGCGCCTCCGAGTCAAGACCTGTGCTCTCACCAGTGACACTCTGAGCTGGCACTGCACTGTCCCAGGGCTGCTCCAGCTGCTGGAGAGGCTCCTGGTCAACCTGGTGCCCAGCAGGACTCCAGGACTGTGCCATGATGGGGAGTCACCAAAGGCCAGGATGCTGGGCCAGGGCATACAGGCACCGGGATGTGTCCCTGTTGACATCTACCCAAACCCTAACAGCTGGACAGTGAGTGTCGCCAGCACAGCCGCTCATCCACCACATCACCCCGCGCACCTTGGGGGCCTGTGGCAAAGCAAGATGCTGACCCTGCCGTGCATGCCCGGTGGCTTGCTGGAGCCTGTGGGACCATGCCATTCCACCCGGTACAGGCAGCAAACTGGCAGTGCGGTGCCTGCAAGGCTGAGGGGCTGAGGACCAAGCCTGTCCCTGTGCCAGCCTGTTCACTATCCTGCTCTGGCAGGGGGTTTGGACTCGATGGTCTTCCAAGGTCCCTTCCAACCCCTAATGCTCTCTGATTGTGTGGTTAATGAAGGTTCAATCCATGTTCTCGTGGAGGCTGCCCACAGAGCATCAGAACACCACAGCTTCCCTCTTGGCTCCTTGGACTTTCAGTCCTTCCATCAGCAATGGGACGTCTACAGAAATCTTCATGAAACACCCGGGTTGGTCTCTCTGGGGAGAAAAAGAAGCCTGATCACTGCTGGCTTCCGCGGGGAGAGCTCCAGTCTCCAGCGAAGAAGGGATCCTTCCCCCACTGTCGGTGCTGGCGGCTTCCTGTTGCTCGTTAGCAGCAGCACAGTCACAACCAGCAGCACCACCGCTGAGGCAGCGCTGTGCAGAGCAAAGGTGTTCCCCAGCTGGATGTTGGAAACAGCTTTAGGGCAACGTCTACCTTCCAAACTCTCTGGGTAGAAGGGTCCCTGTGCTGGCCACAGACCCGTCCATCCAGCACAGCTGGCCTTCAGAGGGGGAGAAGGTGGCTCAGAGGTTTCGGGGGGCTTTGGTGGGAGGACGTTCCTCTTCCACAAACAGCCTCACGAGCCCTGGCTGCACAGCCCTGGGATCTGCAGCTTCCAGCCGGCGCTGAGCCCTGCAGATGGCTCTTCCCTTCTGTGCCCGAGCGGTCCTGGGAAGGTCTGTGCTGCGGATGGCAACGTCCTCCAGAGGACATTACAAGCTTGGCTTGGAGCCACTCGGCATCGCTCGTGGTGCCAGCGCACGGCCTTGTCAGCTCCAGGGCTCTGGCCGAGCTCTAACGTGAATAACGATGGTCTGCCCTGGAATTTCTCTGCGAGACCTGCTGCCCTAAGGAAGGGTTCCTTCACCACGAGTGTGTGGGGTCCCTTCTCGTGGTTGTTGATGGACACCACCTCCCACCAGAATGACCAGCCACAGGCTTTCTTCCAAAAGAAAGGGCCATGTGGAGAGAGTAGAGGAAGAGCTGTGGTGCAGCCCTGGGTGGCAGCGTGTCCCTCAGCCTCAGCGGTGCTGTCCGAGCCACCTGCCCACTCAGTTATCGCAGGACTCGGTCAAGCTGCAGGCGCCACAAGAGCACGGGCGAGCAGAGAACCCGAAAGCCAAGCAGGATGTCTTCCCAGCAGGGCCACTCCAGTGACGGCCCTGGGGACAGATGGTCCTGTAGGGACAAAGGGTGGTGGCCTGGGCCTCTCTGCTCAGCATTAGAGGTGGATCCCTGCTCTCCCTGACTGGCTCCACAGGCACAGCGGCGCGCTTTGTCTGGCTCACCTTTGCAGAGGGCTTTAGACAGAGACACGGGAAGGGTACGAGACGCCCTGCACAGGGGATGGCTCCTCGTGCCATCGATCTGGGGGATCCTGCCGTGGAGGGGGACTGGACTGCATGATCTTTTGAGGTCCCTCCCAATCCCTAAAGTCCTGTGATTCTTCGGGCATCTCATCGAGTAGGAGACATCATGCTAAGGGCAGCGAAGCTGAGCAGCCCCAGACTGTCTTGAACTTATCTCCAGAGGGAAAAACAAAGTGTGAGCAGCATCTCTGCCCCTGCACTGAGGACCTGGCCTGTGCAAGGCACAGAACATTAGAGTCACACAATCCCAGAGCATCAGGGATGGGAAGGGACCTCCAAAGATCATCCAGTCCAATCCCCCTGCCACAGCAGGTTCTCCTAGATCCAGTCACACAGGAACAGTCCAGCTGGGTTTGAAACGTCTGCAGAGAAGGAGACTCCACAACCCCCTGGGCAGCCCCTTCCAGGGCTCTGTCACCCTCACTGGGAAGAAGTTCACAGTATCACACAGTATCACAGTATTATCAAGGTTGGAAGAGACCTCATAGATCATCAAGTCCAACCTGTCACCACAGAGCTCAAGGATGTGGAACCTCCTCTGTTCCAGCTCATACCCACTGCCCCTTGTCCTGTGACATTGAGCAGAGCCTGGCTCCATCCTCCTGACACCCACCCTTCACGTATTGATCAACATTAATGTGGTGACCCCTTAGTCTTGGCTTCTCCAAGCTAGAGAGCCCCAGCTCCCTCAGCCTTTCCTCAGCAGGGAGATGTTCCCCTCCCTTCATCATCTTCATGGCTCTGCGCTGGGCTCTCTGCAGCAGCTCTGTGTCCTTCTGGAGCTGAAGGGCCCTGAACTGGACACAACACTCAAGATGTGGTTGCCCCAGGGCAGAGCAGACGGGGAGGAGAACCTCTCTCGATCTGCTCCCCAGCCCCCTTCTGATCCACCTCAGGATGCTGTTGGCCCTCCTAGCCACAAAGGCCCGTTGGTGGCTCCTGGCCATCCTGCTGGCCACCAGGAGCCCCAGGTCCCTTTCTCCTCCACTGCTCTTCTTCACCCCCACCTCTGCACAAGCTGACTTTCCAAATCACAGAACCACAGAACATTAGGGATTGGGAGGGACTGGAGGGATCATCCAGCCCAATCCCCCTGGCAGGGCAGGATCCCCTAGACCGAGTGGCACAGGAACACATCCAGGTGGGTTTGAAACGTCTCCAGAGAAGGAGACTCCACAACCCCCTGGGCAGCCTGTTCCAAAAAGCCCCTTGTTTCCCCCCGACGCTACTGCAGCATCATCTGCAGATGCTGCCCTCAGGATGCTCCGTGGCCTTGAAGTCCCCAGCTGGGCACCGCCCCACGTGGGGACCTCGCTCTGCCGGGGTGAGGGCGGTGGGTCCGGCGGGAGCAGGAGCAGGGGCAGGGCATGCGCAGCCTCGCGCCAGGGCTCCGCATGCTGCAAGTGGAGGACGAGCTGCTGCCGCCCTCCGGGAGAGCCGTCGGAACATCTGTGGTGCTTGGGGCCGTTCCAGGGCGAGGGAGGCAGAAGTGGATCCTGGAAGTCTGCCTGTTCCCCTGATGAGGACGCGTCCGTGTCGCCGCAGAGCTCCGCACGGGAGACTGGGAGGCTGGCCCCGGGGGAAGGCTGATCCCCGTGACCTTCTGCTTGCCCTGAGGGTGGCCAGCGCGAGGGCACGTCTGTCCTCCCCTCGAGGGGTCGCTCGCTGGGCTGTTGCCAGCAGAACGGCAGCCCCCAGGAGGATTTTCCCATTAAGGGAAGGAAAAAAGAGGAGGCTCTGCTCGGGCTCCCGAGCAAACAGCGTGTGGGCCATGTGTGCACCCGGGCTCGCACACCCACGCCACACTTCCCTTCCACCGGCGCAAGCGGCTCAAGCGGCAGGACCTGCCCGAGCGCAGCGGGTCCGCGCGGCCGGCAGCGGGACCTGGGGACACAGGGAGACCAGAGAGAGATCCAGGCATTGCAGCCACTGCCTCACCCTGGGAGAACGAGAGCTCCCCAGGGTTGCTTTGGCTGATCTGTGTCTGTAGAGTGGAGCTGATGGCTGGACTCTCTGATCACAGGGGTCTTTTCCAAGCTCTATGACTCTATGATTTATTGCTGTCAGTCATTGAGGGTCTGCTTACCCCTTGTGGACTCCCAAGAGGATAAGAAGGCCTTGGAGTAGCCATCACAGTCTGGACTGTGGGGCAGCAGCCTGAGCAAGCTTCTGGATCAAGCGTTTTAAAAGCGACCAAAGACTTTCTGACTGACAGCAGGGAAGAATCACAGAATGATCAGGGATGGGAAGGGACCTTGAAAGACCATCTAGTCCAATCCTTCTGCCACAGCAGGACCACCCAGACCAAGTCGCACAGGAACACATCCAGGTGGGTCTTAAACATCCCCAGGTGGGTTTTAAATGTCTCCAGAGAAGGAGACTCCACAATCCCCCTGGGCAGCCCCTTCCAGTGCTGTCACCCTCACCGTGAAGAAGCTTCTTTGGGTGATGCTGCTGTGAAATCTCCTTCCCTGGACACGTTTCAAACCTGCCTGGACTATTCCTGTGCGACTTGGTCTAGGGCATCCTGCTGTGGCAGGCGGACTGGACTGCATGGTCTTTCCATGCTCTTCCAGGTAGTTGCAGAGAGCAAGAAGGTCTCCCCTGGGCCTCCCTTTCTCCAGGCCGCACAAGCCCTGTGGTCCAGCTTCCCTCAGCAGCTCCTCGGAGCCCTGGAGCTGTAGATAAGGAGACACGTGTGATGCCTGCAGACCACAGGGCCACCACCACCTGCCTCAGGGGTCTGTGGCCACATGCTCCCCCAGCCCTGAAGGTCACGGCCCCGGCTCGAGGCGTCGCTCCGGGTCTTCTCAGAGCCGGCTTCCACCGCGCTGGCTGGGCACAGACGTGGCGCCCGTGGTGCTAAAGGGGGGCGTCGTTTCAGTTGCTAGTCGGGGCGGCTGCTCCCGGCAGGACACGACAAACCGCCTGGAAGGGATCTTTGCGTTCCCAAGGATGCCCTCTGTTCCCGGAGGGGGCGGCTGCTTCGGGAGGGGCAGCTATCGACGTGTATTTACACGTCCACACGCGTGCAAACGGGTTCGTTCCCCTTCCCCGCAGATCGCCAGAGCCGCCGAGCGCTTTGCTTGGCTGGGTGCTGGGTGCTGGGCGCACCGGGCTGGGTCGGTTTCTCGGTTGCGGTGGCTCTGAGCCGGGGGAAGGGGCGACCTGGCGGCGCTGGAGGCAGGAGGTGCCGGGAGGGTGTCGCCTCATCACCCCGAGCACCTCCCCGCGGTCCCCGCGCACTAGCTGCTGGCGGCAGAGGAGCAGCTGCTCTTGGCCAGGGAGGCTGGTTCGCAGCAGGCGGGGGACAGAAGAGCCACAGGGGTGGCTAAGAGACGAAGCCAGGAGAGGAACCAGGAGATCTGGTCTTCGGTTCCCTCCTGGGACCAGCTCGTCTTGGAATAAGTGGGTTTTGGAACAGATCGGAGCGCACCGCGGAGCGAAGGGGAAGGCTTGCTGCCTCCGCCGTGCCCCACGGAGGCAGGATGCTCCACCGGCCCCTGCCTGGGCTTCCAGGCATCCGCGTCCCACCGAGACACACCGTCGGCTTCACTCGCCAGAGGGAAAACCTGACCTCTGGAAGCACTCAGGGAACACACCCCGAGTTGTGCCGCTGGGGTCGGGGACAGATGGCAGCGCAGCCCCTGGGGACACCCCCGTGACACCATCAATCTGCCGGAGGGAAGGGGCTTCCGAAGGGGCGCAAGAGGGGACAGAGCAGCACTCAGAGGCAGAGCCGGGAGGGAGCGTCCAGCGAGCAACGCCGGCGGGAGCAGACAGCTGCCAGGGGACCGCCGCTGAGTTTCTCCCAGGGCTCTGGGCATCTTCCACAAACTTCACAGCAGCCCTGCAGCCAGGAGCATCTTCACTGACCGCAGACAAGATGCTGTTTGCTCACACAGAGTGACGGGGGCTGCTGTCAAAGCCTGGACCCCCCCAAGCCTGCGGTGGGCTCCCCAGGAGCAGCAGCTCAAACACAGCCACTGCTTCAGCGACGCCGGTGCTGGTCACTTTGCCATCCCACTGCTTGCTGGTGAATTGAAGCCTCAGTGTGGGTGGCCATGAGGGCACTTCTCCTTTGAGGTGGCTTTTCCTCAGGGGCATTTGCCCTGAACGTGTTCAGCTCTGTGGTGGCTCCTTTCCAGCCTTCAGTTTTATCTAGTTTGTCTCACAGCTACATGATGAAGGCAGGAGCAGCCATCATCACAGAATCAGAGGGCATCAGGGACTGGAAGGGACCTCCAAAGACCGCCTGGTCCAATCCCCCTGCCCCAGCAGGATCCCCTAGACCCAGTCCCACAGGAACGTATCCACCTTAAAGTTAGAAATACAACCAGAGAAGGAGACTCCACCACCTGGGAGTGTCAGGATGTGACTCCTGGCTGGACTGAAGAGGAAGCAGTGGGCTGGCAGAAAACACGTTGAGTCGGTGACTTTTCCCCTGGTGTTAGAAATACATGGGGAGGCTTTTGCAGTCCCTTCCAGCCCCCCGTGTTCTGTGACTCTGAGTGGTCCTGTGGCCTGGACGGCTGTGGCCACTGCCGAAGGGCAGTCTCTGCTCCTCCAAGTGACACCAGGCTGGTGGCCTTCAGGAGAGGCTGCACCTCGCGTCACATTCACGGGTCAGCATGGGAATCTCAGTGGGATTAGCTGGAACACCCAGCCCCATGGGTCGAGGGGAAGGCATCCTGACGTCTCCCAGGACTCCACAGACGACGGACCCAGGCTGTGTCTGGGCACCTTTGCTGTCTGAGCCTGTCAGGGGAGCCCGGAAGCACATCTCTGGAGGCGTTTCAACGGGGAGCAAACAAGACCGGGCATCGCCGGCGCCAGCTGCTCGAGGTGCTCTGCACGGAACAGGACGGGCTTTGGCTGGGAGGGGGTCTCACACTCACTCCCCCTTCCTTTTCCCCCTCAGTCTCTCCAGTGAAGAAAGAACTCCAACCCAACAGCTCTTTTCCAGGGAAGTTCCCTCCAGGCCATTAATCTCACGCCGGACAGGAGCTGCTCCCTCCTCCAGGTCAGGGGCCATGAGGGAAGGTGACTTCACGGGTCGGAGATCATCCCGGTGTGGGTGTCTCCGGCACACGAGGGTGGCTGGGGAAAGCTGCTTTCCAGGCCGTTTGGTAGGAGCCTCATGTGCAGAAGGGATGCAGCAACAGATTCCCTTCTCAGAAGGCGAGGGGATGCATCTGGGGCCACACTCAGATGACTATTCTGGGCGCCTGACCTTGCCTCTGGGGCTTCCTGGGACGAGAGGTCGAGACAGCCTCACTCCATGGCTGCAGAAGGCACCTCAGAGGAGGTCCTCTTGGTGCACACAGCTGTCCACGTGCCAGCAGCCCCCGGAGCCCTGCACCATGTGTTTGGAGGTGGCTGAGACGTGGTTTAGGGGTGGACTTCACGGAGTGGAGTTACTCGTTGGACCTGGTGATCCCAGGGCGCTTTTCCAACCTGGACGGTTCTGCAAGTCTCTGTTGCTGCTGGGGTAGGGCCGGAGCTGGGGTCCGAGGGACGACAGGACATCCTGAGGCACAGCACAGGGACTGGGTGGGGAGGGTGAGCCCAGGCTGCTCTGCAGCAGAGGTGGGGAGGCTGAGGGACCCCGAGCACGTGCAGCACGTGGCCCCGCCTGCCCTCAGCGCCAAGCGCACTCTCCTGGCTCCCGTTTTTGTGGCACCTCCTGCTAAGCCTTCCCCCCGCGTGCCTCACGGAACCTCCTCGAGCCTTGGCCCCTCTTGGTTGGCACCGTTTACCCCTGTGATGGGGACTGCTGCTTTAAAGGCCGGGCTGAGCGGTGCCCCGAGCCCGGCACGCCGGTCCACCTGGCGCGGAGGTCTGCTGAGGGAATCACTGGCCCTACCAGTGCCCGGTAGCTGGGGCTGATGTCTGCCCTGGCCCTACTGGCCACAGTAGTGCTGATACAAGCCAGAATGCTGTTGGTTTTCTTGGCCACCTGGGCTTGTCTCCAGCTCCTGTTGACCAACACCCCCAAGTCCCTTTCCCACCAGGCAGTTTCCACCCTTCCTCCAGAAGTGCGGGGTGTCGCACGGGGCTGCTGTGACCCACGAGCAGGACCCGGCGCTTGGCCTTTTCCCTTTGGCTGCATGTTGCCCAGACATCTGCCTCATGGTAACGACTCTGGTGACACAGCTCCTGGGACTGGAGCTGAGCAGTGGTGGTCTCTTGCACCCCACTGCTGCTGGCAGCGGAAAAATCCAGCGCAGGGAGAGAGGTGGGTCTGGGGCTGTGACGGAGGGAGAGCAAGGCCGGGGGCCGGGGTGCTGCGGTTGCTCACTGTTCCCAGCCCCGGCTGCTCGCGAGGCTCCGGGGGCCGCTAGCCACCCAGCAGAGCGGTTCAAGCAGTCGCCTGCCCTGCTGTAGCCCCCTCACCCGCAGGAAGCCACGAGAAGCACTTGGTGGCCGTTGTTGAGCCGGTCTCCCGGCTCTCAGCAGGGAGAACAAGTGCGTTTGTGCTCTCCTCGAGGATGAGGAGAGCTCTCTCAGACGGCCACACGCCAGCTGACCTCGGCTCCCCTCCGAGCAGCCACGGCTACGGAAGGCAGCCAGGTGGTCTTCGGTTACTCCCCAAGGTCACGTGCTCCTTTGGAAGTGGGGAGCTGCCCAGAGAGACCCTGGCCATGGGGGAGAGTGGAAAGAGCTGCCTTGGGGTAACTTGAGGGTTGCAAGACCCCCTGGCCTCAGCGACCGTGCTGGTGAGGCCCTCCCACCAGAGCAGGGAGCTGGAACACATCGGAGCAGCAGGCTGAGCTGCTCATGAGCTAGAGATGCCCCGTTCCCGGCCTGAAGAGGCTGGAGCACTGTGCTGCCCATCTCTCAGGCAGCCTGGCCAGCACCGAGCAGACGTGCCGACCCTCTGCGGGGAAATGAAGACTGTAGCTGAGGAGGAAACTGCATCGGAACCTCTTTCCTTGGCCACGAGGGATTCTCTGCTCTCTGCTGGGACTCTGTCAGAATCAAGTCGAGCCCACGGAGCTCCTCTAAGTTCAGAGCTGATCCACCAGCTCCAGTAGAGCCCTTCTTGCTTTCTTCACCCATGAAATGCCAATCCACCAACTCCAGTAGAGTCCTTCTTGCTTTCTTCACCATGAAATTCCGATCCACCAAATCCAGTGGAGTCCTTCTTGCTTTCTTCACCCGTGAAATCCCAATCCACCAACTCCAGCAGAGCCCTTCTTGCTTTCTTCACCCGTGCACCAACTGTGTGTGTCTGTAGATCTTCTGGACCTCAGCCAAGATGCCCTTTGCTTCCCCATTCCGTGGTTGCTCTGGAACGTTGTGTTTCTGCAACGAGCTAGACAGGATCTCTGGTGGTTTGATCAAGGAGAAGACAGGACAAGGATGGACAGGGAGGGCTCACGCCGTGAAGAAGTGGCTCCATTCCCAGCGAGCTCTTTGAACTACCCTCATTAGGGCCCGTCTCCTGCCCCTGCCTCGGCTCTGCATCGGCCAACCGGAGCTGGCTGCGCGTTACGCCGTGGGCCAGTCCTAGCCAACAGTTTTGAAGAAGCCCTGGGAAAATCCCAAGTGGGGACGGGGTTTGTCCGTTTCCGAGCCGGCATCCCTTCAGGCCTGGGCTAGCAGCAGCAGCTGGCTGCTCTCCAGCCTCCCTCTGCTCCCCGCACTCCCGATTGACGGCGCCCGACACAACATCCAGCTTCACTGTTCTCTGCAGGTTCGGCAGCAGCCCGGGGGGGCTTCTCTCTGCTCCCAGCTCACACCCTCAGTCCTGTTCTCCAGCTGCCTTGAGCCCCGCTGGGAGGCACCGAGGTGTCAGCACCACCCTCCGCGGTTGCGGGGCGAGCGCTAACGAGGCAGACGCACGTCCTGCCCGCTCCTGTGCCTCAGTCCATCCTTTCAGCAGCACCTCTCCCGCTGCTGCGGGCTCTCAGCAGATGCTGCGGGTTTTCTTCCTTCCTTTGGGAGGGTCGACCGCAGGGTTTGCGACGAGAAGCTGCTTCCTGGGGTGAAGCAGAAAGGCCAGGGCAGCCGCGGCTCTCGCGTGATGCTGATAAGAGCTGGACCTTTGCGGGGGAAACTAACAGGCTGCCGAGGAACTTGGTAGATTTAGAGCAACGAGCTGCCCAGGGTGGGTTGTGTAGTCTCCTTGTCTGGAGATGTGTAAAACCCACCAGGACATGTTCCTGTGCAGCTAGATCTAGGGGATCCTGCTGTGGCAGGGGGATTGGGCTGGATGATCTTTGGAGGTCCCTTCCAATCCCTGATGTTCTGGGACTCTGATCCTGTGGTAGATCATCTGGCAGGGGGATTGGACTGGATGTTCTTTGGAGGTCTGTTCCAGTCCCTAATGTTCTGGGATTCTGTGTTTTAGAGCAATGGGCTGCCCAGGGGGGTTGTGGAGTCTCCTCCTCTGGAGACATTTCAAACCCACCCGGACATGTTCCTGTGCAACTGGATCCCCTGGCATCTGGACTGGATGATCTTTCAAGGTCCCTTCCAACCCCTAACGTTCTGTGACTGTGTCTGCTTCCGGGACGTGTCCGCTGCCAGACCACGACGTCCTTGGGAGCCGGTTGTTCCTGGCTGCGCGTTGGCATGGGAGCCGGTGGGATGAGGGATGTGGCGCAGGGCGGGCTCGTGCAGCTGTCATCCTATCAATAATCAATAACCGCTCCCGGGGCCGGATGGTTCAGGCCCGGCTGGGTGTAAGTGCTGTTATTCCGGGTCCAGACCCATTCCTCTGCTCCTGCCCGCCGGGACCGGGGCGATGTGTTCCTAGCTTGCAATCCATCGCACGCTGCAGTGCCGGCTGCAGCCGAACATCAGCGCCGGGCGGCAGAACGGGGGCTTTGTCGCCGCTGAAGTCATCGCACGCCGGCTCCACGCTGATTGCGCCCAGGATCGTCCCCCGACACCAGCTAGTGCTGCAGTGCTGATGATGCCCCACTTGGGCAATCAGATTTGCATCGGCACAGAGCGCCCGGCGTGGGGAGAGAAATCAGCTGAAGGGCTGCTCTTCATCAGCCCTGTCGCGCTCGCACCGCTCGCCCCAGCGCGGCGACGCTTCTCCTCGGAGCACGGCATCGCTTCTCCTCGGAGCACAGCGTCATCGCCGAAGCGTCGCCCTCGCCATGCGGGACCAGGAGGGGTAAAAGGGACCGCGCTGGGATGGGGTATTTCCCACGTCTCTGTTCTGGACTGGGTCTATCCTCTCATTTCAAAGGGGTCTTTTTCAAGCCGGCTCCCTCCCCCTGCTCGAGGCAGGAGCACCCCCGTGGGCAAGTGGAAAGCATCCTGCTCCCACCCAAGTCAGCGGCAAATCCTTCGCTCCACAGGCCCCACATCCAAACAGGGGCCACCTCTCTGTGTTGGGGGTCTGGTGCGGCAGAGCGAGGACCACTGCCACCAGAGGCCTTCTCCTCCCTCCCAGCATCAGCACAACCTGGGCGAATCCAGCCCCCTGCCCGCCCCAAACGTAGCCCCAGCTACGCGCTGGAGAACCCAGCTCTCGCTTCGCTGCGGCGATGTTTTGAAGGGATAACTGAAGCATCTCCTCGGTGTTAGCAGCTCAGGAGGAAAATCCCCCGCGTTCAGGAGTAAACCTGGAGTAAGAGATCTCCACCACAGCTTTGGTTGGGTCGTTGTGTCTCCAACACCCCCACCCAGCTCTCCTTCCCCGGCCACTTTTTTTCCCGGTTTTCTAACCGAATTTAAGAGTCTGACTGATTCCTAACGTGGCTCAGGCAGAGGTTTGCAGGGTGTTAGGGCATCAGCTCTTCATCTCAGGCTGCAGCTTCTGCAGCACGTGACGAGCTTTCCCCCTCCGTGGGTACCCCAGCGCTACCAAAGCTCTGCGTCGATAGCACGCAGGGTGTCTGAGCAGCCCCTCCACGAGTCCAGCAGTTCATCCCCGCCGCCATCAGGGACTCGGCCGCTGTCTTACGGAGGGGGAAGGGAGGGATGTGCCCAGGGCAGAGGATGTTCTGCAGGGTTTGATTTTTGCTGTGGTTCACACAGACTCACAGACCATTGGGGCTGGAAGGGACCTCAAAAGATCACCCAGTCCAATCCCCCTGTCACAGCAGGATCATCTAGATCCAGTCATTAGGGATGGGAAGGGACCTCAAAAGATCACCCAGTCCAATCCCCCTGCCACAGCAGGATCCCCCAGACCAAGGTTTACTCTAAGAAGCCTCCTGGAGAGAGGCTTGAGGGAGGCTTTACGGTGGGGAAGGAAGGGGTTGGGGTTACTCCGTGCAACCGCGCAGCTCCCCCCGCCTGCCTCGCCGCCTGGCAGAGGAAGCCTTTGCCGTTGCATTAATAACAGCCCAATAAAAGTCGGCACTATTCCGGCTTCACCGCGCTGTGTTCTGCGGCTCCTGGTTCCGGCGCATGGGCACCACGAGCGGAGCGGGGCCGCCGTCCTCGCGCAAGCGAGAGCGGTGAGGCAAATGCGAGCCAACATATGGCAACAACTGCCTGCAGCCCTGCCGGTGCACAGAGCCGCTCTCGCCCGCAGATGATTCATTGAAAACCTTTCCACACCGCCCAGACAGGGGAGATGTTTACTTGTGCAAACAGCAGCCATCAAGGTTTGGCTCTTTTTTCCCCCCTTCTTTCACTTTTTTCATCTTTTCTCCGTTTTTTGGTTCCTTTCATGGCTGGTGGCTGGAGGGCAACACAGAAACATCCTGGGATGGACCCAGGGGAAAGCAAAGGCATGGCCAGCGTGTGTCCTGCTGGAGAGGTCAGCGCTGGAGCTGGCCAGGGCACCAGAGCTCAGAGACACATCTCAGGGCACCAGAGCTCAGAGACACATCTCAGGGCACCAGAGCTCAGAGACACATCTCAGGGCACCA
>VXBP01006869.1:849711-947059 GCA_013400115.1 Rhinopomastus cyanomelas | reverse complement strand
CCCGGGGGGGGGGGGGGGGGCAGCCCCGGGGCCGCTCGGCTGCCGCCGCTTTGTGCTTTTTGCCTTCTCTCCGCACAGCGACGGCGGCTCGGGGGGAGCTGCCGGCTCGGGGGGAGCTGCCTTCGGGGGTTCTTGCCCCTTGCAGCTCGCGGGGCTGCCGGGGCTCCCCCGCCGCGGACCGAGGGATGCTCAGGAGGGATGTGGGCGAGAAGCGGCTTTTTGTTCTCTCGATGTATTGAAGCGCGAATTCGTGTTATCGGTCTGGTTCTCCCCCGGTGGCCGTTTGCGTGTCTTTCCGCCCCCCCTCCCCCTTTAATCCCCGCTTGATTTTTTCGCCTCTCTTTTGCTTTTTATTTCTACATTTTGTTCCCTTTGTAGCCAGAGAGGTGCCCTGAGCCCGTTGCCCTCCCTTCCCCAAACGGGGCCCTTCACCTCGCCGCCCTTCTGCCATCCCTTCTCCTCCCTCCCCTTCTCTCTGCAGCCGAAGGCCGACCTGCCCTGCATCCCTGCATCCCTGCATCCCTCCATCCCTCCATCCCTGCATCCCTTCATCCCTGCATCCCTCCATCCCTGCATCCCTTCATCCCTGCATCCCTCCATCCCTCCATCCCTCCATCCCTCCATCCCCACGGCCAGCCCAAGGCTCCCAGCAGATGCGTTGCACTGGGCAAAGACAGGCCTCGCTGGAGGGGACGGTCCCCCACCCTGCGGGGTGGCTGCAGAGCTGTGCCCAGGCTGGGGGGCCCCTTGATGATGGCGTGGGGGGGGTCCGTCTCTCTTTGCAGCCCTGCGAGCAGACCCTCACCTATGGGACAGTGCCCGCGGGAGCAGCGACAGCAGCTCGGGGTCCCTGGGACGCCTCTTTGCACCCTGCCCTGGGGTGCTGCAGGTACTTCGGGGTAGCCCTCCGTGGGCTCACATCCCAGCTAGTGCGGATGCCGCAAGGAGCCCGTCGGGTCGTGCTGTGCCAATAAAGCTCTTTCGCTGCGGCTTCCCGCATCTTCTCCTTTGTTTGCGGAGGTTTCTTTACGGCAGCAGAGGCAGGACCCCCTCCAGAAACAGTTGTGCTCAGCACCTGGTAGGGGGTGAATATGAAAACCCACCCCAAAATAAAAACCTCAGTATCTCAGTCTGGCAGCTCACGGCCGCCCGCTCAACCCTGGGTGGGCGCCTCTGCACCCTGGACCTCCAGGAGAGCCCAAACTGCCAGAGGGCTCCTGTTTAATGAATAAAATGGGGGGGAAGAAAGGAAAAAAGAAAGAAAGAGATTTGGGGTGCCTTCCGTTTGGGATCGCCTCCGTCCCCACAGGCAGATCCCTGCCCTGCCGCACTGTGCGCTGAGCATCCCTCTGCGGCACCGCTGGCCCCAGCGGCACCCCGAGAGCCAGCGAAGCGGCTCTTCCGCCCAGAAGCTGCAGCGTGGGAGAGAGAAGCAAGACCTAAATAACCCAAACAAATCAACAACCCGTTCACTGCTTGCAGCAGGACTGGGATGAAGAGACACCACCGCTTCGTACCCGCTGGCGGGGAGGCCTGGTACCCTGACAGGGCTCAGCCCAGGGGGACGGAGAGGAGGGGGCAGGAGGCTCTTATTAATATTAATCCCAAGAAATATTGTGATGTGCTGAATAAATCAAGCTGGGGGTTTCTCAAAGACCTTTGCCCCCTTGAGATGAGCTGCAGCGTGGCCCCTCCTCCTCTGGGTGGACGCTTCGGGTAGGGAAGTGGTGCAGGGGGGTGGACAGATGCGTTCGATTTTTTCGCTGAGGGATGGAGGAGGAGGTGGCATGATTTTATTCCAGGCACGTCAGCTCCCCCCGCCCCGCTGCCGGTCCCCTCCTTCCTCCCTCCACCCGCAGCAGTCCAATGTAAACAGAACATCTAGCAAACCTGCCGGGCTCCGTCCCCGGTTGGATTATGGGCTGGTGCTGGGGGGGTGATGGAATTAAGCAGCTTGTGCGAACGTTTGATTAACACAGCGATGCCCCCAAATAACCTTCAGGCGTCTGGCCTCAAGGTCGAGCACTGGAAGAGGCCAAAGAGGCTGGTGACAGGGACCCTCAGGTGCCCGCAGCATGGGCAGAGGAAGGGAATGGACGGATGGAGAGGAGAAGCAGGACACCCCAATCCTCCCATCGGCAGTGTCGTGCTGGTTTTAGTTCCCCTGCCCACACCCAACCTCTGACCCATCCGCTGGCCGCTGCAGCGCCCGTTTGACTGGAGATGCCCTGGCTCTGACGGGGAGTAGACGGAGGATGTGGGAAACTCTCACTTGCCCCGTCTCCCAGCTCTCCTTTGGCTTCCAGCCTTGTCCAGCTCTGCTGCCCACCCATCTCCGTGAGGAAAGGAGATGTCCCCAGAGCATCCAGCTCCTCTTGCTCGGTCCGTTCCTGCGGCGTGTGCCTCCCTGAGCCACGAACCACCACATCTCCTGGCAGCAGCCGGCCGAGTGGGCGTTTCGTTGGGAAATCTAATCCTTCCTTAATGTCTTCCCTGGGCAACCAGCTCCGCTGGAGCGCGTGGACTCCGAAGAGGACCGAGAGTCCCGCGGCTGCTTTCCTCTCTGCTCTTCCCGGACAGCACCACCGTCCCCGCGCTGCTGCCGCGCCGCATCCGAAGCCCCGGCGACACAGGGCTCCCATGTCATTCCCCAACGGCCCCCCCGCCTTCCCCGCCTCCCCCCAGCAACAGAGTCACAAATCCTCTCCAACGCTCTAAATTTAGACCAGCAGAGAGACCACAGACAGGGATTTCTGTGACATCACTGCTGGAACCCCAGAGGTCAAACAGGGGAAGCCGAGCGTGGCGCCCCAAGGAGAGGGACGGTGCTCCGGTGCCGCTCCCGCACACTGGTGCCACTCCCTCACACCGAGGCCGCCCCGCTTCTCCCGTTAGGGCGTCCGGGTGCAGTCCTGCAAGGGAGGCTTTTCCCCCAGATTCTCCAGATCAGAGCAGCAGCTCGATTCATCCCGAGCAGAGCTAAGCTTAAAGCCCGCAGGGACCCCACGGATCGGCACCGCCGAGACGCTCCCTGTGACGGGGTTTGCGCCGAGGCTCTGGGTGAGGAGCCCCCAAACGGGCAGAGCTGACGGCCTTCGCTCTGCCCGCCGCAGGGAGAGGGAAGGTGTCTCCAGCCTTTGCTGCGCGGCCGGTGACACCGGCGGACACGCCGTGGCGGCTGTGTGTGCCGCTGGCACGGGTGTGCATGCTGCTGGCACAGAGAAAGGGTTCTTACGGTCATATTGTGCCGCAGTTTATGGAACAGACCCTGACCTCTACAGGACCAGACGGGTCGGAGGGCAGAGGTTTGCTGGGAGCGGCTCAAGAGGGACAGAAGCTTCAGAAGCTGCCTGGACCCTCGTCCAAAGGTCTAGCAGCGACGTGGTACCTGGTGGGAGGGCAGTTCTTTGATCACTTCCAGTGCCAGCAAAGGCTGGAAGGGTATCAGTCACCCTCGTGAACCCGCACATCATGAGGCACCCTCACGGGCCCCAGAAACCCTGGTCTGTGAAGTGCCCATCACTCGGTCCAGCGCAAGAGGTACGGCTGCAGGACACGAGCCAGTCCCAGCCCTTACAGTCGGGCAACCAGGAGCTGGACTCTTCTTGTCCTGCATCGAGGACACCGGGTTTTCTAGCGAGAAGGGTCTCTCTTGGGTGTTTTGGGATCATTTCAGCCACGGCGCTGCAGTGAGGGGGACATGCCCAGTGGTTGGTCACTGGAAGCGGCCAGCAGCACCTGGTGAAGCAGCCAGCAGCTCCCAGTGAAGCTGCCACCTGCCCCCATACCCAAGGCAAGCTCTGGGCAGCCTGGCTGGAGGACGAATCCCCCTCCTGCTGTGTCTCTGCCAGGGGTAGCTAAGGGTTTGGGGACAAGCTGGAGGCTCACAGGAGGACGCTCCTCCTGTGCCCTACAGCATTTTAAGCAGACCCTGGTCCTCTGGTCCTCAGCCAGTGTTTTCTGAGTGCCCCAACCTCTCTTCCACAGCCTTTGCGTTAGGGACGTCGAGGAGCTGCAGAGCTGGGACTCACCCTACCCGGTGTCAGTTGCCCACAGGCCCCTCTCATAGCCGTAAGTCACATTGTTGGAGGTCCACTGCTCAGGCAGCCACCCCTCACCTCCAGGACAAACTGCCCCCCCGAGATGTCCGTCTCCCTGCCCACCCAAGAGGGCACCCAGCAGGCCAGTGGAGACCACCCACGTCCCTTTCAGATGGGTGAAATGAGGGGAGACAGTCTGGGCAGCGGCAGAGGCCAAGGAGCTGACTCAGCGGAAATCACAGCCTTGCAGGAGCATCAGACCGCCGGCGTCAGCAGGGAGGGCTTCCAGCCCTCTGATCATCTTCACGGCCTCCCCTGGCCCGCTCCCACAGGGCCCTGTCTCTGCCGTGCGGAGGAGCCCGGAGCCGGACCCAGCACTGCAGGGGGGTCTCACCAGAGCAGAGCAGAGCTCTCGGGCTGCTCCCTCGACCTGCTGCCCACCCTGCTGGACACAGAGCCCAGGACATAGTTGGCTCCTGGACAGCAAGCACGTGCTGCCCACTAATGCCCAACATTTCACCCTCCAGTACCCCCAGGTCCTCCTCCACAGGGCTGCCCTCCATCCCTCCATCCCTGTGCTGAGGCCAGGGATGCAGGACCTTGCACTTGGCCTTGCTGAACCTCACGAAGTTCACACGGGCAGACGTCTCCAGCGTGTCCAGAGCTCTCTGGTGAGAGCTGATCCCTCAGGCACGCCGACCCCGTCGCTTGGCTTGGTGTCCCCTGCCCAGCTTGCTGCGGGCACAGACGAGGCGCTCCTGGGGCGACATGCACTTGTGAGGGCACAACCTCTGCCAAAGTCTGGTGCCAGCCACGAGTTTGAGATGATCCTTTTTGGGACCTGCTGCTCACAGCACCCCCGTGCTTTGGTGGTCAGTGACCCTTCGCTGCCCTCTCATTTCTGCTGTGGGCTCCATCAGCTGGAAAAGGCTGCCTTCACCCTTTGCATCAGCATCAGCCCATCCTAACGGCTCCAGGGAGACCTTACAGCAGCTTCCAGACCTGAAGGGGGCCTGTAGGAAGCTGGGGAAGAGCATTTTGTAAGAGTTTGTACTGGTGAGGGAAGGATGGCTTCCTTCCCATCGCAGGCTTCCTTCCCATCATCCCTACAGGATGCCATCCTATCCCTTTTGAGAGGATGAGGCGAAATGGCTTTAGGCTAAGAGAGGGCAGACCTAGATGAGATATTAGGAGGAGATTCTTCCCTCTGAGGGTGCTGAGGCCCTGGAACAGGCTGCCCAGGAAGATTGTGGCTGCTCCATCCCTGGAAGTGTCCAAGGCCAGGTTGGATGGGGCTCTGGGCAACCTGCTCTGGTGAGAGGTGACCCTGACCATGGCAGGGGGTTGGAACCAGACAACCTTCAAGGTCTTTTCCAACCCAAACCATAATATGATGGTCGATCTACAGGTGCAAAACCTGTCATGGCAAGAGACAGGGAGAAGGCTGGGCATGGGGACACAGCAGCCATCGACACCTGTCTCTGATACCAGCCCCTTCGGCCACAGCCACGTATGGGAATGTCTCCACCGCTGCCACCTGCAGCAGCAGCTTCAGGGGTGCTCCCTGACCTGGGTGGAGACCTTCTGCTTTAAACCAAGATGGGCTGAGGTGCTTCCACGCGGCGGCAGCTGCAGAGAAGAGCTGATGCAAAGCTCTGCCAACACGGGGCTTCCTCCTCAGCCGTCCTCACACCGGTAGCCCGTGTGATTTCCAGTGTCAGTGCGTTCAGCTGCGGGTCGGGCTCATGGAAGTCCTTTCATTTGCTGCAGTCGCACGTAAAGCCTCTCCCAGCCGCAGCCTTGGCACGGGCCGCTGTGGCCACAGGTTGATAACGCACAGCGATCCGGCTGGCCACTGGAATTAGACTGAAAGGTGGCGGAGTGGCACGCTGAGGGCGCTCCGTGAGAGCTGTGGCTAGGGACTGGCTCCAAACACCAGCTGCACACCTTTCCTCGTGAAGCACTCATAGATGGGGCTGCACGGTGCCCCATCCTGCTGCGCTGCCTTCTGCTGCCCCTCGCTGCTCTGGCTTCTGCTGTAGGGTGAGGGACAGACCGGTGGGATTTTCACAGAGTCACACAGACTCACAGAACACTAGGGATCAGAAGGGACCTCCACAGATCATCCAGTCCAATCCCCCTGACACAGCAGGATCACCCAGACCAAGTTGCGCAGGAACACATCCAGGTGGGTGTTAAACATCCCCAGAGAAGGAGACTCCACAACCCCCCTGGGCAGTTCCTTCCAGGGCTCTGTCACCCTCACTGGGAAGAAGGTCCTTCTCATATTGATGTGGAACCTCCTCTGCTCCAGCTCACACCCACTGCCCCTTGTCCTATCACTAGATGACACTGAGCAGAGCCTGGCTCCATCCTCCTGATACCCACCCTTCACATATTTACAGACCATGAATGAGGTCACCCCTCGGTCTCCTCTTCTCCAAGCTCAAGAGCCCCAGCTCCCTCAGCCTCTCCTCATCAGGGAGGGGCTCCACCTCCTTCATCAACCCTGTTGCTCTATGCTGGACACCCTCCAGCAGCTCTCTGTCCCTCTTGAGCTGAGGAGCCCAGAACTGGACACAGTAGCCCAGATGTGGTGTTTCTCCTTAATAAAAGGCAAGTGCTCTGAGTTGCTTGACATGGGGTGACATTATGGGACGTGATACAGAGCGGGAAGGGGCCATCCAGTAATGATTATACCCAGAGACTCACTCCCTGGAAGGGTTCAAGGCTGGGTTGGACGGGGCTCTGGGCGACCCAGTCTGATGAGAGGACCAGTGTGTCTGCCCACAGCAGGGGGTTCGAACTGGGTGATTTCCAAGGTTCATAGAGTCACAGAGTCATTGAATCATTAGGGATTGGAAGGGACCTTGAAAGGTCATTGAAAGGTCATCTAGTCCAATCCCCTTGCAACAGCAGGATCACCCAGACCAAGTCACCGTTCTATGGGGACCTGGGTTTGCCTCTCCGTCCTCCCCACGCCTACCCTCCCCAGGGCAGCATCCTCTTACACCTGCCCTCGTCAGCAAAGAGTTAACAGCTCGGGCCAAACCGTGGATGGGTGGTGGGTGCAATCAGTACAATCGATGTTATCTGATGTAGCTGGTGCTGGGAGCCTTCCTCATCCCCTGGAGGGAAGGCTTGCTCTGTGAGGGCAGCCTGGGGTGGGGATGGCTCGCAGGAGGATGGAGTGGACTGCCTGCTCCTGGGGGACCCCACGCCCACACCAGGAACAGGTGGGTCCGGAACGACGGAAGGGAGTGCCCGACCCCGCCCGGGGAGAAGAGGGTGGGCTAGAGCCCGCTCGTCCCCCACTGCTCCCTGAAATACTCCCTCTGAACAGCAGCGCGGGGCCGGCAGGGCTTCTGGAGCTGAGCAGTGGCAGCCAAAGCCAGGCTCATGGCAACCTACACTGGCCCGTGAGCCCAGCTGACCTGCACCCCGGCAGCTCTTCGTGCAGCGCCGCCGTCGAGAAGGCAAGTTGGGCCGGAGGTGCCCGTCAGATTAACCCTTTGCTTGCTTCCTGCCCTATTTTGCACAGCGTTGGAAGCCTCTGGATAACCAGAGCTGCCCTGCAGCACGGTCCAGGCCAGCAGCCACCCGCGAGTCAGGCGTCTCCAGGGCTCCTGGGCGCCCAGGATGAGGAGCAGGCTCCAGGAAAGCTCTGACTCCTGATTACGGACCTCTCCCGGGAGCCTGGAGGCTCAGCTCCTGACTTCACAGCCCTCATTACCCAACACCTTTTAGGAAGCGAAGCCTGAGCGCGCACCTATAAAAATCCGGTCCCAGAGCTCCTCATGCATTAAGGATGAAGGCTCTGAGCCTTCCTGTGAAGCCGCAGCAGGAAGGCGAGCGGGTCTCCGGGCTGGGGTTGCCCGGCAGCAGTCCTGCGGCTGCAGCCTCTCCCCAAAGATCCGCCTGCGGAGCGGCTCCCGTGGGCTTGGCAGCGCCCACGGCGGAGGGGCCACCATCCCCTGGTCCGCACACACCTTCCCGGCAGCTTCGCCGAGCGCCGGTGCCGGCGGCAGCTCTGGAGGGAGCAGCGCCGAGAGATGAACTAGCCAGCGGCGTGCGCGGGGCTGCCTGGTGGGCACCGGCGGGACCCCGGGGCGACTGGCTTTGTTCAGGTGCCCAGGGGACAAAACAGCCCTTCTCCTTTTCTTAGCCTCCGACAGATTTACGGTGTTTTTTGTCACGTTCTCCCTCTTATCGCCAGCAAAACTCCTCCTGGCACAGCCTCAGCCCGGGAGCAGCTTCTAAACCACCGCGGAGGCGACCTCCGTGATCTACAGCAAACATCCTGTCCTTGGCCGCAGCCCAGCCCAAAGTGTCTGAACTGGGGGTGTCTGAACGCTTCAAGGCGACGAACTTGGTCTGGGGGGATCGGACTGGAGGATGTCTGGAGGTCCCTTCCAGTCCCTGATGTTCTGTGAGTCTGTGAAAGGGGCTGCACCCCCGGCAGGTGGCATCAAGGACTGGGGCACACGGGGCTCGATTTAGCCTCCGTTATGGGGGGAGGCTGAGGGAGTTGGGGCTCTCGAGATTGGAGAAGGGGAGACTGAGGGGTCACCTCATTAATGTCTATAAATATGTGAAGGGTGGGTGTCAGGAGGATGGAGCCAGGCTCTGCTCAGGGGCATCTAGTGACAGGACAAGGGGCAGTGGGTGTGAGCTGGAGCAGAGGAGGTTCCATGAAAATATCAGAAGGAACTTTTTCCCAGTGAAGGTGAAAGAGCCCTGGAAGGGGCTGCCCAGGGGGGTTGTGGGGTCCTTCTGTGGAGACATTTAAAACCCACCTGGACTGTTCCTGTGCAACTTGGTCTAGGTGATCCTGCTGTGTCAGGGGGATTGGACTGGATAATCTGTGGAGGTCCTTTCCAATCCCTAGTGATTCTATGATGTGTTCCTTTGTGCCTTGTTCTAGGTGATCCTGCTGTGTCAGGGGGACTGGACTGGATGATCTTTTGAGGTCCCTTCCAATCCCTTATGATTCTGTGACGTGTTCCTGTGTGACTTGGTCTGGGTGATCCTGCTGTGGCAGGGGGATTGGACTGCATGATCTTGTGGCGTCCCTTCCACATCTCATCATCTCAGAATGATTCTATGACTCTACAGCCAAGCTTTGCCCTCTCATCTGGGCCCCGGGCAGACAAAGCCCAGTGGGTCAGGAGTAGATGGTCTGTCACCCTGTCAAAGGGATTCCTGTGGTGGGGTGGCTGCGTTGCCAGCTCGTGCACTTGTCCCATGCAGCTCGCCTTCTGAAGCCACAAATACACACAGGATCACACACAAACAGATAGAGGTTGTTTTTGCTTAAAAACCCGGGGTTATTTAAAAACTGGGGGTTTTTAAAAACTGAGGTTTTTTTTCCCGGTCCTCAACCTTCATCAGGCCTGAGGGATGAGCAGAGTTTACTCTGGTGGCTGCCAAACCAGCCAGCACACTCCAAGCGCATTAGAAAGGGCACTAAACACAGGCACAAGGACTTGGTTGGTCAGTTTTGTGATCTGGGGGTTCCTGGCTGTGATCTCCGGGTGTTTGGGGCTGGAGATAATGGGAGCAGGAGAGGAGGGAGGCGTGGGTTTTACTTCAGGATCAATATCGGGGCGGAGCGGGCGGTGCCTGTCTCGGCTGGCGCACACCAGGCTTGAGAGGTCTGACTGTGCCCTGCTCGGCCCTGATGCAGCTCTGTGGCACCACCAGCCAGCACCAGTGCACCCAGAGCGTGCTCGCTTCCCAGTGCTCCCCCAGCTCTCATCGCACGCTGTGCCCGTCCTGCTCTCAGCCCGCTTGGCGCAGCGTGTCTGGTGGGGTGCCACAAGGATGCTCAGGGCTGTGCTGTGTCCCTCGCTCGTGCCTCAGGGTAAGAAGGGAGCCCAACAGCACCTTGTAACCATCCCCATCAGGAAATAAGGCCCGTAAGGTGCAGGTGGTCTCAACTGGGGCAGGCTTCAAGGACGTACCCAGCCCAGCAGAGACACCCAGGAGCAGTAACTGTAAGAGGATCTGAGATTCCCGGGGAGACCCAGCCCAGCGCCATGGACATGAAACCACAGTTGTCATCTGTGATGAACAGCAGAGAGGGGAACATACAGGAAGCAGCAATTAAACCATTAAAGTCTTGGGCAGCTTCCCGGTGACCGGCAGCCCTCAGCCGTATAAATATCTCACACACATAAAGGGAGCTATTCTCTACCCATTATATGCCCCAGTGACCTTCAAGAGGGACAAGCAGGTAGTGACACGCTCGGCTGGTGTCTTCTGCTCCATCTCAGGATGCATCTGGAAGGCAGTTTGGCTCCTGTCAGATGAGGACCCCTGCTCCCTTCCAGCAGCACTCAGTGGCCCCAGTGCAAATTGAAATGATCCCGTGGCCTCATTACTGCCTGGATCTGCTGCTGGAACTGCCTGGCTGCAGCGTCGGGGGATGGCTTCCCTAACCAGAGCGACTGGCGTTGGGTGGTGCCAGCGCCCCGGTGATGCTGAGCAGGAGGGAAGGTGTTCCTCTGCAGGGTGGAAAGTGTGCTGCTGCATTTCTCATCACAACACAGACTTCCAGGCTTTACCTGGATCTCCTGATATCCGTCATTTGGCAGCGCACCTCGTGCTCCCTCAGCTGGCCCCAGCCTGGAGCAGACACTGCACCACCCGCTCCTGTCGCCAGGTACCCTCTGCCACACGCAAAGGCCAAGGTGCTCGTTCTCCTGCCCTCTCCAACAGGGACACCTCCGGAGGCTCTGTAAGGACAGGGTCGCGCTGTTCATGTCGCCTCAAAGCCCCAGCCCCTGGGCTCAAGGGATAATCTCAGCTTCTCTGCTTGGCTGCTTTAAGTTTCCAGCCCCACCGGGGTGAGGAAAGGTCAGGAGGTGCAACTGGGGCTCCATGAGGGGAGGAATCATGGAGCTTAAAGACCTTGTGGCTTGTACAGTTGGGTTAATGGCTGGACTGCAAGAGCCGGGGCTCTTTAGTTTGAGGAAGAGGAGGGTGAGAGGAGACCTCATCACTCTCTACAACTACCTGAAGGGATGTTGTGGAGAGGTTGGTGCTGGTCTCTTCTCACAAGTGATTAGTGATAGAATGAGAAACACTGGGTTCAAGTTAGAACAGGGGAGGGTTAGACTGGATATTGGGAGGAATCTTGTCACAGAAAGTGTGGTCAGGCACTGGAGTGGGCTGCCCAGGGAGGGGGTTGAGTCCTCATCCCTGGATGTGTTTAAGGATTGTTTGGCTGAGGTGCTGAGGGATGTGATTTAGGGGTGACCTTGTAAGGGAGGGCAGCTGGTTGGACTCGATGACCCCAGAGGTCTTTTCCAGCCAGAGTGAGTCTGTGACTCAATGATCTTAAAGGTTTGTTGCAGCCTAAAGGATTCCACAGGTCTATGAAATTCCTCTGCCTGTGTCCCCACGTGGGGGCAAGGGCAGCACTGGCGTGAGACTGATCCTGAAGGACAATTGGGGTTCAGCCACCCTGACAGGGGAGGGAGAGTCCAGCAGGCTCCTCCTGACACCGGTTAGTTTGTTTGTGAATAACTAACTGTGCAGGTGGAGCTCTAGGACTTCAGGCTTTGCCCTGCCTGCTCCGAGGAGGGCAGAGGTGCCCGGAGCTCACGAGTCTGGTTCGTTCAGACCTGATTTTTCTCCTGATGCTAAACAGAGAAATCTCTCACGAGAAACAGCAGGGAGGCAATTTTTTTTTGTTTGAAGTCTCTGGGTTCCCTGCAGCAGCGCTCGAGCCCAGCTTTGTGCCTTTGCCTGAGAAGCAGCAATAACTGGGAAACTGTCCAGTTTGTTTTAATAGTCAAGCTGAGCAAAATGCAGAAGAGCTCGATGCCTGCTGCAGGATTTGGTCAGCAGTCACAGGCAGCTGTCCTTTCGTTAGACAGAGGAACAGCCCTGAGACTGAGATTGGAACCGAAATAATCCAGGGAAGACCTGTGATCATGGAAGACAACCACCGCCGAAGTTGTCAGCAGTCAGGAACGTTCTTGGGGTTCCTCAGCACAGCCACGTGTTCTGCGAGTGGGGAGAGCAGTTCTGTGGGCTGGCACCTAGACTGACCCCTCCCTTCGCTCTGGACGTGGAGCCACAGAATCACAGAACATCAGGGACTGGGAGGGACCTCGAAAGATCCCCCTGCCACAGCACCATCCCCTGGATCCGGTCACACAGGAACACTGGGTTTGAAACACAGGTGGGTTTGAAACGTCTCCAGAGAAGGAGACTCCACAACCCCCCTGGGCAGCCCCTGCCAGGGCTCTGGCACCCTCACTGGGAACGAGGTCCTTGTTAAAACCCTCAAAAGAAGGTTTAGCAGTGTTTATGTTTAAATAGTCATCCTGGGTTTTCTAGGGAGCTTCTCCTTTGAAGGGTCTGGGGGTGTGACTCGCTGAGGTAAGTGACACTGCACACACCTCCCTGCTCAGGTACCACCAGCCCTGAGTCAGATGTGCTGTTCTGTTTGCACAGCTGGGAGGAGATGCTCTCTCCAGAGCCATAGATTTGTGTAGGTTGGAAGAGACCTTTAAGAACATCAAGTCCAGCTGTTCCCCCAGCACTGCCAGGTCACCACTAACCCCTGTCCCTCAGCACTGAATTGCCACGGCTTTTCAATCCCTCCAGGGATAGGGACCCCACCACTTCCCTGGGCCAGGCCTTGGTAACCCTTTTGGGGAAGGAATTGTTCCTCGTGGCCAACCTAAACCTCCCCTGGCACAGCTTGTTTCCCCTTGTCTACTGCTATTGGGATAAGAGACTGACCCCCACCTCACTCCAGCCTCCTTTCAGGTAGTTGCAGAGAGCAAGAAGGTCTCTCCTGAGCCTCCTTTCCCCCACAGGAGACACCCCAAATTGCCTAAGCTGCTCTAGGCTTTCAGCCCTGCATCTGCCTTGTCTTCCCAACGTCCATGCAGCGTCTCCCAGCCGGCCAGAAGAAGGCTACTGGCACAATAATCTGCAGCTCCCCCCCCAGAGAGGCTGCACACGCTGCTGTGTTGGCTGAGCTCCATGGCGATGGAGGGGGAGAGATGCCCATCAGCATCGAGCTTGCTGCATGGCAGCACTTCCCTTTCCCACCCTCCGTGGAAGCTTCCCCTGCAGCCCCTCCTGCTGCAAGGAGTGATGCTGCAGCAAGCCGCGCGCCTGCGGGATGATGAAACGCAGAGGAACGGTAATGAGATTTAAAATAAAGCCAGCTTTTACCCCGGCACGTCTGGCCTGGATGAGTCCGGGACGTTAGCAGCGCTAAACCCGCGCGGAGGAGAAATGCCCTCGCCCGGGCGCGCAGCGGGTCCCCGCGGGGAGCCTAACGCGGCTCCTCCCGGTCCCACCCGTTCCGCGGGCGCGGAGGACGAGCCCTGCGCCGCGACAGCCCGTCTGCACCGAGGAGCCGCGTCGGCGGGGCTGAGCCTGCACGACCCAGCCAGGGCACCGCGCAGGGGGGGCGGGTGCGGGGGGTCCGGCCTCCCGGCCTGCAGGAGCCACGGGCCACCAGCCGGCCGTCTGATTTGGGCATCGCTGTCCGTGCCCGAGCAAAGCCCGGCCGGAGCACGAGCAGCATCTCCCGACGGGTCAGCGCAGCAGCCGCTAGACGGAGGGTTCAGCGCTGCGCAGCTGCCGGCTCAGGGCGGCAGTGGGACTGACCCTGGAGTCACGGAATTGTTAGGGATCGGAAGGGACCTCGAAAGATCATCCGGCCAATCCCCCTGGCACAGCAGGTCCACCCAGACCAAGCCACACAGGAANTTAATGAGATCACCCCTCAGTCTCCTCTTCCCCAAGCTCAAGAGACCCAGCTCCCTCAGCCTCTCCTCATAAGGGAGCTGCTCCACTCCATCATCCTTGTTGCCCTACACTGGACTCCCTCCAGCCGCTCCACACCCCTCTTGAACTGAGGGGCCCAGAACTGGACACAACACTCCAGATGTGGGTGTGAGCTGGAGCAGAGGACGTTCCACATGAATATGAGAAGGACCTTCTTCTCAGTGACCGTGAGAGAGCCCTGGAACAGGCTGCCCAGGGGGGTTGTGGAGTCTCCTTCTTCGGAGACATTTCAAACCATCCTGGACTGTTCCTGGGCAACTGGATCTAGGTGATCCTGCTGTGTCATGGGAATGGGACTGGATGACCTTTCTAGGTCCCTTCCAATCCCTAATGACTTTATGATTCTATGAATCTATGTCCCTGCTTGCTGCGGGGGGTCAGAGTAGGTGGCCTTGAAAGGTCCCTTCCAACTCAAACTATCCCATGACCATGAACACGTGGGTGCCAGCAGGAGGCTGAGCCAACAGAAGTCCCATATTGCTTGTGGGAATGAAAATCCACACTGTCCCCAGACGATGCCCTAGAAGACACAGCAGAGGCACAAAGGCCGGGTCTGTCCATCTTCCCTCTGCTCGTGCACCCGTGGGTGTTCTCACAAAGCTGTGGACAGCCCTGGAGTCAGTCTTGGCTGGAGGCAGGGGATGGACGGGCTTTCCCAACCGCTGCAGGACAAAGTGGTGCCCAGTGATCTCTGTTGTGGTTTCCTCATGGTGGCAAAGCCGGCTGCTAGATGGAATGAGGTTGCTTAGCAACTCCTTTGCAACCCAGAGGGAGCATAGGGGTAGCATATAGGTGGTGCTGTAGAAGGTTACAAGGGGTTAGGGAGGATGGTACTACCGCTGCCACAGGTATTGTGGGAGCACACACTGGGTCCCCCCTTGCTCCCAAAGGTTTGTGACACCAGTGTGGCAGCGCAACCAGTCCTGCAGGATGTCCTGGTGCCCAACGACCCACAAGGAAACACTCTGTTCTGCTTTGGCACCTGCATCCATTGATCGAGAACGTTCAACAGAGGGCCACAAGGACAACAAGGGGACGGGAGCACCTGCCTTGTGAGGAGAGATTCAGACATCTGGGACTTTTCAGTTGAGAGAGGAGACAGTCACAAGGGGACTTAATCACTGTCTATAAATCCGTGAGAGCTGGGTGTCAAAAAGAAAGAGACAATCTCTTTTCACTTCGCCCTGTGATAGGACAAGGGTGGGTGTCAGCTGGAGCAGAGCAAGTTCCATCTCAAAACTTCTTTATGGTGAGGGTGACACAGCACTGGAAGGGGCTGCCCAGGGAGTTTTGGAGTGTCCTTCTCTGGAGGCTTTTAAGTGAGGTCTGGATGCACTTCTGTGTGACCTGTCTTAGGCTCTACAATCCTGCTCAAGCAGGGGGGCTGGACTCGATGACGCCTGGAGGTCCCCTCCAACACCTAATGATCCATGTGTGTGTGAGTGAAAGAGCTGCTCCACTGGTGTAACTGAGCGGTGTGAGGCCAGGAGAATGGGATGAAACCACAGTTCTGACCAGTAACGCTCTTCAGACTGGTAACACTTCGTGGTTTGCACCACACCTGACACATCCCCAGTTCACTGGCCGGACACCACGCGCACGACGTGGGCTAAATCCAGCCCCAGCCAGCACTGACGTGACTTCACGTGGTCACAAGTTTCAGGGCCAAGCTCTTAGCTCAGGTCATTCTCATGAGTGTTAAAGGCAGGCAGGAAGCAGGTGATGCCACTAAAGGATGGCGCGGATGGGGTCCCAGCCAGGACTTGTCACAGGTACCTACTTGCTTCGCGATTCACCAGAAAGAGCAGCCCAGCCTTTCCAGTAGGAAAAGGAAGAAGACACCCACCGCAGGGGGTGGGCTGCAGACATCCTCAGAGCTCAGATGGGCTCTTGAGACCCCCTGGATGCACAGGTGTGGACCAAAACACCAGTTGTAAGGTGGAGAATGAGCTGTGACTGAAGGACACCTGTGGACACAGGAAGCCTGTGGGCTTCTGCCCTGAGAAAGAATTTGAAAGATGAAGCTTTGCACGGGTTTGGGCAACGACAGACCGCACGGTGCCTTCTGCTCGCCATCCCGGCAGAAGCATCCTGCAAGAGCCCGGAGCTCATCTGTCAGCCTGGTGCCCACGTGAGACCTCAGGAAGGCTCTGGCACGCCGCTTCTGCCACAACCAAGCAGGGCAGCGCCGCGCAGACGGCTCCGCTGCTGTCCGTAAGTGGATTAGAAGAGCAGCCGTCATGAGGCAGTGACTGGCTCTGTCTCCAAAGGGCCTGCTTTCCCCACGTGCCTGGGGTTGTCTGACGAGTTCCCAGTCGAGTTCTGCTCTCCAGCATGCGGGCTGACGGGATGACACATGACAAGGTTGTCTAGAACCCACATCTTCCTGGATCCCTCGCTGCGGTGAGGGAGCAGCAGTCTGGGCTCTGCCAGCCTGCCTTCCCCCGGCTGTTGGCGTCCGCAGCACCCGCTGAGCACAAGCTCTCGGGGGCACAAAACCGACCCGTCTGGGGGCTCTGCGCCGCTGCTGCGGCGGCTACACGGAGAGATGACGCCTGGGCTCCCCCTTCCGCCCGAGACCATCAGCGAGCGTGCGAGAGAGAAGGGCCAGGATGACTTCGCAGAGCGCACGGTGCTGCGCCAGCCTGCATCTCCGAGAAGAAGGACCGACCTGCTCCCTCTTCATTAACTATGTCGGTGCCGGCAGGGCAGGGAGAGGCAGCTCCAGTGACTTCTGCAGCGCTCGGGACCTCGGCAGTGGGAGACACTGCAGATCTGCAGCTGCAGATGGAAAAGGGCCGTTCCTTCTGACATTTATGAGGAACCTCCTCTGTTCCAGCTCACACCAATTGCCCCTTGTCCTATCACTGAGCAGAGCCTGGCTCCATCCTCCTGACACCCACCCCTCACATATTCATAAACATTAATGAGGTCACCCCTCGGTCTCCTCTTCTCCAAGCTGAAGAGACCCAGCTCTGGCAGCCTTTCTTCATCAGCAAGGCGTCCCACATCCTTCATCATCCACATCGCTCCACGCTGGACTCCCTGTAAATGGAAAAGGGCCACCAGGTTGTTTGGTCATGGAGGTGTTTCCCTTTTCCAGACTGAAAGTTGGGTCCTCCAAGTCTTCACTTGACAGCTCAGCTCTCCCTGTTCCCCCTGGAGAAAGGGACCAGCACCAGCAAAAGGGCAACTGATCCCACATGTTTTGACACCATTTCAGGGAAGTAAAACTGCCCCCAGGTGCTACTTCCTTCCTCTCCCAAGTGCAGAGACCAGGCAGATAAATAGTGCTGATTGAACGCTGCAGCTTTAGGATCCGAAGCAGGTGAGAAAGGTGTTCCCTGGTTCCTACCCAAGGCTTCAGCAGGCTCCAGAGCATCCCTGTGGAAAAACCCCAAAAGTATGGAGTGGGAAACAAATTTAAATCTAGCATGCAGTGTAGAGTATGAGGGGAGAACGACATTAATGTTGGGAGGAAGAACAAACCTGGCTCAAACTGCAGATAATGCACCAGCAGCTCTAATTATGGACAGGACTGAAGGTTCAGGGGAAGAAGCAGTGTGCAAACTCATGGCTTATGCAGAGCAGAGGGCTCCAAGACCTCAGTGGTCTCTCCTAGCTGTAGGATGTATGACTAAGGGCCAGCTGTGGTGTGAGATAAGTCTAGGTGTGCCCAGGCAGGTCTAGAGGGGACCCCTCCAGTATTTCTGCTGCAGGAAAATACGAAGGAGGTGGAGCACCTCCCTTAGGAGCAGAGGCTGAGGGAGCTGGGGCTTTTGAGCTTGGAGGAGACTGAGGGGTGACCTCATTAATGTCTATAAAGATGTGAAGGGTGGGTGTCAGGAGGATGGAGCCAGGCTCTGCTCAGTGTCATCTAGTGATAGGATGAGGGGCAACGGGTGTGAGCTGGAACAGAGGAGGTTCCACATCAATATGAGAAGGACCTTCTTCCCAGTGAGGATGATGGAGCACTGGAAGGGGCTGCCCAGGGGGCTTGTGGAGTCTCCTTCACTGGAGATGTTTCAGACCCACCTGGATATGTTCCTGTGTGACCCAGTCTAGGTGATCCTGCTGTGGCAGGGGGGTTGGACTGGATGATTTTCCAGGTCCTTTCCAATCCCTAATGATTCTATGATTCTGCTTCTGCTGTGAATTGCTGTCAGTGAGCTCTTGTCTGGGGTGACTCGTTAAGCTAGTTCTTGTGACTATTCAACAGGCAGGAGTTTCTGAGACACAAACCCCAAAAACTCAACTTGTTCTGCATCTCCATCAGCTACCACATTCGATGAAGGGAAGAGCCAGATGGAGGTGAAGGGAATGGTTCTGAAGGAAAAGCTCCAGGGCAGCCTGTCGCAGAGGACGTGTTCATTCTGGAGCTGCTTTCTCCAAACGCAGTTCTCAGCTCTGGTGTTTGCTGACTATCAGAAGCACAACTGCAGCTGTGAAGGTGTTTGTCCAGGTAAGAGTCTCTTGAGAGACAACTTCCCCTCCAGACAAGCCACAGGCCACGCATCCTACAATGCGACCCTGTGCAGGAGGGATGTGTCTACAAAGAGGTGGCCCTTGGAACCCAGGGGTGGGAGGCAGGTAGCTTGGTCTTGCTGGTGGCTACACGCTGCTCCTTGTTCCCCTGGGTACTCAGCCTTGTGCTCTGCAGCAGCCTCTCCTTCATGCCCTTGGCTCATAATAGTCCAGGGGGAGAATTGTGCCTCTAGTCCCGGTGGCCACACTAGTGCTGATCCAAGCCAGGATGCCACTGGCCTTTTGTGCCACCTGGGCACCCTGCTGGCTCCTGTTCAGCCTGTTGCCACCCAGCCCAGCCAGGTCCCTCTCTGCCAGGCTGCTCTCCAGCCACTCATCCCCTGGTCTGCGGCTGCAGGAAGTTCTCATGGCCAGTGTGGGACCCTGCCTTTGCCCCTGTTCAGCCTCACCCCGCTGGCCTCTGCCCAGTGACCCAGCCTGTCCAGCTGTCCCTGCAGCGTCCTCCTCCCCTCCAGCAGATTGACACTGCCCCCCCAACTTAGTGTCATCTGCAGACTCACTGAGGGCAGGCTCAACCCTCTCATCCAGGCCAAGCCATTGCACAGCACTGTGCCCAGTACTGTAACACGCTGGGGTGTGGAGGGGTCCCTTAGGGAACACCAAGGCTCTCCCACACAGGAGTACCAAGGGGACAGTTGACTGGGGAGCCAAACTGGTTTGTTTGCTCAGCAGGCACAGGTCCAGTGGAGGCCCACGACACCAGAATTTAGCCGTGCACTGGCGGCTCCTGACATTTAGCAAAGCCCCAGCTTGGTGAGGGATGTAATTACCTGGGCATTTCCATTTTCATTTCAGTAAGACCAAATTAAATGCCAAACAAAGCAGGTCTTTCACCAAAGACTGCCAGTTTGTTTTGTTCAACCCTTTCCCTGGGGTAGTTAACCCTTCACGGTGCCCATCAGCAGTCACTTGGCTGAAGGTTGCAACCACAGTAAGAGCCAGAGATGCTGTTTCACTCTTTTCTCACATGATCCTTGGTGGGTGGTGAGAACACCTGGTAGGTCCAGTGCAGTGCAGAGCTCCCTTGGTGTTCACCTTTCCCTGATAACCTGCACTCATGAGATTCTTGATGGTTCAGATTAAACACAGCTGAAAGAAATCCCATCCTGGAAGAGCCAGCGGCAGGAGGGTGAAAATCCTCTGCCCGGTTTTAGGGTGCCAGGACCACATTTGTGCCTCTGTGCTTGGCTGCAGCGTTTTAGAAGCCTTGGGAGAGCTGCCAGCATCCCTTTGCTCTCCCAGTTTCATCCCAAAGGAGCTGTGTCCAGTTCTGGGCCCCTCAGCTCTGGAAGGACATAGAACTGTCTGAGAGACTCCAGCACAGGGTCGCAAAGATGATCCTTCTCTGGCAGGGGGATTGGAGTAGATGATCTTTTGAGGTCCCTTCCAATCCCTAATGATTCCGTGATTCTATGAAGGGAGTGGAACACCTTCCTGGTGAGGAAAGGCTGAGGGAGCTGGGTCTCTGCAGCTTGGAAAAGAGGAAACTGAGGGGTGACCTCATTAATGTTTATGGATATGTGAGGGGTGGGTGTCAGGAGGATGGAGTCAGTGGCATCTAGTGATAGGACAAGAGGCAGCAAGTGTGAGCTGGAACAGAGGAGGTTCCACATCGATGTGAGGGTGACAGAGCCCTGGAAGGGGCTGCCTAGTGGGATTGTGGAGTCTCCTTCTCTGGAGACGTTTAACACCCACCTGGATGTGTTCCTGTGTGACTGGGTCTGGGTGATGCTGCTGTGGCAGGGGGTTGGACTGGATGATCTTTCAAGGTCCCTTCCAAGCCCTGCTGTTCTGTGACTCTGTCAGCTGGTGTCCCCAGGCGATGGCTGCTCATTTTCCCAGAGGGTACAAGCGCTTCCCTGGCCCCAGCCTTTTCTCTGAACAGCCCGAGAGGAGCACCCCGCAAGGCCAGGAGAGGGACCACTCCAGTCAGAGTCCTTCTCGCTCCTCCGCCACCGGGTGTCACCCTTGTCTGCGGAGTCAGGAAGAATGTTCAGCTCCTGGTCCATCAATAATCTCTGCAGCTCCCGGCGCTGACAGCAGCATCCCCATCAATCACAATCTCGCAGGTCTCACCAGCTCATTAAATCTGGGGTGTCTGGAGCTGGTATTTTGGCCTGCAGCGCTGTTTGGTAAACACGGGCAAAGCACGTCACTGCTTCATTGTCACTGCCGGTGTAAACGGAGCTGGAGAGGTTGGATGTGGGCTTGGATTAGATCAGGCACTAGGACATGATCTGCTGGAGAGAGGGAGGGTGAAGAGGAGAGAAAGTACAGATAGGTGGAAAAGCAAGAAGATGTGGTTTTGCAGGTGTCCACTCTGCAGACAGGGCGAAAGGATGTGATTCAGAGGTGAAGCTATAACCTGCCTGGCCATGGTCCTGTGTGACTTGACATAGGTGATCCTGCTCCGGCAGGGGGATTGGACTGGATGATCTTTTGGGGTCCCCTCCCATCCCTGATGTTCTGTGATTCTGTGATGTCCCAGTCTTGTGAACCAAGAGAGTTCAGGATGAGCCTCAAGCTGCACCATGGGAAGCTCAGATTGAATGTCGAGCAGAACTTCGCCACTGGAATGGACTGCCCAGGCCAGTGGAGGAGCCAGCAGCCTTAGAGATGTTTAAAAGCTGTGGAGGGGCAATGATTGTCAGCTGGAACATAGAAGGTTCCACATCAATATGAGAAGGACCTTCTTCCCAGTGAGGGTGACAGAGCCCTGGCAGGGGCTGCCCAGGGGTGTTGTGGAGTCTCCTTCTCTGGAGATGTTTAACACCCACCTGGATGTGTTCCTGTGTGACTTGGTCTGGGTGGTCCTGCTGTGGCAGGGGGATTGGACTGGATGATCTTTCCAGGTCCCTTCTAACCTCTAATGATTCTGTGAGATGAGGGACAGGATTTAGTGGAGACCTGGCTGTGCTGGGTCAGTGGTTGGAGCTGATGATGTTAAAGGTCTCCTCCAATACAAATGAGTCTGTGACTCCAAGCTCTCACTGATCAGGTATCTCAGAAGCACCAATCTCTCGAGGTCCCTTCCAATCCCTACTGTTCTGTGATTCTGTGGCCCCACACAGCTCTCTAAAGCCCCACTCTTCAGAGCATCAGGGATTGCCCTGGTGTTGGGTGGTTTTGCCTTTCTAGGACTACAGGCTTGTAGCCACTAAACACACTCTCCTGCTAGTTCTGCCACTTTCGAGCTCTCCAGAGAGTCTCCGTTTTCTCCAAAGACAGAAAATCTATCTCATTCTCAAACCAGTGAAATCCGATGTGGAACCTCTGTCCAAGGAAAGAAACAGCTCAAACAGAATGCAGCAGGGCTGGTCAAACCGGTTGCTTTGAAACAGGCTGGGTCAGCAAACCCAGCGGCCGATAAGAATCGTCAACAGTTTTAGTCAAGAGGAGAAAATTCCTGTCCTGTCAGCTCATCACTTGCTAATGTGGCTGGACCCTGCTTCGCTGCCGCAGGTGGGAATTTGCACTGAGACCCCGACCTGTGGGAGAAGCCAAAGCGGAGCTATAAGGAAATTCACTGCCCCAAACAGGGCACATCTGGGGTACATCTGGGGTTCATGAAGAGCTGAGCCTGGCTGTGGATTCGGGATTCTCTCTGGCTAATAGGGGAAAGAGCGGTCCCTGACAATCGGCAGGAATTCAGACTGTTCCTGTATTTGCCCCTGGGGATGCTGCTCTTGCTGAGGGCAGGAGGCCACTCTTCAAGCACCTTTAGAAGTCCACCCTAGAATCAGTAACGTTTGCAGTCAGCGATCACCCTGGGAACAATCAGCCCTTGGAGTTCAGAAAGTTCCTGTTAGCATGTCAGAACAAAACTCATCGCCCCGGGGACTGGACAGGTGAACACCATCCCTGAAAAATGTGAACCAGCAACAGTTCTTATCTCCTAAATGTTTCACCAAACACTTTGTGCTGAGGACCTGGCCCCTGGAGATGCTAAAGAGCTGCTGGATGTCCCGAATGCCTCACCAGGCTCTGACTGGAATTGTCCCAGCAGTGCCCAGCTCCTCACAAAAGGGGACCCCAGCAATACTGAAGAGTTTGCATTCTGCCCCCTAAATGTTATAAGATCCTCTGCGTTAGTTTTCCAGCACCTGAATGATTTATAGGAAGAAACTAGGTCTGCAGCAAATTCATAATTGATGTGACACTTCCAACAGGCAGCCAAATGAACGAAAAACGGGGTTTAAATGGCAAAATGCTTTGTTGCTCCTTATGCTTTGGAAGAAGAGACCTCCAACAGACCGTGATGTTGTCTGCCTTGCCCTGAGTCACCATTGTCTCCATGTGATCTAAACCATTCATACCTAGAATGTTTTGTTCCTCTAGAGAGGAACAAAAGCCAAACAGACTTCTGTTAGAGCCTAGTGGTCCCCAAACCTCAGCCATCACCACAGAATCACAGAACAGCAGGCATGGGAAGGGACCTCCAAAGATGATCCAGTCCAGTGCCCCTGGCACAGCAGGATCCCCTAGACCAAGTCACACGGGAACATGTCCAGGTGGGTTTTACATGTCTCCAGAAAAGGAGACTCCACAAGCCCCCCAAGCAGCCCCTTCCAGGGCTCTGTCACTCTCACTGGGAAGAATATTTGTCTAGAAACTTCTCTGTTCCAGCCTACACCAAGTGCCCCCTTGTCTTATCATTGGATGCCACTGAGCAGAGCCTGGCTCCATCCTCCTGACACCCTTCACACATCTATAGACATTAATGAGGTCACCCCTCAGTCTCCTCTTCTCCAAGCTGAACAGACCCAGCTCCCTCAGTCTCTCCTCATAAGGGAGGTGCTCCACTTCCCTCATCATCTTCTTTGCTCTGTGCAAGACTCTTCCCTGCAGTTCTACATCCTTCTTGAACTGAGGGGCCCAGAATCATTAGGGATTGGAAGGGACACCAAAAGATCATCTAGCCCAATCCTGGACTCAACACTCCAGACGTGGTCTCACCAGGGCAGAGCAGAGGGGGAGGAGAGCCTCTCTCAGTCTGCTAACTACCCCCTTTCTGATCCACCTCAGGACGCTGTTGGCCCTCTCACAGTTGTATAGGACGTGTGAAATCGTTTTAACTTGGTGAGTTCTAAGCAAAACCAATCACATGTAATCGCTTGTACAAAAAAGAGAGAGAGAGAGAAGAAGGGCGTGTTTCAGCTCTGCCCCACATCACTAGTTTAATCCTTGCTGTGGCCAGGTGGGTGCAGCTGCCTCTGTGGCTCCTCAACCTGAGGAAAATAGTGTCATTCAGAACCCCCCGACGTGAATGGGAGGGACAAGCGGTGCCTCTCCCCCAGGATGTTCTGTTAATTCAATTAGCATTTCAATAGGCAGCGCTAATCTGGGAAGTCAGCCCCTCATTACAGTAACTAGGAAGGGGGAAAGAGCCGCAGACAATTCCCTACAAGATGGGGTTAAGTCGGCGTTTCACGAACTATTTGCCCAGCCTGTCCCTCCCAAGTGAAAGCTGCCACCACCGGCACCCCCTCCCCTTTCCTCCCAGCATAATTAGCATGTTCCAGTGCTGTGAATGGAAACAATATCCTCCCTCCGAGCTGTGCCCCCCCGGGAGATGCTTCCCACAGGCTGTGAAGCGCTGAGCCAGGGAAAGGGCTCGCTGAGGAATTCGCAGCGGGCTAATTACACTGCGGCGGCTTGTGCCAGGGCGGGAGGAGCTGCGTGGCCGCGGTGCAGCGCAGGAGGCAGGGTCTCGCGTAAAGGCAGCGTCCGGAGGCAGGGACTGCAGGGAGCCCCGGGGAGTGACTGCTCCCCCTCACCTTCCCAGAGCCCTCGGAAAACCCGGTGTCGAGGACGAGGATGGTTCTTTGCACCGTGACTCCAGCTTTGAGGAAGTTCAGGGAAGGTGGCAACGATCTGGTTTCTCTCTGGCAGCTGGCGCCGAGGGAAGGCTGAAAGGGCTGGTTTTTTCACATGTGCAATTAAATCCTTCATTTTGAGTGGGAAACTGTGCCCAGTCCTGGGCCCCTCAGTTCAAGAAGGACACGGAGCTGCTGGAGGGAGTCCAGCGTAGAGCAATGGGCATGATGAAGGGAGTGGAGCACCTCCCTTACGAGGAGAGGCGGAGGGAGCTGGGTCTTGAGCTTGGAGGAGACTGAGGGGTGACCTCATTGATGTCTATAAATATGCGAGGGGTGGGTGTCAGGAGGATGGAGCCAGGCTCTGCTCAGAGGCACCCAGTGACAGGACAAGGGGCAGCGGGTGTGAGCTGGAACAGAGGAGGTTCCACATCAATGTGAGAAGGACCTTCTTCCTAGTGAGGGTGCCAGAGCCCTGGCAGGGGCTGCCCAGGGGGTTGTGGAGTCTCCTTCTCTGGAGATGTTTAAACCCTGCCTGCACATGTTCCTGTGTGACTTGGTCTAGGTGATCCTGCTGTGGCAGGAGGATTGGACTAGATGATCTTTCAAGGTCCTTTCCAATCCCTAATGATTCTATGAAATATGCAAAGGGACAAAGGGAGAAAGAGCCCTAGAAGGGGCTGCCCAGGGGGTTGTGGAGTCTCCTTCTCTGGAAATGTTTAAAATCTGCCGGGATCTGTTCCTGTGAGGCTTGGTCTAGGGGATCCTGCTGTGTCGGGGGATTGGACTGGATGACCTTTCGAGGTCCCTTCCAATCCCAAATGCTCTGTGATTCTGTGAAGCTCGTAACACTCATATGCACATGTTTGTCACTGTCTGAGTACGTGGTGCCAAACCCACACCAACATCTCTAACAAATGAAAATGGTATGAAACACTTCCCCCAAGAGACTTCCATATACAGAGAGGCCAGTGATGACCAGTGCCAGAGGAGAAGCTACAGGAGAAAGGACTCAGTGTGGGGGACACCTGCTATCCCCAGCACTTTGGGCATCTGGTGGGTTTCATCCTATTTATTTAAATCACATCCCTGGTGACTCAACCCCATGTAAAAAAAACAGCCCCACCAAAACAAAGCACCCTGAGCTTGCTGCTCATCGTGCCCAGCTGTAAAGTAGGGATTATATTTATCTCCATCGCCAAGCACTTGGTTTCAGAAGATGCTGGTGCGGTTTGCTGAGGCCCCAGCTGGAAAATACCACAAGAAGTTCAAAGCCCAGTTTCATCCTGTAATTGGATCCTCAAGTTCACAAGGGCAAGAACCAACTGTGCAGGCTGAAAGCGGGATGGTCCCCTTTTCCAACAAGAAGCCATCAGCAGCACGGGGCTGAGGCATCAGCACGCCAACGAGCAGATGCTTTCTGCTGCTGCTGCAGCCAAAACCTCAGGCTTTCCTTCAAGCTTTTGCCACCCTGCCTGGACTGACCAGCTCGTACTGAATTGTTGGGGATTTTTAACATTTCAAGATGTCTTCTGAACCCTCAAGCACACTCGGGATGCTCTGAGAACATGGACTTTATTCCCAGTGTTACTTAAATGCCAACTGAACATTTGTTTTCTCTCTGCCTTGACAAGAGAGGCTCCGGGTCAGGCGGGCATGAATCGGCAGATAGCGAGTGCAATTCTTCTGGACAAGAAGTGCTACTTCCCGAAATCTTATCTCAAAACCACTCGGGACTGTGTTAAGTTTTTACTTCTGCCATAAAACCTCGCCTTCAGTGCTGAAGGATTATAATCCTGAAGTTGCTTTTCTTGCTGTCCTTGCTTACATCCAGCCTCGCCACGTGATAGAGACAGACTTGGTTTGGAACTAAAATAGCTGCTACAAGGGTTTTCAACCGTGACCATTTAAATTAGATTTATTGTTTAAAATATTTTTTCGGGGCATCTTTGCCTTATAGTTTCGCTCTGGGTCTTTGCAATGGAGCAGTCAGGCTGCCTAATGGGGATAAATGGCAATGTGGCTCCAGCCGTCTCTGATCATTAGTGCTCAGCCCCTTCAGTGAGCTGCCTTTGCTAAATGGGCTGTTAACGGCCCGGAGAAGCCAGACCCAGCCATCAGTCTGATGTTCAATATGATGTGATTTCTAATGGGCAGAAATCCCACAGCCCACCAAAGCCATCAGAGGATCACAGACTGGTTTGGGTGAGAAGGGACCTTCAGGGTCATCTGGTTCAAAACACCTGCACTGACCAGGGACATCTTCACCCACAGCAGGTTGCCTCAGCGGGTGAGAAGCCAGACAGGAGCCAGCAACCTGCACTTGTAGCCCAGGAGCCAACCATGCCCTGGGCTGGGTGTCCAGCAGGGAGGGCAACAGGTCACAGGAGGGGATTCTGCCCTTCTGCTTTGCTCTGGTGAGACCCCTCCTGCAGTGCTGGGTCCGGCTCTGGGCTCCTCTGCACAGCACAGACAGGGACCTGCTGGAGCGGGGCCAGAGGAAGCCACAGCAACGCTGGGAGGGCTGGAACCCCTCTGCTGTGGGGCCGGGCTGGGAGAGCTGGGGGTGCTCAGCCTGGAGAAGAGAAGGCTCCAGGGAGACCTTGTGGCTTCTCAGTGCTCAGAGGGGCTGATAAAGAAAGCTGAGGGCAGACATTTTAGCAGGGGCTGCTGTGACAGGACAAGGGGTGACGGGTTTAAACTGAAGGAGCAAGATTCAGACTAGACAGAAGGAAGAAATTGTTTCTGCTGGGGGTGGTGACACCCTGGGACCAAGTGGCCCAGAGAGGTGATAGAAGCCCCATTCATCCCCGGAATCATTCCAGGTCAGGCTCTGGGCAAGCTGCTCTAGCTCACTCCAGGGGGGTTGGACCGGATGAGCTCTGAAGGTCGCTTTAGCCCAAACCAGCCCGTGCCGCTATGGTATCAGCCTAGACCGAAGGACTACACATCCCGGCCTGCAGCGCTTCCCCTCCGGGCGGCGCGACACGGGCAGGACTACAGCTCCCAGCGTGCAGCGCGGCGGCGCGGCGGGAGCGGGGAGGGGCGAGGCGGCGCGATGCACGCTGGGAGCTGTAGTCCCGCAGGGCAATGGCCGCGCTCGGCCCCTCCCGCCCTCTCCCGCCCCTCCCTGCCCCGCCTCTCCCTCTGCCTCGCAGACGGAAGCCGAGCAGGGACGGGGCAGCCGGGGAGGTCGGAGCGGCGCGATGGGGGACTCCAAAGTGAAGGTGGCGGTGCGCGTCCGCCCCATGAACCGGCGAGGTGAGACCCCCCGTCCCGCGCGGGCCTTTGCCGGGCAGCGGCCTGAGGGCCAGCGAGAGGGGAGGTTTGGTCCCCGTGGGTCGGGGGGTGCGGGAGGATCCCGTTCACAGGTGTGTCGGCGGGAGCGGGGCGGTGCGAGTTTCGTGCTCGTCTCTTTACTCTGCTTGCATTCGGTTGTGGCACTTGTGTTTGTTGTCACTTTGTTCCCAAACTCGCTCTATTTTATGGCTTCTTGAGCTGGGTCTAGGGGAGTTTCTTGCCTTCTCTTCCCCCGGGGGACAGCCCCGTCCGTACCTCTGCACCTGCCCTGCCGCCCTGGCCCTGCTGGCAGAGCCCTTCCTGCTTCCTCCTCCCTGGGGGAAATTCCCCTTTCCCCATGTTTTTTCCTGCGATAACTCATCCCTCAGCTCCTGAACTCCTCTCCTCACCCCTCGCCGGGTGAGTGGGATGGGGTTAACCGGATGATACGAGGACAAAAGAACCAAAACCAAACAGCCAACAGAGAAGAGGAAGCAGGAGTTGACACGAGAAGATTTGATTGTTGCTGTTGTGGGTTTGGGTTCCCCCCTCCCCACAGCGAAACTTGCCTGAGGGTTATGTTAATCAGACCGTGGTCTGGGTATCTGTTAAGTGTTTATTACTTGTCTTAATTAGCGAAACTTGCTTGGATGATGAGGAAGCAAGTACACGAAGGCAGCTTCAGCCAAGGAATGGGAAGGTGAAGGCAGAAATCCAAGGAACATGTAGGGAGGCTTTCTCCCCCTGCTTCTCACAGAAGAATGCCAATAATTCCTTTTGGGGAAAGGGAATGAAGTCGGTTTAATTGCTGGAGCAAAGAGGGAGGGGAGAGAAAGCCCTCTATCTTCTACATGATCTGAAACAAAACTACTCCGTCATCCCTTTTGATAAGGGGAACGGTAAAGTGAAGTTCACAAGAGCCCTCCAGTCCCACGTTCAAAACAGAAGAGGTGGGGTGGGTGTCCGTACAGCCTGGTGGGTTAGGGCAGTTGAGGAGATTTTGACCGACATCTGCATTTTATTAAATTTTGGATGGCAATCCTTAAAAGTGAGAGGAGGGTCTCATCCCAGTGCAGAATTGCTGGAAGGAGATTGAGTGACAGAGTGGAGAACTGGGATGGGAAGGAGCTCAACTGCGGTGCCTTGTTTCAGTGATAGACTCTTGCTCATGTCCCTTTCCTGTCAGAGGTCATTTCCTTGGCTGTGACCCAGACACCTTCTGACTGTAGTGCTCTTTACCCCTGGGATTATACAATAATTCAGATTGGAAGGGACCTCTGGAGGTCTCTAGTCCAACCTGCTGCTCAGATGAGGTCAAATTAGGTAATTAGCGCCTCGTTAAGCCAAGTTTTGAGTCTCTGTGGATGAATAGTGCACCCCTCCCTCCTAGTGTTCATGCTGTGCACAGTTCTGTTTGCTTTCAACCTGTTTCCAGCTAAGGACTGAGTTCTGCAGAAAATGTATGTGGGGAGGAAGCAGAAGGGAAAAACTGATGGAAGATGATGGATTTGGAGCAGTACATCCATTTGAAGCTTGTACCTTGCTGAGGAACATCCTAACACTGAACTGCATGAATCTGAGGGAGTGCATTTTGTTATCAGAGCTGTTTTATTCCCTTTAAACTTAAAAACGCATGGACTAGAGAGTGGGGCTGCAGCCTAGTTGTTATGAGGCTCGTTTGGGAGTCGAGGTGTTGGAGTATTGGGTCTTGCTGTTTGTCACAGACAAGAGAGACCTGAACTCCACACTCCTGGCACGCGGTTTGTCAGTGCCTCCTCTCTCTAGGAACCACTCTGCAGCTATTAAGGCACCGTCTTCTTTTGCCAGTGATACCTAAACCCACGCAAGTCTAACCTGAAAGATCAATGTATTTTCTCCCTGAAACAAAATGTCCTGAAATGGATCTTTTTGGAGCGGATTATTTGTCACAGTCCAGATGATTTAGTCAGTTCTAAACAACTGATACCTCCGTGTAGTGTTTCTGATGCTCCTTGAACTTACAGAAGCAAACGGTGATCTGGAGCCTAGTATTGTGGCCTTCCAGTGTCTGATGGGGGCCTACAGAAGGGCTGGGGAGGGACTATTTAGGATGTCAGGTAGTGACAGGACTAGGGGCAACGGAGCAAAGCTGGAGATGGGTGGATTTAGAGCAGATGTGAGGAGGAAGCTCTTCACCGTGAGAGTGGTGAGAGCCTGGAATGGGTTGCCCAGGGAGGTGGTTGGGCCATCCTTGGAGGTGTTTAAGGCCAGGCTGGTCTAGAGTGGGGTGTCCCTGCCTGTGCTGGGGGGGTTGGAACTAGATGATGGTTCCTTCCAACCCTGAGTGATTCTGATTCCATGGCTTCTCCAGTGAGGTGAGCCTGCTGTGGCAGGGGGATTGGACTGGATGGTCTTTCGAGGTCCCTTCCAATCCCTGATGATTGTATGATTTCTCTTGCCTACTTAATGCTGAGAATCTGTGCAGCTGATTTTCTGAAGTGTCACCAGTTGACAGACTTCTGTGGCTTTGCTTTTTTAATAGGCTTTGAGGCAAGAGGCGGCTCTCTTGGAAACTCTCTAATGCGCACTTTGTTCTGAGTTGTGTTTGTATGAAGTTCTGGGGCTTTGGAGCTGAAGCAAGTATTTGTTTTCTTCAGGATCACGAGTAATGTTCTTTCTTTCCCTCTGCACCAAAGGGCTTAAAACTGCAAACTTGTCAGATGGTTACAACTCTGGAAACAAAAGCTCCCAAGTATTCTCAGGGTTTACTGGCAGTGCGGTGGTTTCTTTCAGCGTGTGAGTGATGCATTCCTTCAAGTGAGGGTTTATTAGGTTCATAAAAGTAGTGTGTTCAACTATTATTAATTTAGACAGCTCATAAAAGTGTAATAGGTTCCTTGCGTGCTCGCTGAGGGGTGTTCTGCAGCAAATACTCAGTTATTCGTAGCAATTTCAGGGTGACAGTGTCGAGGGTCCTGCTCCCTTCTCAAGCAAAGTGGTGATCAATAAACTGATTCTTAGCAGAGAGGGGAAGGATTCCTAGTGGTACTTGGGGTTTTTGCACCTACTTTCTGCTTCACGTCAGACCACAGCCCTACAAAGTGTAGGGAAGCCACACGTTTGTACAACTACTACTAACGCCACACGTGCCTCGGCCCGTGCGAAGTCGTTGGCTCTGCTGCGCAGCAGTCGTGAGTTTTTCCCTTGCACGTGCTCTGCTTTGCAGCCCAGGGTCTCCACTGAGTGCTGCTGTGAATTTACTCAGCTGAGCGCTGCTTTGTTAAGTAGGGCTTCTGCTTCCTTGGGTTTGTCACTCACAAAAGTATTTCCTCGTGCCCTGCTCTTTCAAGATGGGGTTTTGATAACAGCAAGTTCTTAGGCTGCTCTGTCTTAGACTTGTGATGGATTTCCTTTCGCAAATACTGTCGGTGTTTGGCTTTGCCTAGCAGACACTCTTTGTATTTTGGGATGAATGCTGTGCAAAGCTCAAGTTGTATCACGAAGCAGAGGAAATGCCAGCGGGAGGCTTTTTAATCAAGATTTGTCTTGCTGAACGTTGTGCTCTCGGGTGCTGGAGGTGTACAGCCATCCCGTAATTACATTGAAGTCCTTGTGTTGCCTTGTGCCTCGAGTCGACTCGGGGTAGTGTTAATTACAACAGACCACCTTTATCAGTGCCGAAAGCAGCCAGAACTCCTGTGTTGAGTTGCTGTGTCTCACTTGAGTGAATGCTTCTCCGTTTGAACAAGAAAGGCAGGAAGCTAACTGCGGGGAAGCGCGCGCTTAGCGCTCTGAATGAGTTTGCTGAGGAGCAACAGACGCGCGGGTGCTGGCACAAGGGTGGTGGTGGCATTGCACAGCTCAGGTGGGGCGAGTGGCGGTGTGGGTGTGCCGTGCTGGGTTCAAACACTTAGACACCACAGCCTGCAGTCTGACAGTGCTGCTGGATTAAACTGCTTGCAGGACTGTGGTGTAAGACCTAGAGCTTCCAGTTTCCATATCTGGATTAAACATAGATGCGTTCAGGTATCAATTATGTTGATTTGTGTGTTGTTCCAGCCTAGTTTGTGCTCAAACAGGGATCTGTTTGTGCTTTGGTGATAAAGACTCTGGTGCTTCTGTAGCTGTGCAAGCTTCTGACCACGGTGCTAGGTGCAAATTGTATGCCCTCCCACTCTTTGGAAGAGCTGGTGTTTCTGGTCACTTGAAGTGCTTTTGGTTTGGGGGCAGGAGGTCAGTGTTGCTCTTTTGTTTGTTTGGGGTTTTTTCCTCCACTGGAGATTGACAGAAACAACTTCTCTATGAAGGGGAGTTTGTGCAAGCAGCCTTACAAGATCAACTGTGGCATTAAGTGAAGAAGCACCTGTGGCACCCTGATGGCAGTGTGCAAACCGCAAGGCTTTTCTCTTCACCGTTACCCAGGTCACACGTGAGCACGGGGACTTCTTCATGTTTTCTGGTGGTTGTTGACAATCTATGAAACAGTGTTTGTGGTGTGAGCTGGACTAGCCTTGAGATGGATAGATTTAGAGTGGCTGTGAGGAGGAAGTTCTTCACCATGAGAGTGGTGAGAGCCTGGAATGGGTTGCCCAGGGAGGTGGTTGGGGCCCCATCCCTGGAGGTGTTTAAGCTGGATGGGGCTCTGGCCAGCCTGATCTAGGGTGTGGTGCCCCTGCCTGTGCTGGGGGGTTGGAACTAGATGATGGTTCCTGATTCCATGGCTTCTCCAGTGAGGTGATCCTGCTGTGTCAGGGGGACTGGATGATCTTTTGAGGTCCCTTCCAATCCCTAATGATTCTATGATTCCTCCGTGAGGCAACTGTATTTTATGAACTCCTAAGGTGTTAGAAGCTGAATCCCCACAGCCAAAGTCAGTCCAACTTGGTTGCTGCAAAGGCAAACAAGTCTTGTGCTAATGACATCTGCAGAGCTGGCCTGAAGTGCAGCATGAGATTACCTTGCTGCTCTGGTTTCACCTCTGCTCGCTGCTCCCCAAGCCAACACCAGATCAGATACAGGCACTGAATAGCTCTGCCTCGCCTCTGGGGCGGTTGGTGGCATTTCATCCCTGGTGACTCCAAAGCCTGCAACAAAGCAGCAGCACAGAGTTGTGTGTTGGACTCCTCAGAGCACCCTGCTGCACCGCAGTCACCAGAGGGATTTGTTCAGGGAGTCCCCGTGAGCAGAGCAGCGCGCGCAGCGGTAGGACTGACTGCAAGTGAGGACGGTGTCTGGGTGCAGAGTGCCTTTAGTAACGAAGACGTGTCGGCCGAAGGCTGAGTAAATGCTGTACCCTTTGGACACTGCTGTTGGCACGTGAGGAGGACTCGCTTGTCTTCACTGTGCTCCTGAGTTGGAGTTGGCTTACACCTCGTCGTCGAGATCAGATGACGTACCCTGTGCTGTCCCAGATGCGTCCATGCATATTTCATGGGCTGTAATTGCTGCAAACTGAGAATTTCATGAATTATGTTTGTATTTCGAGCAGGGAAGCGTGAAAGATGCCTGTGTAGGCTTCATGTTGGTGGGCTTACGGGACAAGCCCAATGGCCATGCTGCTGTCCACAGTGTATCAGTAACTGCCTTGACCTGGAAGTGCTGGTACTGCAGTGATTTTCTTTTACACTCCAGCTGTCAGCATTGTCACCAATATCCAAGTTATTTTCACTCTGTCACATGCTCAGTCACTTTTCCTTTATTTGTCTTGGCTTTTACATAGCACAGGGCAAAGAGAAGATATTGGCAGGGGAGTCTGAGGGCCTGTTGTGTTGGAGCTTGCCTTCAGATTGGTTTCTCAGGGCAAGGACTGAGGCAGCAGCCTCTGGTGTTGGTTTTGCTGTTCTGTAGTTGCCATTGTGCGATAAATAAGCTTAGCTATTTTTAAGTTGCTATTTAAACGTTTCTCCGTGGTTTTGCTGTTTCAGACCAAGAAAGGTAAAAGAAACTGAATAAAGTTCTTGCTCAGTGCAGCTTGAGGGCTCAGGCAACCACATTCCAGCCCTAACCTTCAAGGGAATGTTAATCTCCTGAAAATCTACTGGCAATTTACAAGCTAAAATTTCTGTTGTCTCAGTCTTTACAGGAGATTATTTTGAGCTTTTGTTTTCGGGGCCAGTTTTGGCTCATGGGCTTAGCTCATGCCCTTTAAACCTTTCACATTTGGTTTTTTATACTTCAGTTACCTTTGCTCAATCTGCAAGAGCAGCCCTGCTGGTTCCCAGTGACACTATTGGGGTCAGTGCCCTGTCTCTCCAAGGGGAACTTGGGTGTCAGTGCAGGTGCAGCTGCCCTAAACCTGGTAGTGGGACCGGGATGAACCTGCAGCACGTTTTATTCAACCTGTGTTATAACACCAAGTTTAAGTCTTTGTTTCACTGGGGTTTAGGATTAAATGTTGTTTGAAAGGGCTGAAATGTGTCAACCATCAGAATCTCATTACTTAAATTGCAGTGTGGTGGAAGAATTTATAAGGAAATAATTAGAGACTTATTCTGGCTGGAAAAGACCCCCAAGATCATCGAGTCCAACCAGCTACCCTCCCTTACAAGTTCCCCCCAAACCACATCCCTCAACACCCCATGCAAATGTTCTTTAAACACATCCAGCTATGGTGACTCAACCCCCTCCCTGGGCATCCCATTCCAGTGCCTGACCACCCTTTCTGTGACAAAATTCTTCCTGATAGCCAGTCTAACCCTCCCCTGTTGTAACTTGAACCCAGTCCCTCTTGTTCTGTCACTAACTGCCTGTGAGAAGAGACCAGCACCAACCTCTCCACAACGTCCTTTCAGGTAGTTGTAGAGAGTGATGAGGTCTCCTCTCAGCCTCCTCTTCTCCAGGCTAAAGAGCCCCAGCTCTCTCAGTCTTTCCTCACAAGATTTGTTCTCCAGGCCCTTCACCAGCTTCGTTGCCTTGATTCACCTTAAAAAATGTGAAAAACTAGAGTGTGTAAAGAGGAAAATATGGAAGGACAAGTAAGTTGGACCAGGCTCGTCAGCTGTGGTGGCTGTTGTGCTAAAGCCATCACAGTGCTACGGTCCCAACCGCTAGTTTAATAAACTGCAGACAAATGTACTTACTGTGTCATCTTTCAGTTTAAGATGATCTCAGGGTGCTCTGTAAGAGGATCTATTAGGATCACCTTGTTTGCTCCTGAAGAGAGTAACCTTAAAGGTGGGATGACTTTTTAGGGTAGCGGCTGCACAAGCTCCAGCATGGCCGCGTGGCAGTTCAGATGGTTCCGTTGTGCCCCCGTGGTCTGATTCCATACCCTGCTGCAGTGACTGAGTTGGGTTCATTGTTGTACGACCACTGATGTTGTTGGTTGGAGTTAAGCTTTGAAAGTCGTTCCCTAGCTGGTCCAGAAACAAAGACTGGGGTTCCCATAGTTGAAAATGTCCCAACATTTGGAATCATAGAATGTATTGGGTTGGAAGGGGCCCCCAAAGGTTATCTAGTCCAACCCCTCTGCAACAAGCAGGGACCTCTTTAATGACAACAGATTGCTCAGAGCCACATCCAGCGTGACCTCGAATGTCTCCAGGGATGGGGCCTCTACCATTTCCCAGAACACTGCTCTCTCTAGGATTCACATGCATTCTTCATCTCTCCCCCAAACCTGTTTAGTCCCCTTTAAAGTTGTTTTCACAACTTCAGTGTTTCCTAACACTGCGGTGGAAAACCTGCTACCCCGAGTTTATGATTACCAGAGGCGTGACTGCTATTACAGAGGGAATGTCAACTCCTACCTGCTGTTGGGACCAGTTGGGTGCCCGTGGAATCCCCCACTGTGCTCAGTGCTGTGCTGCTCCTGCTTTCTCTCGGCTACTGACTTTTGCGGCCTGTTTGAAATGAACTGAAGTTCTTAGCCTAGTGTGTAAATTCTTATTTACAACCCCCAGAAGGCTTTTATCAAAGGCATGATCCTTCAGGATTTACACACCAGTGTGGCTCCAGCCAGGAGCTGCTTTGCTCAAATCCCAGTTGCATCGTGGCAACTTCTGTGAGGAGCTGGAAAGTCACAGGAAGTGAGAAGGTGAGCAGTCTCTTTCCGGTTCCGCAAGGGAAGTGAAAAGTCACAGACAGGCTCTGTGTGAGTAGCTTGGACCTACAAGACTTAGCAGTAACTCTGAAGACTACAGCCACGAAGTGTAAGTGTGGAGGAGTGGCTGAGAGACGAGCTACCCTCTCATTATGGACCTCACAGCTCCTTACTCCTGGGCTACGACAGAGGCTTTCATCCCCTGCAATAATGTTTCTGGAGATGTTGAGAGCTTGCATTCTAATTTTCTGAAAAGCAATTAGCTGATTGGTCTCTTGATTTGATGGAGCAAATGAGTAGCTGATTGGGTCTGCCTGGCAGTGAGGGCAGGTAGAAGCGCTCTTTAAATTGTGTTGAGGCGTGAGGTCTGTGATAAATCTCCTGACTCTGACAGGGGGCTGCTTCTCTCATCTATTAGCTTCTGAATTTCATGCTGCCTGAAAAAAACCCCAACTGTAGAGCAGAAAGAAAATATGACAGTAGGATGGCCATGAGCCAGCAGTACTCTTGTGGCCAAGAGGGCCAACAGCATCCTGGGGTGGATCAGAAGGGAGGTGGCTAGCAGATCAAGAGAGGTTCTTCTCCCCCTCTGCTCTCCACTCTACTACATCTGGAGTATTCTGTCCAGTTCTGGGCCCCTGAGTTCAAGAGGGATGTGGAGCTGCTGGAAGGAGTCCAGCATAGAGCAATGAGATGATGAAGGAGGTGGAGCACCTCCCTGATGAGGAGAGGCTGAGGGAGCTGGGTCTGGACTGAGGGGTGACCTCATTAATGTCTATAAATGTGTGAAGGGTGGGTGTCAGGAGGATGGAGCCAGGCTCTGCTCAGGGGCATCTAGTGACAGGACAAGGGACAGTGGGTGTGAGCTGGAACAGAGGAGGTTCCAAATAAATCTGAGAAGGACCTTCTTCCCAGTGAGGGTGACAGAGCCCTGGCAGGGGCTGCCCAGGGAGGTTGTGGAGCCTCCTTCTCTGGAGACCCACCTGGATGTGTTCCTGTGTGACTTGGTCTAGGGGATCCTGCTGTGGGAGGGGGACTGGACTGGATGATCTTTCGAGGTCCCTTCCAATCCCTTATGATTCTATGAGAAGAACAGGAAGGCCTCTTGTCTATCAGGCTAACCTGCTTTAGCCATATTAAAAGCTTAATGAGGTGGAAATTATGATGATAGGGATTTCAGTGTAAGATTAGTCACTCAACCTAGCAGAAGCATTAAAGAAATCAGAAACCAGTCAAAGAGCCTGCTTTGTGATGGGGCGAGACTTTGTAGGAGAGGTGTGATGAGCTGTTCAAACAGAATTTAAGCTGTTTCCTGGGCTACAAGGAAAGCTGCTGTGTGAGTCCTTTGCTGAGGTAACTGGGGTAAGTAGCCTTAAGGCTGTCTGGATACCTAACCCAGCTTAGAGGCTGAATATAACCGTTTCTTAGGACTTCACTTTGTGGGACACCACGCGCTGAGGTAGTGGTTTGTCTGTGCCGGGAGAAGGTCTCACTCTTCTGCCTCCCTTCTTCCTCCTCATTGAGGAAGTTTGACCCGCTTGTTTTATGGCATTTGATGCTCTTCAGAGCTTTCAGCAGCCTGAAGCAGTTTGCTGTGGGTCTCAAGGTGAGCAGCAGGCACAGGTAGCCAGAAGGAAGGACCAAGACTTCTGGGCTTGGTAATAGCTGTTAGGTTGGGTCATCACATCTTCCAAAACCGTGATCAGCCCCTGTCTGCAGGAGGCATTTTTGGGGGGGGTTTAATGATACTGTTGGAATGATGGTAATCAGACAAACTGGCTTTGAATCATCCTTCTTTTCCTGCCATGAGGAAAATGAAGGACGTTTACTGCTCCATGTGCTTTCTTGGAGACATTTCACAGGGGAAGGTGTCATAGACGCCATGAAGATCTCGAGGTCACCAGGCAGCTGCGGATTCAAACGCTGCCATCAGGAGATGGTGTGAAAAACGTGACGGAGCCCTTGTACACAGACTGCACGTACCTTGTGCTTTGCATGAGGGAAGCAGCATGTAAAAACCTTCTTTGGTTGTTGAGGAGGAGCAGGTCTGTGCGGCGCAGGGCATTAATCACTAACCAGGCAGACCAAGATAAGGTGGCTTGTTGGATACGGGGTGTACGAAGAGCATGATTTCATCTAAGCAAGCGTGTGTTGCATATGAATGACAGAGGTAAATTAGCTTTTGGGGTGTGGAGAGAAATTAAACTAAACACCAGCTGCTGAAACCTGCCTGTCTCTTCCTTCCGCAGAAGCGGAGTTTAATAACAGAGCGGCAGTTCTGTTCGGGAGGATTGGGGTTTCATGTGACTGCCTGCTGTGACCCCTAACCTCGAGCTCTGGCTGTATTTGCTGTGTTTCAAGAGCTAAAATGCTGCAGCGTTCCCTTCCAGAAATGTCAGCGCAGGACATTATTTAACAGGAGCAGGAGGTCTGCAGGGTGCTGTGCAATGATCATTAGGATCTGCCGCCTTCACCCGGGAGATTTTCAGCCCAAGTTTATAAGGTGCTGGCAGGTGAAAGAGCAAGTACAGGTGACAAAGAAGGAAGCAGCAGAGATGAAAGAGGATGAGGATTATAATTAACAAGATTAGACAGGAGCGTATTTGGGTGATTCAGCTGAGGTGCCAAACCCTGAATGGAGGCTACTCAGGGCAGCCCCTCGTCGTGGCAGCGTGTCAGGGCGTTGCAGCAGTGTGTCACGGACGTGGGTATCGGCGTGCCCTTCCCAGCCTCACATCAGAGGAGAGAGAGCTAGGGAGGCACTTAGATGATCTCCGAGGTCCCTTCCAGCCTAACCCATCCTCTGTCCAGGCCTCTGTGTCTGCAGGCAGTGACTTTGCAAGCGCCTGTGTGCTTGTTATATTTTTAATATCTGGCTCCATTTGTCACTGGGTGGGTACTCAATGTTATCTGAAGCTTTTATTTTGCTTCCGCTGCCTCTGTGGCTGAGAATTCTCCCACATTCCAAATATTCTTGTTACTCGGTCTGTATCCCGCTGCGCAGCGTCACTGTGGGACTTTCCAGCTGACCAGCAGCCTGCGGGCAAGGACTAGCCCTTTTCTACACACTCACACCTAAATTATTTGGGATGGGACTTGAATTTCTCCAAGCAGGTGCCCCAGGACTGACAGCTGGCAGCGTCACAACAGCGGCCAGGGAAAATGTGCTGCAGATGGCAGGGGCAGCTTTACCCCCCACCCCGAGCGTGTGAGGCATTGAGGGAGCAGCAAGAGGAGCTGTCAAAGTGGGGCCATGCCTAATGGCTCTTTCCCCAGAAGAGACTTCATACCGCCTTGTAGATGCCGATTGTCCTCCGGTGAAACCCAAGTGTTGCCCCTTGCTTTGCAAAGAGTGCAGCTCTCAAGCTGGACAGGATCCATCCCATCAGAATACCTCTAGAAGTGGAATTTGGCACTAGTCCTGTTCCTATTCTCTGGCTGATGGGTGGCTGTCAGGCTGCATGAATAAATTGGGTGTCTGGAGGAAGTAGTGCTGTGTACAGTCCCAGAGCTTTAGCAGCAGCCCTTGACACTTTCTCATTTCTTTACAGAGCTTGATCTGCATACAAAATGTGTGGTGGATGTGGATGCAAACAAGGTTATTCTTCACCCTGTAAACACCAACCTCTCCAAAGGAGATGCCAGGTAAGAGAGTTGTTTTGAGCTTGGCATTGTTGTAAATGAAGTACGAGGTTAAACAACTGGGCGATGCAGGCTTTGGTGAAGGGCTCTCCATTTCCAAAGTCGTGTATGTTCTTCCTGCAGTGTGATTGCTCTCATCTCTCAGAAGGAAGGCTGGTTTGCACCGTGCTGGGAAGGTGCTTTGCAAACGTGGTGCTTTCTGCACTTCTGTCCTGCTGTAAGCAGTGTCTTGGCAGTGAATAGGTCTGTGAACCGTTTCATTTCTTCTCGTGTGCTGTCGTGGACCAGGAGACATTTAAATCCACAAAAGAACCAGAGCAGAGCACGGTTTGTCATTTAGGGGTGAAACTACATTTCATCATGGTTTTCTCGTGTAGGAAGGGGAGTGGGAATTCACTGGAGGGGTGTAGCTTTACGGCAGTGGGAATGTCAGGTCATCAAAAATAGCCTGGAAGCACGGTCGGCAGAACTGTTTGCCAGTGGTCAGCAGAAGGTTCTTCACCTGAGCTCTGATCAGTTAGACTCTCCTCCAACCCAGGTAATAGCAGACGGAGAAGGGATGAGATCACTGGGTGCAGTACTGTCATCAGCTGAAAGGCTTATTCCGGACCGTGGGCTGGAGCTTTAGTAAGTTACTCAAAATCAGACAGGCTGCGTGTGGTGGGGTGGGTTTGTTTGTGTCAGTGTCTGCCTCCTCTAGGAACACGTGTGCTGTTTGGCTGCCAAGCACCAGGGTTGCTCTGAGCCTCTAAAACTGCCACAAACGGCAGGAAGTGGAGATTCTCAGGAGCTTAGTCAGGCAGAGCTGCCTTCAGAATGGTGTTCATCGCTCCTCTAGAATATGGCAGGTGCTGCCCACTTTGTGCTCCCTAATGTGTGTTGAAAAATGAAGTCCGTGCTGCAGCCATGGGAGAACTCGCTGTGCAAATTGTTGGCCCCTGGCAAGGGAGGAGTGGGTTGGCGTTGGTGTCCCAGACAAGATGGTGAGTGTGGTGTGAGGAGCCAGCGTGCCAGACCGAAGAATACTTCATTTGCATTTTCACAAACAGCCATTGCTAATCTGAGCAGGAAGCCCAGTAAATTTATCTGGGGCCATTTAGTAGAAGAGGGAGAAGTGGAGGCCCGTTAGCCACCCTGAAGGCTTGCCTGCAACAGCGAGGCGATGCGTCTCAGAAGTACGTTTAGGGGAGTGAGGACCTGGAACAGGATCCTCTCTGGTGTGTAATACCCCCGAGACAGGCTGCTGCTGAATGACCTGGTTTTTGCAGCACCATCGCAGGAATCTTAACTGCCAGCTCAAGGGAACAGCTAGTTTTCGTGATGGATCTTCTGAGCGTGGGGGTTAGTTCATACTTGGGTTCTGCTCCTTTTTCCAAACACGCTGCCAACAACTCTGCCTTGTGCTGTCGACTCATTCGCTTTGATTCCCTTAGACACTTGCTAGTGTCTGCAGAGAGCCGAAGGGATTCTGGCAAACCTAGAGCTCCTGTAATCAAAAATAGAAAGAAGAGCAGTGAGTAGTGTTGTAAACACGTTCTTTTTAGACGCTTGCGCAGCAGGATCGGTGTGAAAGTCTGGAGAGCTTTGTTACCTGTCGCGGTAAGAGGCCAGGGTTGGTGTAGGAGCTAGGAGAGTTTCAGAATCAGAAGCGTGTGCTGTCACATCCCCATTTGGCATGACTCAGCCGTGCTCTGGCAGGGAGAGACAGTTGGAAAAACAGCGATGACTGTTGGAAATACTCTTGTTCTCCTGCTTCCATGGTGGAAATCAAGTCTGAGAGATGAGGAGGTAGTAACAAATAGTTCAGTGGGTGAAGCAGCCTGTGTGCAGTGCACATCTGTCCTGGTTCCCCAAGGTGGTCCTGAGAGCCTGGAGAAGTGCTTGTCCATCTGCAAAAAGCTGTGTGAGAAACCAAGCATCCTCCTGTTGGTTACTGCTCCACCAAGAATTGACCTTTCCTGAGCTAGGCAAAGCAGCAGACGTTTTCCTGAGCAGTCCTTGAGTGCTCCGTGGGTCTCTGTAACCTGATCGTGTTAAAAAGACCATCTGAAAACCTATGGGGTGACCTCCCAGTTGGGGGGGGGCTTTGTTGTGAACCTTGGGCTGTTGAGGTTTCACCTATTAAAATAAAACTATACTGGGTGGAAATGGCCAAATGTTTCCTTAGTTGCTTTCACAGTGCTGTTTGCTAACAGAGCCTTGACTTGTGTCATCAGTCTCTCAAAGCAACCTCTTTCAATCTCAGCCTGCCCCTCAGAGATGTGCCAGCCTCCGGGGCTTGCCCGTAAGTGAGCAGGACCATCAGCAGGGCTTGTCCTCTTCCCGTCTGCCGTGCCTAGCTGTCTCTTCTCCCCGTTGCAAAGGTCAAGGCTGAACTCTTATCAACGTGGGGTTTACTGTGCCCTGCAAAGATTACTCACAGCTTATGACTTGGTGGCTGCAGCTTGAAAGAGGGTGTGAACTCCTTTTGGCTGAAGCCAAGAGATAAGTCCTAGGCAACAATTAGAGTGTTTATAGGAATTGATTCTTTTGGAAAACCTCCAAATAAGACTCAAATTACTCTGTTTGCCTTCATAGCCTTTTTCCTTTTTGCTCTCGGTTTGCTGGTGCTGTCCTTTCACATTTCCCAGGCAAGATCTGTTAAGATTCTATGAAGATGATTATTTTTGACAGGTCAGTCAGTAGAGTTTTACTATGTGCTGCAGACAGGGCTGGAGTTGATGTGTAACTGCTCCAAGCTCCGAGATCAGGTGTACATTAGTGTGGCACAGGCCTGTGACCAAGCCATGGTGGTAGTCGTAAAACAAAGCATTTACTAAGTCTGCCCAACAAACCCCCTTGGAGTTGTGTCATTGAGAGAATGTGCTTAAAAATGAGAGGGATGCTGCCTTCTGTGTCCTTGTGTTGCAGTTTGTGGCTTGTGGTTGCTTTGCCCCTTGCTTTGCAGAACAGAGATTTAAGCCGGTTTGTTACACCCACACAGGCAGCGGTTTTGCTCCTGAAGCCGTGACACTTAATTTGATTGTTTTCTAGGGAGCTCAGAAAGCTGAGAAGGGGCACAGAAGCTGAGGAGGGACGGTGTGCCCAGTTCACACACTTCACTGAGAAGTGTCCGTGGCTGGATGCAGCCAGAAGTTGCATATTGAGCTTAATCCTAGAATCATCAGGGATTGGAAGGGACCTCAAAAGACCATCTAGTCCAATCTCCCTGCCAGAGCAGGATCCGCTAGACCCACAGAATCACTGAATCCTAGAATCATTAGGGATTGGAAGGGACCTCGAAAGACCATCTAGTCCAATCTTCCTGCCACAGCAGGATCCCCTAGATCCACAGAATCACTGAATCCTAGAATCATTAGGGATTGGAAGGGACCTCGAAAGACCATCTAGTCCAATCTCCCTGCCAGAGCAGGATCCGCTAGACCCACAGAATCACTGAATCCTAGAATCATTAGGGATTGGAAGGGACCTCAAGAGATCATCTAGTCCAATCCCCCTGCCACAGCAGGATCGCCTAGACCAAGTGGCACATGGACCCATTGGCACGATGTGGTACAGAAATGCAGCCTAAAGGAAGAAATCTCACTGTCTTTGAAGATGTCCTTGAAGATGGGTGGACACTAACTGCCTCATCGATGCCTTTGCTTCTCTGCATCCTTCCTGGCACTGGATTAATATCTGCTGTGTTAAGCTGCTTGGGAAAGGAACGCTTCAGATGGAGATGTGTGAGGGAACAGCACTAACTGCAGGGGCGGCTGTGTTACACCCTCACACTCAGCGTGGAGGTGGGGGACAGTTTGCTGTACAGGCGAAGGGTCGTCCTGACGTGTCAGACTAACCAAGGACAGAATTTCTGGGTCAGATGTTAGCTCAGCTTTGTCCTGCAGGGAACAGATTCAGGCAGCGTTTCACAATGCGCAAGTGTTCCAGTGAGTTGCGGTGGGAGGGAGACAGTGTGTTTGTGTTCCCGAGACTGATAGCTGACATCCAGAAGGAAGAGATGTCAGTCTCAGCAGCCAGACCGGGCTTTTGTGGCCACAGAACAGCTCACAGGAGAGTCCAGTCTGCCAAAACAGCTCTGTGAGGTTGTCCTGTACTGCAGTCTGTGTGCAGCTTGCGCTGCAAGCGTGACCCTGTCCTGTTAAACAGTGACTGGGTTCAATGACCTCCCTCAAGTGTGTTGTCCTGTTTTTTATTAATCATGTGAAATAAGTTAGAAGCTTAAATAAGCTTGAATCAGAACTGTTTAGGCTAGAACACATCTTTAAAACAGAATCCAACCATTAACCCAACTGTCCCGCCCCTAAACCCTGTTCCTAACTCCAGGTCTACGTGGCTTTTAAACACGTAGATGGATGGCAATTGACCCCCCTCCCCGGGCAGCCTGTTCCAGGCCTGGACCCTGTCCATGTACGAGTTTTTCCTGATATCCAACCTGACTGTTGTCATCTATGATAGCAAAATTATGTGTCTAAGTGACCCACCTGGACGCGTTCCTGTGCAGCTTGGTCTAGGTGATCCTCCTCTGGCAGGGGGATTGGACTAGATGATCTTTCAGGGTCCCTTCCTATCCCTAGTGTTCCCTGATTCTGTGATATATGAAGAGCTGCTGCAGTACCTAGTAAGCCCTTCATATTTTTAAAGTTTGAAGGTTGTTTGGTGTGGAAAGATCTTCTATCAGAGAGGAGCTGGGTCTGATGGAGTCAGTGTCGTGTGGACAGCAGAGTAAGCAAGGCTGCATTACTGTGCGACCTCGTGAGTCTTGGGCTGTAGGAATGAGGGCTCATATTGCACAGTGAGGTGACTGCTTGTCATATAGAGTACTGAATCTTGTATAAAATGGAGAAGTAGGAGTTCTGCTGGGAGAGAAGGGGGCCGCTGCGCTCCAAGCTGTGTTTTTGAGGAGGTGTATTTGCCACACCTCGCGTGCTTTGACTTGAGTGAGTGTGAAAGGGTTAGACAGGATCCACCAACAAATTTGGGTAATGGACAGAAGAGTTTCAACAAATATGGAACTCTGCTTGTCTGTGTCAGTAAGCTTAAAAAAGGCCTCCATCCTGTTTTCTGTAGTGATAGAAAATAAAATGGGGACACCATGTTCATTAATTTTATTGACAATATGACTCTGTGAGGCCCTTCCAACCAGTTGAGTGCCACCTCTTTACCTTTTCTGTGGCTGACACGGTCATAGCAGATCAGGGTACCTGTTATTGATAAGCTCTGTGCCTGTAGTGTAAGTGAAAACCACTTCTAATGTGATGCAGTTCCCCCTTGAAATGAGAACTGAGCAGCCACACCACCATGAGGGCTTATCCTTGGCCACCTTCTGTTCCAGAACTGAACATGAAAGGAGTCTTTTCTGGTGTTACTGCTCTGAGCAAGTGGGTAATACCTGGCTAATTGTGGGAAAGAATAAAAATAGATAATAAATTAACTTGGCTCACATGTTGAGAGAGCTGGTTCTCTTCAGCTTGGAGAAAAGGAGACTGAGGGGCGACCCCATTAGTGTTGATAAATATGTGAAGGGTGGGTGTCAGGAGGATGGAGCCAGGCTCTGTGCAGGGGCATCTGATGATAGGAAAGGGGGCAGTGAGTGTGAACTGGAACATAGGTTCCATATAAATATCAGAAGGGCTTCTTCACAGTGGAGTCTCATTCTCTGGAGATGTTTAAGACCTGCCTGATCATGTTCCTGTGTGACTGGATCTAGGTGATCCTGCTCTGTCAGGGGGATTGGACTGGATGGTCTTTCGAGGTCCCTTCCAGTCCGTAGTGATTCTATGATTCTGTGACCTGGTCTAGGTGATCCTGCTGTGTCAGGGGGATTGGACTGGATGACCTTTCGCTTTCCTTTCCAATCCCTAATGTTCTGTGATTCTCTGTGATTCATGTAACCTGCAGCTTGTCTTTTGGTGGATTCCTCCCTCTTGTTAAAACCCAATACACTTGCACAGTACCTGCAGCCTTGAAGGCTTTTAATAGACTATGCAATCTACCAGCAAGCTCTGGAGTACCCTTAATATTGCTGACCTGCTTGGAGGCTGCTGGTGATAGTTGCTAAGCAGCCTGTCCATTCGGGCTTCTCTGGAGGAGGCAAAGGCTCCTGATTGTCAGTTATTTGAGGAGCGACTTCTGCTGCAAACAGAACCTGATTTGTAGTCCCTTCCCACTGCAGACAGGGATCAAGATGTAAGGGCCAGTTCCCAGAGTTAGGGGGGTTTTTTTGGAAATACAATCAAAAACCCACCACGAACCAAACCCCCAAACCCAAATTTGGGTACAAGGAAGCTATAAGAATGAGCGTGTTAAAGATTTGAGTGGAACGTGGCTTTTATTTACCTCTGGTAACTTTGGGAGAACTGTCAGCAGCTTCGTTTGTGAAGCTAGCCTGCATCCGAGCTCAGGCTATCAGACCATTTGGGCTTCAAGGAGCCTGTGATGAGTTAATGGTTCTCTGGACTTGTCCAACCCACCAGCTGAAACAGACAAACCCCTTTGCTCAAAGAGGAGGCGGTTGGCATTTGACTCGGCGTCAATCTTCTTCTGGATTTCAGTGGAATCAGGATTTGACTCAGTTTTCCAGTGTAGCCCAAGGGCGCTTTTGACTTTGTGAAAATAATCTGAAAGGGCATGGCGTTTGATTCCATTGTGGGAATCCTTTGAAGTGGTAGAAATCGAGTCAGAACTCAGTGCAGGAAAATAAGGAAGTGGTGCTAACACACTGCTGCGTGCTCTTCTGCCAGCACAAACCAAACGCAACGCTGTGGAAGTCGTGAAAGCGGAGCTTTCCGTTTGAAGTACTCTGGGTTTATGTTGGTCTAACATGCTGACAGAGCACGGAAAGGCTTGTTAACAGATCAAATCCAGGGGCTGACCTAGTGGCCACAGACTGTGTGAGAAGTGATCAAGGACAAGAGAGTTGATCCTGAAGATCTGCCCTCAGAATTCTGAGTAAATGTTGCGGCTATGAGCACTTAGCTGAAATTGTTCCCTCTTAATTTTCAACTCTTAAATAATAAAACTTCACAAGGTAAAACTGTAAGATGGATCTAGTGGTCAGAGTGCTGTTGAGTAATATCCCTTCAGGCTGAAGAGTTATTCCAGTGAGTGGAGAGATGCTGGATTCTGTGCAAGACATGGTTCTGGGCAGATAGTAAAAACTGAAAGCACTGGAGGTTGTGATAGGACAAGGGGGATGGTTTCAAACTAAGAGGGATTTAGCTTAGGTCTCAGGAAGAAATTCCTCTGTGTGATGGTGCTGAGGCACTGGAACAGATTGCCCAGGGAGGTTGTGGCTGCACCATCCTTGACAGTGTTCATGGATGACTTGGATTAGGCTCTGGATGAGGTTCCATACAAATATCAGAAGGAACTTCTTCCCAGTGAGGGTGACAGAGCACTGAACAGACTGCCCAGGGGGGTTGTGGAGTCTCCTTCACTGGAGACACTTAAAACCCAGCTGGCCTTGTTCCTGTGTGATTTGGTCCAGGTGATCCTGCTGTGGCCAGGGGGTTGACTAGATGATCTTTTGAGGTCCCTTCTGATCCCTTATGACTCTTTGCTCTGGTGAGAGGTGTCCCTGCCCACGGTAGGGGGTTCATCTCTGAGGTCCCATCCAACCTAAACCACTCGGTGACTCAAGGTTAAGAAATGATTGTTTTGCTATGTAAGTAAGAATGCGTGGGGCTGGACTTAAAAGATGTGTGGGGAAGGGAAGTTAAGAGCAGTGGCTGCATTAGTGGGTTTAAGTTTTACCTCTGCTGCACCCTGTCAGATGGTCACTTCAGATTATTTTCCTCCAATTTCTGCCTCTATGCTAAACCCGGCATTTCCCCCATTGTTCTGGTTGGTGTCTAGTGCAAGAAGGGTTTTATTGTCTGGGGAGGCTTGGGGTTTTTAGTGGGGGCGGGCTGTGGTTGCTCTTGTTGCCTTGAGGTTTTTGAAGCAGAAGGCTTCCTGTGCTGGTCTATAACTAACCGGGTCACAGAGCTCAGCGGGACCAGAACTTGGGGCCTCTATATTGTGGTAATGACGTAAAGAAACCCTATCTCTTAATGTGTGTTGGTTGAGGCTCTCAGGCTAGTCCACTTACTTCCATTTTTAGTCTTTTGGAAAGCTCAGTCCCCTTTTCTTTCTTTCTCCTCAGGGTCTGTAGCCTTCTGTCAGCGTTTTGTTCTGTTCTTCAGCAGCAGCAACTCTGCTGTGCTGATAGATGCAGTAAAGGAACAGGATAGCCACCTGGCTTTCATCTGAGCAGCCCTTCTGTGATGAGCACTTCCAGCTCTGAGGATTTTAAAGTGTTCTCTGCGTTGCCAAAATATTACCCGAGATGACCACCTCCGGTCAAACGCGGCATTATCGATCGTTCTGTTCTTCTGGCCAGTCTTTTCCTGGCACGAGGGCTCTGCTCTCCCGAGCTCTTCGCGTGGCGTTTGTCACTAGCCAGCACGTACAGTTCTGATTTCTTCCTGAAAATGCAGCTAGAGATAATGACTTTGCAAAGGCTGCAGCCAGGGTACCGTGAGAAGAGAGAAAGACGTGCTGAGCGGCACAGCAAGCGCTTCAGAGGAGTGAGGAGAAGACGGCGGCCGAGAAAAGGCGCATGCAGATTTTGTGGTGGAGAGGCATAGGGGTGGTTCTGGGAGGAAGCAATTATCTGGTTGCTTTACTCATCTGCTGAAACCACAGACACACCAGCTGAGAGTTCAAGCATCCCGGCCGCCTACTCTTTATCTCCCCTGGTACCTGCACTGCTCAGACAGCGACTAGGAAGTGCAGTCAGTTTGTGCTGAAACCTTACTTCCTCCTCACTCCAGCCTGTGCAGCTGCTCCCCACAATGTTATCTCTTCCTGTCACCACTGGGATATCTTTCGTTGCTCAGAGTGTGCTGGAACTGCAGGAGGAGCACTGGCAGCTCCTTTGCAGCGTACCCAAGAACAGGATGACACCAGATGAGCGGTTGTGGAGCGGGCTCACGCCGTAGTACAGAGGCGATACAGAGTAAGCACGGCTCTGTGTGCCAGGTAAATACTGCAGCACTTGGTTGTAGGTTTGGAAGAGATCCTCCGTGACCCAATCTCTTGTGACAGTAAACAGTCTTGTGGGTGTGTAGTGGGGCGTTCCGGTTGTGCAGGCGGCAGAAGGTGGAACTGATGGAGCTTGCTAACATCATGTGATGTATATCCTGGTGCAGCTGCTCGTGAGCTGAGGATCTTGTGTACTTTGTCATCAGACATTTCCTTCTTCCCTTGTTTTCTTTATCAGTGCTTCTAGTCCCTGCTCAGGTTCCTTGGGCGATACTTTCCCAGATCAGGGCAGCACTCCCATCCCAGATGACCTTGCTGAGATTGTGCACAGGCTGTTCTGCTGAGCAGGAAGTCCTCTGCCTGTCTGTGGGATGGAAATTCAAGAGGCCTTTGGGTCCCAGAACACTTTACATCGCTGTTGTAGTGACAGCAGGCTGACTCATGGCACTCTTCAATGCAGTGACGTTCAAGTCATAGACTGGGTGAGGCTGGAAGTGACCTTTGGAGGTCACCTGGTCCAACCCTCCTGCTCGAGCAGGGTCTCCTAGAGCTGGTTGCCCGGGATGTCCAGATGGCTTTTAGTGTCTCCATGGATAATTCATGCGGCTCTGGACAAGAATGAAATCCTAAGTTGTTTGTTTAGTGTTGAAGAGTGACCTTATTCAGAGTGATAGGGTTTGGAAAATACCTTTGAGATGTGGTAACCAAGCTGATGGCACTCAACATAAATACCAGCTGTCACTGTATAATTGTGTCTGTAATTAATGTGCCTGAAAGTGAGAGACGGGTTCGTTTTCAGGCAGTGGTGCTATCAGCAGTTAATTGAAACTTAATTTTTGAGGGATTATTGGCAAGATGGTAGTTCAGGTTGGAAGGAACCTCAGAGATGGTCTAGTTGCAACCTCCCTGCCATGGGCAGGGGCACCTCATACCAGACCAGGGTGCCCACAGCCCCATCCAGCCTGGCCTTGAAGATACAAAGCTTTACCTTTTGGTAAATTACATTTGGCACAAGGTCCATCCAGCAACTACAAATGAATCATGATCATCGAAGGTGCATCTTAAATAATTCTGTTCCAAGTGAAAGCTTAGCTGGTCCCTCGTGCTGGAATAGGACCCAAAGAAATTCCAGCTCCAGCTAAATGCTTCTGCCTCAGTGCTGCGTGTTTCCTACTTTATAGCTGTTGGCTGCTTTGGCATCTCCATAAGCAAGCTCTGAAGGATGTAGGAGGTTTCAGCCCTCCTAAGGCTTCCTGGATATAGGGCATTGATTATTTGATGTTTTCATCATGTAGCATCAGTCCTGGGAAGCATCCTGAAACTGCTGCTTTTTAAATAGGGGCTGAGCAAGTCTGACTGCTCTGGATACTGTGTGGGGTAACCTGATGTTCAGAAGAGGCTGAGATTTCGTACAGGGAGAAGGTGGAGCTGTTTTCCCTTCATCAGTAAGGGTGGACGAATGTTCCTTCAGTATCTGAAGGGCAAAAATCCAGTTTCCAGTTCATGGTACTAGTCCTTGAATTCAGTTAACCGTCCCACTGCTGAACCTAAATCATAGAATCACTAGGGATTGGAAGGGACCTCGAAAGATCATCCAGTCCAATCCCCCTGCCACAGCAGGATCACGCAGATCCTTCTGGGTTGTGCTCTGGGGACACTAAACTCATCTTTCTCTTCTTAGAAAGCTGGATAGGCTTGGTCTAGGTCATTCTGCTGTGTCAGGGGGATTGGACTGGATGATCTTTCAAGGTCCTTCCAATCCCTAATGATTCTATGATTTGGTCTAGGTGATCCTGCTGTAGCAGGGGGATTGGACTGGATGATCTTTTGAGGTCCCTTCCAGTCCCTAACGATTCTATGGTTGAACTGTTTTTGTAATTATTTTTTAAATGGTTCTGTATAAATGATTCTTTATTTTATAACTTCTTATTCCTGGTAACTAAAGGCAGGCCTTGCCCACAGACCAACGATGTCTAAAACAGCTTCATATAATGAATCAGTGCTTCGGAGTAGCTGGTTCTGTTTTATCAGTTTTTTAATTAGCAGCAGCTGAGGATGTGATGGAGATAGAATCTTGGTGTTGATCATCCAGGACCGCTTGTGACAGCGCGAGGTTTTCACCGCTGATAACTGCGGTGGTGTCAGCAGCAGCGTGAGGCTGCTGGAGTGCTGCTCACTGAAGCTGTGAAGCCTGCAAGCTGAGAGGCAAGCAGGGCGATTGAGTTGTTTGACATGACAAGGGCATCTTCTGTCAGCCTAAGTGATGTTGATTAATTATCCTCTCCCCTGCCTCATCCCGCTTGTTTCCTGAAACCGTCTGCGAATCCGCTGGCACTCGAGACTGTTTTGGTACCTTGGAGACTGTGGCTGATTGCTGCTCTCATTTGGGGTTCCCTATTGAAGTGGAGTGCTGGTGTTGCAGTTCACTTGGCAGAGATGTGAAGAGCATGTGGATTGACTTTGCCATGTGGCTCAAGGACAGAGAGTTTTGATTTCTACCCTTTGCTATTTGAAAATTAAGGGATTGTGGTTTCTTCTGCAGTAATCACTGGTTGAACACATTTTCTGTGCTTCAGCCTTGCAGACTTGCTCTTTGCAGTAGAGGCAGTCTGGGGTTTCTTTGGAACCATGCAGCAAAATATTTGTTGCCAGGTTATAAAGCAGGTAGTCTTTGTCATATCATTTACAGTCAATAGTATGAAGCTGCTTATTTTTTGCTTCTCAGTCCTTCTGGTTTGCTTGTTGAGGTGGAGAGCTCACTAAAAGCTCTGGAGGTGGGGGACACCTTATGATTTGACTGTAAATCATAGAATCATTAGGGATTGGAAGGGACCTTGAAAGATCATCCAGTCCAATCCCCCTGCCAGAGACAAAGTGCTGTCATCCTGGAAGCTTGCTGTGTAACAAGGGAAGGGTATCACAAAGACTAAGCAGGTAAAAACTGGAGGAACAGAAACGTGGAATTTGGGTTTCTGTTTTTACCAGCAAAGGGGGTGAACTATGGGAGCAAACCGTGGCAGGTAGTGGTGGGCTCTGGTTTGCAAGAATGAATAAGGTTTTTGGGAGGAGCGGTGATGGCCAAACACAAGTTGATGGAGCCAGCAGGAGTAGGGAAGGGGTTGTCCGCCTGAACAGGGCACTGGTGAGGCTACACCTCAAGTACTGTGTTCAGTTTTGGGTACCTCAATATGAGAAAGGCACCGAGAAAGGTCCAAAGAGGAGCAACAAGGTTAGTGAAGGTTCTAGAGAACAAACCTTGTGAGGAGCAAGTGACGGGGCTCAGTCTGAAGGAGACTGAGTGGGAAAACTTACTGCTGTCTGTAGAGAGATGAGGTTTGGCCTCTTCTCAGAAGGAACAAGTGACAGGACAAGAGGAAACAGCCTCAGGTTGCACCAGGAGAAGTTTAGTTTGGACATTAGGAAAAACTTCTTCCTAGAAAGGGTCGTCAGGCCTTGGAACAAGTTGCCCAGGTTGGGGGTTGAATTGCCATACCTGAATGTGTTTCAAAGTCATGGAGATCTGGAGCTTGGGGACAGGGTTTAGTGGTGACATTGAGACAGTTGGGTTAATGGTTGGACTTAATGGTCTTGAAGGTCTTTTCCAACCTGGACGGTTCTGATTCTATTCTATTCTAGCTCTAATATCTCTGAATACTTAGAGGGCATGATGGTAAGTTTTGAGGAATGGTGCATGGTTGAAGAAAGATGCTGATGATGACTTTGTTCAGCTTCAGGATGCTCTTTGGTTGTCTGCCCTTGCATTTCACTTGTACCCAGTGTGTGTGACAGTGTCTGGTAAGTCTCTGTGTATCTGTATGCCATTAAAAATGCTGGTTGTGCTGGCCCCAGCAGCTTGGTGGCCAACCCTCAGTTAATTTGGTGACTGGAAGGAAGACTTGGTCTGGGAAGAGGCAGGGCAGTGCGTTGCTGTGAGGTCTGAAGGAAGACAATCTTCCTCCTCCTGCCTGTTTTCTGAAGCCCACAGATGCTGCATGAATGATTGATGTTGTAAAACTCTCTTCCTTGGGTTGTCATGACAGGCAATAAAACACGCAGCGGTCGGGGGATAAAGAATGTTTTGCTGAGCTGCTGCTGCCAGCACATCCATCCTTGGATAACTTACTGTTCCCCCTCGTCATGCCCATACAGCAGGAACAATGCAAGAGGCTTCAAGAAACTCTGAATGCTCTTCTGGTATTTAAAAGGAAAATAAGCTTCACATTTAAGTAAATCTGGTTTTAATCTCCTGTGTGGATTTTGTTGAGAGCTCAGGTACTCCGCTGACGCCGCTGAACCCGGTGACAGATGTGTTAATGAACCCAAACGTTGCCTTACCTACCATTTATAACATTTTACTGTAGGTTTAGCTCTTCCAAACTGCATCTATGTCCTGTGATGGCTCCATAGGACGTGTTGAGGAAGGCAAAGCAGCTAAACCCCATTTATAACATTTTACTGTAGGTTTAGCTCTTCCAAACTGCATCTATGTCCTGTGATGGCTCCATAGGACGTGTCGAAGAAGGCAAAGCAGCTAAACCCCATTTATAACATTTTACTGTAGGTTTAGCTCTTCCAAACTGCATCTATGTCCTGTGATGGCTCCATAGGACGTGTTGAAGAAGGCAAAGCAGCTAAACCCCATTTATAACATTTTACTGTAGGTTTAGCTCTTCCAAACTGCATCTATGTCCTGTGATGGCTCCATAGGACGTGTTGAAGAAGGCAAAGCAGCTAAACTCCTTGGGCTCCAGAGACTGTTATTCACTGTTATTGCTGATTGATAATCACCACCTCCAGGCTCATCAGTTAGACTAGCAGGGCAGTTTTTCATGAAGACTTTTTCTGCATCACATCCAGAAAGGGTGAGATGTGCACTTGTCCATCTAATAACCCTGCATGTTGCTTAATAGGTTGTAGTACTGGATCTGTCTTTTGAGCTCTCCTGAGTCACTGGGAAAAGTACTTTCAGGAGTCAAAGCTGAAGAATTCCACTGGAGAAGAATAACTAGTGTGGGGAGGACACCAAGAGCTCTGATTATTTCTTTTCCTCATAATTTCTGCTGAGCTTGCTCGGTGATTTATTTTTTTAGGCAGACAAAGTCAATTACTTGGTTTCTGGAGGGAGCATTGGACTTGACACAAATGAAGACTTTTGAAGGTTTACAAAAGAGCTGGAGTTTTAGAACCTCTCCTCTGGTGTTGGAGCCTTACTTGAAACTAAAAATATCCTGGTAGGTGCTCCTCGAGTCTGCAACGTGTGTCTGGTACAAAGAAGCTGTGGGGAGCTGCAGCGCTGGCAGCCTTTCAAGCGATCTCTTACAATGCAGCTTTATGCCTGCGACGTATTTTCTCTTCCTTTCTTTTTGCAAGTCATGTTTGAACCAGATTTCTCTTCCCTTTCAACTCTGGCAGGCAAATGTCATGTTTGAAATGCTGTGTTGTGCTTGGAGAGGCGAGATTTTCCTCTCATTCTGTGGAACAATAAATGGAAACTCGCGTGTTTGGAGTTACACAACCCAGCTCTTCCTCTGGGAGCCTTCGGGCGTTGAACCGCTGATGGGAAAGCTGAAGTTCCAGGGGGGAAAACGGAGGTGAAAGGAGATAGAAGCAAGCCAGGGAGGGTCTCTTCAGGTACTTGCTTTTCATGTACAGCCAAACACAAGCTGTGTTTTGATGCTCTTCAGTGTGGGCCAAGTGTCTGTCTGAACTCTCTGCAGCTCCGAATCTCTGGTGTCGCAGTTCTGCCCAACAGAGCGTGGCCCCACGTGCCTGGACAGGCACATCAGCCACAAAGGTGGCCTGTGTGTTGCTCCAGCCTTGCAGCAGTGTGGATTTATGGGTTGGATGTTGGAGGTAGTGGGGGAGAACTGTTCAGATGCCCCCTCTGCCCCGTTGATTTATAACTGTACCACTTGGTGCTCTTTTTCCTCATGAGACTGATTTCCCAGTCACCGTAACCCGCACAATAGCAGCGGTGTGTTTCTGTTGCCCTCTTGAGCCACCACTCCAATCACTTGAGCCAGCTGAGGTGGCTAGCAAGTCTAAACATCCTCTGCTCACTCTAAGTGTGTTCTAGCAGCTGTAACTCATGTCAGCAGTGCAAATCCTGCAGATCAGAGCAGCAAACCCTGCTTTGCGCAGGCCTGGGGAGAAGCTGGCACTGATTGCTACTTCAGCCAAAGACATGGGGTGCGATGGCCTCGCAGTGACACCCCATCTTTAGAATGGCTTGGGTTGGAAGGGACATTCATCATCTAGGTCCAATCCCCCTGCCATGGGCAGGGACACCTCTCACCAGACTGGGTGGCCCAGAGCCCCATCCAGCCTGTCCTTGAGCACTTCCAAGGACAGAGAATCCCCAGCCTCCCTGGGCAACCTGTTCCAGTGCCTCAGCACCCTGACGGTGAGGAATTTCTTCCTAAGAGTTAATTGGAGTTACTCTCTATTGTCTTGCCCTTGCAGAGGGGAATAATTGGAGAGTGGTTCAGAAGAAAGAGACCAGGGGGTCCTGGTGGCCAGCAGGATGACCAGGAGCCAGCAGTGTGCTTTTGTGGCCAAGAGGCCCAACAGCATCCTGGCGTGGATCAGAAGGGGGGTGGTTAGCAGATGGAGAGAAGCTTTTTTTCCCCCCTCTCCTCTGCCCAGCTGAGACCACATCTGGAGTGTTGTGTCCAGTTGTGGGCCCCTCAGTTCAAGAGGGATGTGGAGCTGCTGGAGGTAGTCCAGCGTAGAGCAACAAGGATGATGGAGGTGGAGCACCTCCCTTGTGAGGAGAGGCTGAGGGAGCTGGGTCTCTTGAGCTTGAAGAAGAGGAGACTGAGGGGTGACCTCATTAATGTCTATAAATATGTGAAGGGTGGGTGTCAGGAGGATGGAGCCAGGCTCTGCTCAGGGGCACCCAATGATAGGACAAGGGGCAGTGGGTGTCAGCTGGAACAGAGGAGGTTCCACATCAACATTAGAAGGAACTTCTTCCCAGTGAGGGTGATGGAGCCCTGGAAGGGGCTGCCTGGGGGGTGGTGGAGTCTCCTTCTCTGGAGATGTTTAAGACCTGCCTGGATGTGTTCCTGTGTGACTTGGTCTGGGTGATCCTGCTGTGTCAGGGGGATTGGACTGGATGATCTGTGGACGTCTCTTCCAATCCCTGATGATTCTATGATTTCCTGCAGGCTCCTTTTAGGTCCTGAAAGGCCACAATGAGGTCTCTTTGGGCCTTCTTTTCCTCAGGCTGAACAACCCCAGCTCTCGCAGCCTGGCCTCACAGAAAGGGGAGGTTCCATCCATCTGGTCATTCTTTTGGCCCTCCTCTAGACCTACTCCAACAGGTCCATGCCCTTTAAACATCTTTTCTTCATCCTGTGCTTACAAAGGCACCATAAATGTCCGTGTGACACCGTGGATCACATACTCAAAGATGATGGAACATCCAGCATCTTTTCCATGTTTGTGTTTGTGCTTGGACAGACTCATTCAATCAGCTGCATGGATGAGCATTTGGGGATTTGATAAGCCAGAATGGCCAAATTATGGTAATTAGACATCTTGTCTGTTCTGTTCAGCTGGCTGCAGAGCAGTAATGAGGTTAAAGGGATACTGCCATGTGGATGAAGGTGCAGAATACTCCCATTTGCAGATGCTCCTTCGGCGTACGTTCAGCATCCCAGCGTTTCCAGGCGGGCGGGATGGTGTAGGAGCCACGTGAACTCGTTACCTCCCAAGCGTCAAGTAACCTGACGGTCTCCAAAGTTCATGTCATGTAATGGGTCACCTGTGATGGTTCTAGAAACACATCACCCCTCATTCAACAGCGTACGGCAAGTACACATCTAAAGAAAACTGGATGCAGTAGAGAAATAAGTGTTTTTAAATGTCTTTAGAGTGTTGCTGCCTATAAATCCCATTCTCTTCTGTCCGTGTGCGTGTGCCCTGCGGTGTGTGTGCCCAGCTGTCGTGGGTTTTCTGTAAAGACAGATAATTGTGTGAGCGGGGCTGAGAGCTGGATGTTTATCATTCAGGTGCTACCAAACCCCCCCAGTTTCTAAAACAAAGGCTAGATGACATCAGAACTGGACACATGAGCTCTGGAGCTAAAATCCCGCCCGTGTTCAGAAGGAGCTCGGAGCAGCAGCTGAGGACAAGAAGCCAGTGTGCTGCTGCCCGAGCTGTTTTTCTGAGGAACTCGCTCAGCTGGAACATGTGATCTGATCTTTATGTGAACATCCCTTTGCTTCTCTTTCCTCTCATGCACTTTGTCAGCCCTTATATTTAGTTTGTGTGATGTCCACAGGCTTGTAGCTGAAGGTCCAGTCAAAATAAGCCCCGATCTTTTCCTCTCCAAAAAGCACTGGGGGAGAGATGCTTCCTTTACCCAACAATTTCAAGGCTCTGTTTTGGGGAAAACAAGAGTTAAATTGGGGTTTTTTGCAACACAGGCACTGGAGCAGCTGACCTTGGATAACAACTTCTTCTTTCTCCTTTCCTGTTGGCACGAGGAGGAGCATAGCCTTGCGCATCCCGAGGAGTTGGCCTCAGCCTCTGGTTGTAGGGACATGGCTCTGCAGGAGCAAGTCTAGTGTCTGTAAATGCAATTTTGTCCTTAAGGGCTCACAGCTGCTTTAGAAAATAGTAGCAGTTCTGTTAAATGGGAGGAAAAAAGACCAAAAAGCATTTGTAGATGGTGTAACAGCTGCATGACTGTCACTGTGGTTCCAGCATTGCACCACGGCGTGCGTGATGCTGTCGCCAGCAAGAGCAGCCTGTCTGAAAGAGGAAAGCGTACAGGGGGCTGTTTAAATTGGTTTTACTGGGATGTCTGCATGTCTGCCTAATCTCAGCCCTGCATTCCAGATGAAACAGTCCATGGAGTGGCTGAGAGAACTCTGGCTGTTGATTCTTGGCCGTCCCCAGCCCCCTTTGGGTAGGAAATGCTTGCTGCATGCCTGTCTTGTCCCTTGCGCTGCGTGGTTTCTCTTTATCTCTGTAAATACTTGCTAGCTGGGATGTAGAGCAAACTCCTTTGTCTGCAAACTGATCAGCTCCAGGATTTGCTCTTCCCCCTCAGTTACTGAATGTGTGATCATGAAGTCGTGTGCACATGAACACACAGTGCCCGAGAACATGGCTTAGCGGTGGGCTTGGGCTAGTGGTTGGACTCTTGATCCTCAAGGGCTTTTCCAGCCTGAATGCCTCTGTAGTGGTGGACCAAGTGTGAGCTCTGTGGAACAGCTGATCCACAAGCACTCCACGGCTCCTTTTTGATGGGACTACTAATGCGTTTGTCATGCAATAACTTTTCTTCCTGTCCAACATGGAGCCCTCCTCCATGTTCCCCTCCTAATCCCCACCAAAACAGAGGTTAGACATTAGGGTTTCATTGAGCAACTTGTGTTTGTGGGTGTTTTGTTTTTTTAAGGAAGTAACTGCAGTGAGCAGGGACAACTTCAGCTAGAGCTGATTGCTCAGAGCCCTGTCCAGCCAGACCTGGAATGTTCCCAGGGACGACTGGGGTTTCTCCCACCTCTCAGGGCAACCTGGGCCAGGGTCTCACCGCCCGAAGTTGTGTGGGTGGGTGGTTGAGGGCTGCTGATTCAAACTGCTTGAGAGTAACTTGCCTCTTGTTGATGCGTTAAAGTTTAGTTTAGCATTATCAGCAGTAGTGCTGCTCTTGGTGGTGTGTGTGGTCAAAATGTGGGGTGCACGTAGGAGCATCTGCTTCCACTGCTTGTAGGAACACGGCCCACTAAATCGTGGTGGTGCCACGTAAAGTGCCTTTGCACGTGCTGCGCCGTATGCGTCGCAGTCAGGCAGGCAACGAGTTGCATCTGAAAGTAAAATGTTCCCCTTCGAGGAGACGCAGCAGGAGCTCTGGAAGTTCAAAGCTAGGCTTCAGCAGAAGCCATCGCGTGGCTCCTCTCAGCGCACATGAAAGCCTCACGTCTCGTTCCTGTTCATGAGTACCAGCAACACGCTTCGCTTGCAGGCTTAAAATAGCCCCTCTGCAACGCGAACTCGGCACCAGCCGCCGACAGGTTATTTGGTGTCACCTCTATGGGTTAGTTTTTCAGGAAAACTAGTGGCTCCGTGGCTGTGTGTGAGAGAACTGTCGTCCCGTTGTGGCCACACTGTGGTGAACGCCTTTCCGTGTGGCACGTACCGCACTCTGTCTCCCAAACGGATCACTGGAGAAGGAGAAGAGGAGTGGAAGTGACACCAGCTGCCAGCAGGTATCTAGTGCTGGTGGCTACTGCAGAACAAAAGTGTGAGGAGGTCATGTTAGTTCAGATTTTAGGCTGGAGTTGACTTGTCTTGTTTTATTTGTCTTCACACTTGCAGCATCTCAATTTTTGCAGCGTTTTGTGCCCAAAGTGTAACAGAACCCACATCCAGCCCAGGCTGTGCCACAGAATCAGTCTGGTTGGAAAAGACCCCTGGGATCATCAGGTCCAACCATCTACCCTACCTTACAAGTTCACCCCTAAACCGTATCCCTCAACACCCAAAAAACACACAAAGATTGCTGGCTTCACCAAGCAGTTACGCAGCCTTTGCTTCTAACCGTCGTCTTTTAGCAGTGGTAAAATGATTTTAAAAGGTGAAGTGTGTATCCAGGTGATGAGCGTAGAAGTGATGAGCAAGGAACTGCTTCAGAGGACAACAGTGACTGGAACAGGCTGCCCAGGGGGGTTGTGGAGTCTCCTTCTCTGGAGATGTTCAAGGCCGGCCTGGATGTGTTCCTGTGTGACTTGGTCTAGGTGATCGTGCTGTGGCAGGGGGTTGGACTGGATGATCTTTTGAGGTCCCTTCCCATCCCTAATGATTCTGTTATTTGCTTTTCTAGGTCTTTTTCCTCTCTTTGATTACAGTGCTTTATGGCAAAATTGACTGGTGGTGACCCAAACTTTTGCCCGGTAAGGTTTCCGAAGGTGAAAGCCCCCTTGGTGCCACCAGGCCTCAAGCTAGTCCAAGAGCGAATTCTTCTGGAGCGTTTGTTTAACGAATTAATGTTTTACAGTGCTGCAGTGATGGCAACAGGGCTCTTTCTGCCAGGACTGCTTATGCGTTTTGTTACTCATTCCTGACGGTGGGAACCAGCCAAAGAGCTCACTTTCTGGGTGCTCTGCTCACCAGCACTTTCTAAAGGCCCCTTTACCATGGCCAGAATCACAGAACAGACAAACAATTGTGGCAATTACAGCATCACTCTGGCTGGAAGAGACCCCTGGGATCATAGAGTCCAACCAGCTACCCTCCCTTACAAGTTCATCCCTCAACTAGACCCCTCAACACCTCATCCACATCCAGGGATGGCAACCCAACCACCTCCCTGGGAAGCCCACTCCAGTGCTTGACCATCCTTTCTGTGACAAAATTCTTCCTAATATCCAGTCTAAACCTCTCCTGTTGTAGCTTGAACCCAGTCCCTCTTGTTCTGTCACTGATTGCTTGTGAGAAGAGACCGGCGCCAACCTCTCCACAACATCCCTTCAGGTAGTTGCAGAGAGGTCTCCTCTCAGCCTCCTCCAAGCTAAAGACCCCCAGCTCTCTGTCTCTCCTCACCAGATTTATTCTCCAGGCCCTTCACCAGCTTAGTTGCCCTCCTCTGCACCTGCTCCAGCACCTCCACATCTCTCTTGCATTGAGGTGCCCAAAGCTGGACCCAGTCCTCAAGATGTGGCCTCAGCAGATCCAGAATGGCCAACCTAGATGCTTTAGTCCAGAATAAGGCCTTGAGCTTAGAGTTCCTAGCTTGTGTAGGACCTGTGCTAACAGGTTGGACTTGATGATCTATGAGGTCTTGTCCGACCTTGGTAATACTGTGATCTGTCCCGCACTTGGTACTCATGTATTCGCTGCTGTGTGCGGAGATTCACTTGTACGCGGCCCTCCGTGCACGTGTTTTGTTAGTCAGCTCTGCGGCTCCCAGCTCTGCTGGTTTCCCTCTTCTGAGGTCCTTTATATTCTGTCAGCGAGGGAGCAGGTACTTAAAATAGCTGGAGAGCTGCATTCTTGCAGCACAGGACACTTGAATGTGCAGTGAACGTTCAGTTGGTCTGTGCTGCACGTAACACGGCACACATGGAGAGAGAAGTCGGGAGAAGGACTTCGTAGAACGTACCCACAGCTTTTGTTCCAGAAACGGTGCTGTGAAAAGGTTTCAGGCTCTTCTGGGGGTTGCCTCTCGGGTTTTTCTTCAAGGGAGAAGCGCTGAAAGGGATTTCAAAAGAAAAAGGCAGGCTGGGGAGATAAACAGCTCTGTGTTTAAGAGCGGCGGCAGGAAGCGTTGCTTGTGGGAAGCTCTTAAAAGTAATTAGCGATAAGAGTGAAGAAGGAGGAAATCTGGTTGGCAGCTGCTGCACGTTCAGCAGCTCCTCTGACCTTGGCCTGGAGGTGCTTCGAAGCTACTGGGAAGAGCTTGCTGTGGGAGCTACTGGATTTGCCTGAAATCCCTCCTGGGGAAAGCTGCTGCAAGCCTGCAGAGCGTAACTTGTCGTTAGTTCCCAGGTTCAGGCGTTGCTGCGTTCGGGGGGTGTAAGTTGGTGAGAGATCGGAGGACTTTGTGTTTGCACCTTCTAGGTGGCTAAGGAGAGCACTGGGACCAGTCTGCCATCGGTCTGCTCTAGAGTGGGCATTGTATCCCCCTGGCAAACACTTCTTTGCCTGCCAGGGGACACCAAGAGAGTTGGCAAGAGTGGATGAGTCTCTGGCCAGAGCCCAGGAGATCAGTTGGCAGGGAAGTACGTGGTGGATTGAGCCTGACACCCTTTCTTTGGCCAAGGGGGATAACCGGTGGTGTGTTCAGCGTGTCTCACCTTGCACTGATAGCTTAATCCTTGATCGCTCCTTGCAGCGCTGCAGGCCACAGTCTCTGGAAGAGTGTTTTGTCAGCCAGAAATGACTCTGAGCTCTGCCGGCCCCGGGTGCAGCTAGCTGACTTCTGAACTCGTTTGCGGTCGGATCCTTCTCCACGATTGATGTTGCAGCTCGTGCCGTTGGCACCGCTAGTCGTACGTCTCTGGTGAAGCCTGCTACAGATTCCTGATCGCTTTCCCGGCGTCGACAAATTGTCGACAGTCGTGTACAAGCCCTTGAGCAACTACGCGGTTTGGTTTTGGAGGTGATGGGTGTTGGTCCAGGTGTCTCATGAAAGGCGTTTGTGTACACAAGACTAGAGATCATCGGAACAAGAGATAAGGGAGTCAAGCTTGTTCAGAATGATCTTGCCCATGAAATACCTCGGGATTACCTCTGTGATTATCTGGTTGCTCACAGGAGAGCTTTCAGCTGGAACGCAGTGGGCATGGGGGAGCTGCAGTGCTTTGAAACGATTGTGGTGCGTTGACTCGTAGAATCATCAGGGATTGGAAAGGACCTCGAAAGGTCACCCAGTCCAATCCCCCTGCAGAGCAGGACCACGGAATGCAGGATGAGACACTGTTCTACCCCTTTGTCACCCTATCGCAAGGTTAGTCCAGCCCACACCACAAACATGGATTAGTTGAGGGATTATCAGCAATCACCAGAAAACATGGACAACTCCAGGACAGCTCCCAGGATGTATCCTCCACTTAAAAATGACCACAGTGATTTGCTGGGGTGGGAGGGAGAAGAGTAGACAGAGCAAATGTCTGAGTTCCTCATGTGGCCAGAAGATGACTGTATGAAACTTTGATGATGTAGAAGAAGCTACAGCAAACCAGGGACACGTGTTTGGGAAGAAATAGTTGGGCTTCCAGAGAAGTTGAGAATTTGCAGAGAGAAAGAAACGGAAATGCTGAAGCTGCGCAGCGTTAGTTCTGTAGTGCTGGACTGCGCCACGGTCAGGCTTGTGCCCTGTAGCTGTGCACGGGAGCCTAGAACAAGCTGGACTGGAAAAGACGTTTAAGGTTATTGAGTCAGTCTGTGAACCTGACGCTGCCAGGTCACCAGTAACCCCTGTCCCTCAGCATCACATCTCCGTGGCTTTTCAATCTCTCCAGACAGGGACTTGACTGCTGGAGGGCTGGAGCACCTCCCCTACGAGGCCAGACTGAGAGAGTTGGGGCTGTTCAGTCTGGAGAAGAGGAGCCTCCCAGTGACCTTCTTGTGGCCTTCCAGTATCTGAAGGGGGCTACAAAAAGTCTGGGGAGGGGCTTTTTAGGGTGTCAGGTAGCGACAGGACTAGGGGCAATGGAGCAGAGCTGGAGATGGGGAGATTTAGAGTGGATGTGAGGAGGAAGCTCTGCACTGTCAGAGCCTGGAATGGGTTGCCCAGGAAGGTGATGGAGGCCCTGTCCTTGGAGGTGTTTAAGGCCAGGCTGGATGGGGCTCTGGCCAGCCTGGTCTAGGGTGGGGTGTCCCTGCCCATGGTGGGGGAGTAGGAACTGGATGGTCCTGTGGTCCCTTCTAACCCAGACTGACTGTGTGACTTGGTCTGGGTGACCCTGCTGTGGGAGGGGGATTGGACTGGATGATCTTTGGAGGTCCCTCCCAATCCCTGATGATTCTAGGATTCCCTGGACAGCCTGTGACAGGCCTTGACAGCCCTTTGAAGGGAAGAAACTGGTGCCTCATGGCCAACCTAAACCTCTCGTGGCACAGCTTGAGACTATTTCCTCTCTTCCTGTAGCTTGTTCCTTGGGAGAAGACACTGACCCCCACCACCTCGCCGCACCCTCCTGTCAGGGAGTTGCACGTTCAGCTGCACCTTGACTTTACCACGTGTGTTGTGTGTGCACAAGTCTGGGATCTTTCCTTCCTTTCACTCCAAATATGGAGGGGTTTTGTGTCTTCGCGGCAAGTTCTGTAGGCTTTTATGCAATGCTATTTTTAAGCTAATCTTGATTGTGCCTGGAGCACCGTGACCTTTTTTCCAGCAGTCTGGAGCCATTAGTGGGTCGTGGATGAGACGTGGGACGCAAGCTGTCGCGGTGAAGGCCTGGCTGTAATTTTCATAATATGCTGTGTTTTCCCTCTGCTTCTCAGCAAACAGTTCAGTTACAGCTTATTTCCCACCCTCGTGCTGGGAAGAGAACAGCTGACCAGAGCGGTGCGCCGAGGAGGAGGAGGTTTGCTTTTCTAGGTCAGGCAGGAGAGCGCCTTGAGCAAAGCTCTTACCCCCAGAAGCAGCAGTCGGAGGGGCTGTGGAGGGATTGAGCCTGCTTCTCTTGATGGCTCTTTCTAGTCCGAATGTCTCTGGGACAAAGATTCTGTTTACTCCCTCCCGCCAGGGACTCCTGGGGTAAGATTTCGGTCCCAAGAGCTCATTATGTCATTGGAAAATGACAACAGCATTTTCTGCTCCTGTTGTTCATAGTGGGGCTCTGGGCAGGTGGGGGAAGCCTTCTCTTCTTGACCTCATTTGCAGCTGCTGAGCTCAAGTTTGCATGAGGTGCTTCGTAAAAAGGCTTGAAGTCTTCGTGCAGGAAAAAATAATCCCTCGCTGCTTGCCAGAATGCTCCACACTTCTGTTGACAGTCAGCGCAAGGGAGAGATCAAAGTGAGGGGTAGAACTGTGGGATTGTTGTGCTGGAGCCTGGCTCCATCCTCCTGACGCCTGCCCTCTCCATACTTAGCGTCATTCGTGGGGTCACCCCTCAGTCTCCTTTTTTTCCAGGCTCAACAGACACCCTCAGGCTTTCCCCATAAGGGAGATGTTCCACTCCTTTCTCCCCTCTTTTGGCTTGAACCAGTCCCCCTTGTCTTACTGCTAGAGTCCCTCCTAAGTAGTTCCCTTCCAGCTTTCCTGGAGCCCCTTCAGGCACTGGAAGCAGCTATGTGATTAAATCATTCCCAGGGAAAATCGTCACAGAATGTTAGTGGTTGGAAGGGACCTCGAAAGACCATCTAAGTCCAACCCCCCAGCTGGAGCAGGGTGAGCCCACAGTACTGTGTCCAGATGCCGTACATGGGGCTCAAACCCATGGCCCCCGGCATTCAGAGTCCCATGCTCCACCAGCTGAGCCAGCCAGGTTCCCCAAGTCTACTAGTTGTTTCAGTTGCACCAAGATTTCCCTTCGTTTCACCCACAACAGTTTATTTGCCCTGGTCTGCCCGGGGTGGTGGCTGAGTCCCCATCCCTGGATGGGTTTAAAAGTCACTGAGATGTTGTGTTAGGGGATCTGGTTTAGGGGTGACCGTGTAGAGTAGGGTTAATGGTTGGACTCAGTGATCCCAAGGGTCTTTCCCAACCTGAGTGATTCTATGATACATGAAAGACCTTCAAGATCCAACCATTAATGTAGCGCTGCCAGATCGCCACCAACCCCTGACCCTCAGCACCACATCTTCATGCCTTTTCAGCCCCTCTGGGGGTGCTGACAAGGACTTGGGGGTTCGCTTGCTTTCTGATCCTCATGTTCTCAGTTCCTTTTGCTCAAGTGATTTGGAGGATCATAGACAGTACAGAAAGAGTTGGTTGGGGAGGAAAGGGCTGTGCTCCTGAGAAGAGCGAAAGACGCTCTGACCTGGTTTTATTTTATGAGAGATCCCAAACGCTCATGGTGCTGGAGCTGGATGTTTGAGGCCTCCATGACACGTCAGGATTTTCCTGAAGTGCTCCTGTTGAGATGCCAGCGTCCTGACAAGCTGCCGCTCCCGTGTTTCGTTGTTGCTGGAGTGGTTTGGATGCGTTGCGCCGTGCTTTCACCTCGCAGGCCCCTTGGATGTGGCTGGTAGGTTTGAGCGGGGAGTTCGGACACGCTAGGCACCAACCTCCGGCGTATCGCTGCGGTCGTGAACCGCGTGCGTGCTGGAGTGATGGTGTTCAGGCAGTTACTGAACCGTGGAGGCAAGACAAGTAACTTCTATGCTAATCTCCCTTGTCTGCAGTTCCTATCTTCTCCCTCCTCCCCATGCATGATTAGAACAGCGTCTCTTGAAGTTTCCAGTGTGTGTAGATTGAAATCTACGTGCAGGTCAAGGGAGGTGATTCTCCTCCTCTACTGTGCTCTTGTGAGACCTCACCTGCAGTACCGGCTCCAGTTCTGGAGTCCACAGTGCAAGAAGGACAAGGAACTGTTGGAGCAAGTCCAGAGGAGGCTGTGAGGATTATAGAAGCATTACGGATCGGAAGGGACCTCAAAGATCATCTAGTCCAGTCCCCCTGCAACAGCAGGATCACCTAGACCAAGTGACACAGGAACCAAGTGGGCTGGGGCACTTCTGCTGTGTGGATAGGTTGAGGGGTTTGGGCTGTTCAGCCTGGAGAAGGCCCTAGGCAGGACTTCATATCAGCCTTCCAGTGCCCTCCTTAGCAATTTCTGTGGATGTCAGCATGTTTTTCTGTCTGAAGCGAGGGAGTGTTGACAGCTCTCAAACCCTGCACAAGGGGAAGTGAGCAGGGAGGGGGGGTGTTGAGGCAGGAGGCACTGGCACTGCTTCGGCTGCTTCCCAACTTCCTGCTGCTTCCTGAATCTGCAAGACAAACCATCTTGCAGCAAGGAGTTTCACTCAGCCTTGTCATTTTGGGGTGAGAAGAGCAAGACACGTCTTTCTAAAGCATTGCTCCAGACTGCTCTAGCTGGCTGAAAACAGAAACCAAAACCAGTTGTCTTCAAACACTTGAAGACTTGTGGTTCAAGAAGGACATGGAGCTGCTGGAGAGACTCCATTGCAGAGCAAGGAAGATGATGAAGGAAGTGGAACACCTCTATTATGAGGAGAGGCTGAGGGAGCTGCATCTCTTTAGTTTGGAGAAAAGGAGACTGAGGGGTGACCTCATTAATGTCTATAAATATGTGAGGGGTGGGTGTCAGGAGGATGGAGCCAGGCTCTGCTCGGTGTCAGGCTCTTCTCAAGGTCATCTAGTGATAGGACAAGGGGCAGCGGGTGTGAGCTGGAACAGAGGAGGTTCCACATCAATATGAGAAGGACCTTCTTCCCAGTGAGGGTGACAGAGCCCTGGGAGGGGCTGCCCAGGAGAGTTGTGGAGTCTCCTTCTCTGGAGGCATTTAAAACCCACCTGGACGTGTTCCTGTGGGACTTGGTCTAGGTGGTCCTGCTGTGGCGGGGGGATTGGACTGGGTGATCTTTCCCCTCCCTGCTCTGGTAACAGAGGGCAGGTACAAGAGGCTGTATTAAAAATATTCAAATTCACTGCAGTAATTGAGGGTTTGGGTACTGGCTGTTCACCAGACATCCTCTGGAGCACAGTAGTGTCCCGACATCTAAGTGTTTACAAACAAAAGGATAAATCCCTAATCCCCTTGTCATAACAGGAGCTTTGTGGGATGCACACACCCCTTGAATGTGGTCAGCACTAAGCAGATTATTGTACTAACAATGCGGAGAATACAGCTCCGGGTGGAAAACACCCCAAACCCACAAAGCTGCTGTTCAGCCCAAGGTTTTGTGTTTTGGGGTTTGGGGGTTTTTTTTGTTTTTCTTCTGAGTGAGCTGGCAAAAATCAGTTTTGTCAGTGGAAGCTAAGTAACCACCAGCTATGCCTGGAATGCCTTGGAGCTCTGCAGACTTTCCCAAGTAACAGCGATTACTTGTGTTCCTTTTGGCTGTGGAGCTTCGGGCTTTGAGTGGTGCCTGCTCTTTCACATTTACTTGTGATGCATTGGAGGGTTTTGTTTTAAAGAGACTGTTCCTGCTCGCAAGGAAAAAATCTGTTGCTTAAGTAGGGCAGCGTGGTTTTCTCTCAAGAAGGAGAGGTGACGTGGAGGTAAAGTAGTACTGTTTGGAGGTGTCATCCCAAACCTGGAGTCTGGTGGGGCCCGGTGTGTTGATACCACTTGGTCACAGAATCACAGAACGTTGGGGACTGGAAGGGACCTCGAGAGATCGACCAGTCCAACCCCCCTGCCACAGCAGGATCACCCAGACCAAGTCACACAGGAACAAGTCATCAAGACCCGCCTGGATGGGTTCCTGTGTGACTTGGAACGCATCCAGGGGGTCTTACACATCCCCAGTGCCTTGGATGTTGTTGCGGTCGCTGTTGATGTGAGCAATGAAGGAACAAAAGGCTGACTGATCCCTTCCCTGCTCTCTGCCTTGCTGCCTCCCACCTTTCTTCTGCCGTTTGCCCCATCTGACTGGTCCGGACCAGAAGCAGGATGTGCTGTGAATGGGAACAGGGGCTGCTTTGCCAGCTGGCTGCTGTCTCTGAGCTTTTGGGTCAACCCTAAGGCCTGAGCAAGCCAAGCCTCTTCCCAGGGGTGTTTCACCTCCACGCTGGGGTGTTTTCCCCAGGAGATTTGCTGAATCTCAGATATACTGGTATTTCGATATCAGAGCAGCTATGTCCTGCTGAGGAAGCTCTTCCAAAAAGAAATGATTACTCGGGGCTGCGTGTCTTCATTCTCTCTTGAAACAGTAAATGCACTCCCTTGGCTGCGACCGACAAAGCGGTAAGAAATGTGGGCCGTTGCTTTAGAGCGTTTCTGCTTTTGTTTTAATTTTAGAAACCTCCGTACACGTGATTAAATTCCCTCTACTGCTGTTTGACATTGAGCTGAAAAACATAAAAGAGGGGAGCTGGCAAAGGAACGTCCTGTCAGGCTGGATTCAAGAGAAGATCTGTAGCTGGAAACATCTCAGTGACATCCTTCAGTAGCTAAAAGATAAATCTTTCCCTTCCTGTCCTGGACCTTTCTGCTGCGTTTGAGATAGATGTGAGTTATTGGCTGTCAGCCAGGAGACCATAGCAAGTCCTGCCTGCCCCTCTGAAATGGGGTGTCTGTGGGGGAAACTGCCACATTCCCACTGGTCAGGAGATCGAGGGTCCTGCAGCGACCAAAAGGTTGGACTGGATGACCCCGGAGGTCCTTTCCAGCCATGATGATTCTATGATTCTATGATCATTTCGCCGCAAGCTCCTCTTCATTGTCTGGCAGGCACTGGGTTGGATGTGGGTTCTGGTGTGAGCAGTCAGCAGCTGACACAACAGGACGTGATGTGCCCAAAGATGGACGCTCGGAGTAGACGGAAGGAGAAGTTGATGCATTTAAAGAGGGAGGTTCAGACTAGATAGAAGGAAGAAATTGTTTCTGCTGAGGGTGGTGAGACACTGGCCCAGGTTGCCTAGAGATGGGGCAGAAGCCCCATTCATCCCTGGAACCATCCCAGGTCAGGTTGGATGGGGCTCTGAGCAACCTGCTCTGCTTGAAGATGCTCCTGCACACTGCAGGGAGTTTGGACTAGATGGGCTAGAAAGGTCCCTTCCCACCCAAAGCACTCTGTGGGTCTGTGGTCTTCTCTGCTGTGTAGCTACCAGTGATTCTTTACTGTTTGTTATGGTTAGAGGTTTTCACTGTCGGCATTCTCTGGGGTTTTTTGGTCCATGCCAGCATTAACCAAAGGAAGCGGTCTCTGTGTAGGTTGCTGTCATCTGTGCCTCGTGGTAGGAGACACTGCCCTGCGCTGTAGGTGATGCTGCTGCTTGGTCTGTACCTTCTCATCGCGTCTGGGATGGACGGTAGCACGGCACTGGGGCATGGAGCCTCCTCCAAGCACCCAGCGCTCCCAGTGTGTGCTTGCAGCTAAACTGGCTGCTGGATCCCCGCGTTATCTGTTGATTTCCCCTGGGATTTCAAATAAGGTTAGAGTTTACGTCGTGGTTTTCTGGGCCAAATGACCACAGCGTGCAGGGGTAAAGGCTTCGTGTTGCTCTGCTGGAGTGACCCTCCAACGTGGCTGTTGTCAATAGTGAACCTGCGCAGCAGGTCAGGCCAACTGCCATCTAAAGTCGCCGTTGGTCCAGTTCTGTCCTGTCAGATTTGCATGTTGGGTCCAAGCCCGAGTCCAAAGGGATGATGGACTTGCTTAATACACAAATGTTTTTGAGAGGCAGTGCTGTTAAGTTGCTGTGTTTAAACCTGCTTCTCAACCCCATGAGCAGCAAGGACTCTGCAAGAAGTGATCTTCTGTGGATCCCATGTCTTTCCCTTCTCTGTTCAAAAGAAACCAGTGATGCTTGTCAGAAGACTTTACTTCTACTGATGTCAAGAACTTCCCAGTCTTCTCTGTGCAGCTCAGAAGGCCAGCTGTGTCTTGGGCTGTATCAAAAGAGGTGTCACCAAAAGTGTCAAGGGAGGCAATTCTGCCCCTCTGCTCTTGTGAGACCTCCGGTGAAGTCCTCATCCAGTTCTGGAGTCCCCAGGATAAGAAGGACGTGGAACTGTTGGAGGCCTCAGAGGAGGCCACAAGGATGATCCGAGGGCTCCTGTGAAGACAGGCTGAGGGAATTGGGGCTGTTCAGCCTGGAGAATAGAAGATCTTTCATCAGACTTCCAGTGCCTGAAGGGGGTGCAGGAAAGCTGGAGAGGGACCTTTTGCGAGAGACTCCAGTGACAGGACAAGGGGGTGGTTTCAAGCTAAAACAGGGGGGATTTAGCTTAAATCTTAGGAAGACATCCCTTACTGAGGCCCTGGAAGAGGCTGCCCAGGGAGGTTGTGGCCATTCCATCCCTGGAGGTGTTCAGGGCCAGGTTGGGTGGGGCTGTGGGCAGCCTGGTCTGGTGAGAGGTGTCCCTGCCCGTGGCAGGGGGGTTGAACTGGGTGATCTCTGAGGCCCCTTCCCACATAACCATTCCGTGATTGTGATCTCATCTGGGAGGCCTGGCCCAAGGAGAGTATCAGCTCATCGTGGCTGTGTGTTGGCTGCCTTTCTGTCCGTGGGGAGGCTGCTAACAGCTGTCGGGGCACGGACTGATGCTGTGTAGTGGTTTTAAAGGTCACTCCAGTCGTTTTGTGTTCACTGTTTTAGAACAAGCAGACAGCCCCCCAACCACACGTGAGATTATGCAGGTGAGAGATTAAAGGAGTTGCTGTTCTCTGCTCATTCTTGCAGGGAAACGCGTGGTTGCTCTGCTCTCCAGGCAGCCATGGGAGACCCGACTTGGGCAGGTCCAAGGGCTGGGCTCTCAAAACCTCCTCTTGAATAACTCTCCTGAAGTTCCTGTTCAAGTGCTCCTGGAGAGTTTTACGCTGCTTGGGTACTTGTTTTCTAAGAGACAGTGGCACCCACAAAGCTAAAGAGAGAGGGAGGTGTCATGAGGAAAACAAACTGGGACAAAATGAGGAAGAGACGGTGGCACAATGAGGAGACTCAGTGACTCTTGTTTTAAAACCAACTTGTTCAGAGCAGCGTCTCGAGTCTTGCTGCTGAGAAGAGATAAGTGTTGGTCTGGACAATGACTTGGGATCTGGAACCAAGGGAGAGCTGAGGATGGACATAACTTTTTAAATGCAGCGTTCCAGTGACGAGGTGTTAATGGGAATTAAGGTCAGACCACAACAACTAACAGCCTTCGTTTTCCTTTTGTCTTTCTTTTGGTCACCCTGCCCCTGGATCAAACCCTTGCTGACCCTGACGCTTTGGGGAGCAGCAGGACCCAACCAAAGGTAAGTGGTGTTTGTTCAAGCTGCCTGTGGAATTTGTTTGCTCTTGGGCTATGCAAATATTAAAGGCATTTTGCACAGCAGCTCTGCAGCTGATCAGCTGTTGAGTAAGAAACTCCAAGCATCTCCTTGCTGTGGAAGAGCTGAGCACAGCCTGTGCCAGAACATGAGTCACAGGAACAAGTGAGAACATCCAAGCTCAGCGCTGTGGGCTGTGAATGGAAGACTGCTTGTTGTTTGTGGGCTTCTGAAAGCATTTTCTGGTGTTGCTGTGAAAGCAAACCCACCTGGCAGATGATCCTCTGGCTCTGTGGCAGGGATTCAGCTTGATGTCAGTGTGCTCGTGTGGCCAGGGATGTTCCATTAATTGAATGCTCTGAAGGTGTGGGATGTTATGATGATGTTATCTAACGTTACGGTAATGTGCTTGACTGGCCAGCGGGAGTAGGGAAGTGGTCACCCCCCTGTTCTCAGCACCCTGACTACTGTGAGTCTGTGGGTTCAGGTTTGGGCACCTCAATACAAGAAAGATACTGAAGTGCTGGAGCTGGTCCAGAGAAGGTTGGTGAAGGGTCTGGAGAACAAACCTAGTGATGAGCAACAGAAGGAGCTGGGGCTGGTTAGTCTGAAGGAGGCTGAGGGGAGGACTTACTGCTGCCTACAGCTACCTGAAAGGAAGTGCAGAGAGGTGGAGGTTGGTCCCTTCTCACAAGTAGCAGTGATAGGACAAGAGGAAATGCCCTCAGGTTGCACCAGGGCAACTTCAGTTTGGACATTAGAAAAAACTTCTTCACTTGAGAGGCTCATCAGGCCTTGGAACAGGCTGTCCTGGGAGGGTGTCGAATCACCATCCGTGGATGTGTTTGGAAGTCAAGTAGATGAGGAGCTTAGGGACAGGGTTTAGGGCTGGGCTTGGGACAGCTGAGCTAATTGTTGACTTGAAGGTCTTTTCCAACCTAAATGATTCTGTGGTAATAAATTTGCATAACTAAAACGTCATTTTAGGTAAACAGGCTGTTATTTCCTTGATGAGAGGATGCAGAACCACCACTTTTATCTTCAGGTGCCAGGGCATCAGTGTCACACAAGCAGTGAGTTCTTGGGGAGAAGTCATTCCAGGTGCAGGGGTTTTGCTACGTGAAGCGTTTTCCCCAACGTAGGTAGTAGTGTTGGGTGTGTTGGTCACTCGGGTTTTCAACTCTTGCATAGTTTTGTCTAGTTAAGTACTCGGGGGAGATTTGCTGTGCTGCTGCTCCACTAAGCAGAGCATCAGATGTATGAACAGGTGAGGTGGAGTTTTCAGAGGGAGCCAGAGCGGGGGTTCGGAGGTGGGTGAGAGCTGCCGACGTGCTGACTTGCTCTGCCACCGCAGGCTGAACCGACGCAAACACTGGTGACGCAGCAGCCGCTCAAGGGGACACGGGAGCCTTCGCTAAGCTTGGAGCAGAAATAAAAAGCCAGAGAGCAACACCTTGCACTGCCCTCTGCCTGTGTCCTACCGACCACATTTTCCCTGTGTGACTGTAGGTCAGGTGCTACCCCGATGGACTTGTTTTCTTCTTGCAAGCATGTCCCCAGGGGAGTTGTTTCTGCAGACATCTGTCCTGAAAGGTCCTCGTGGAGGTCAGCTTTCTCGAGGAAAGGTGCCTGCAGACCTGCAAAGGGATCTACCACAGAGCTCACCCTTTCCAGCTTTGGAAGGTGGCAGTGCTACCCGTGATAACACGAGTTTGCTCTTGTTTCTGTGCGAGTATCAGGCTGGGGTGATGGCTGCCTCTGTGTGTCAGTGGTATATAAATACACACTCCTCTCGTAGGGAAGGAGGCTCTTACCCCAAGGCAGGTTTTAATTTATGCAGACAAGAGACTCTGGGAAATGGGAGGCAGAAGCAGCCAAGGGACATCTGTCACTTTGCAAAATAGGAAGCCTGGTGAAGAACGAATTGCGAGGATGTGTTTAATGGAAGATGAAGAGCGCTCCTTGACATCCTCCCGGCTGCCACATGGAGACCTTGGACAGGGGTTCGTGCGCTGGGAAGAAACACAAATAAGGAACAAATAAAAGCAAGGGTCAGGCTTCCATGTAGGATGAAGCAGTGGTCATGTAGGCTTCCAGCTCAGCAAATACGTGGTTCTGTGGGAATGCGTGCTCCACGCAGAGCAGCCCCGGGGGGGGTGCTGTTAGCCACCGCGCTGCAGCGCTGTCAGAGCTGAGGTAACGGCTTTGGTTCACCCCAGGTTACACACAGTGTCCTTCCTCCTGCAGGTGTTTGCCTACGATCACTGCTTCTGGTCCATGGATGAGTCCGTCAAAGAGAAGTACGCAGGTAAAGTTTGCCGTGGCTGCGTGCCGCCGTCTGCGAGCGCGAGCGATCCAGTTAGAGCCCTTGCTGAAGGGCGCAGGCCAGATGGCACCTTCCTCTCTGTAGCTGCTCGTTGTCTAAAGGCAAGTCTTCAGTCTTTCTACTTCTCTTTGCTGAGGATGATAACAGCAGCTGGCACTGGAGGAGATTGAGGGGTCCATCGCAGTCCTGGGGTACTTCTATTAATGTCTTCACTTCCAATATTATCCCAAGTCCATCATTTTGAAATCCATTTCATCAAATCCATTTCTCTTCATGGTTTGGGGGACACTGCCATGAGTAATTTAGCATTTCCCAGTGCTGACAGCAGTTTGGCATCGTGTGACGGATTAATACTGGAGCCCTAAAAAAAGCTTCATTTGATGTAGGGGTGCGTGAGCCGCGTGCTCTGGTGAACCTGGCAGCGCGTGGACCTGATGACCTTAAAGGTCTCCTCCAAACAGAGATCCTGTGATTCTGTGGCTACGTAATGTATTGAATTGGAAGTTTGTGTGTGTTGTGGTGGCACTTTTGGCAAATGGTTATGGTGCCATGTGACAGGTATTTGGCCCCCCCACGCTTGGGGTCTAGTCCTTTCGTGCTTGTTCTCCTACAAAACTGGGGAGCAGTTGGGCTTCTTTACACTGATTTAATAAGAACCACAAGGAAAGGGAAAGGTTCCACATTTAGAGCTCTCAAACAAACAACTAATGGGTAGTCATTTAGTGAAGAACCGTGTTTTTGATGGGGAATTCTGCATCTGTAAAATTCTGAGGGGGTACGAGAAGGACCTTCTTCCCAGTGAGCGCTGGAATGGCTGCCCAGGGAGGATGTGGAGTCTCCTTCTCTGGAGATCTTTAAAACCTCCCCAGCCATGTCCCTGTGCCCTGTGAATGTGGAAAGATGAGAGACTTCAGTCAGTGGAAGGAAGGAAAAGCTTTCAGGAGCTTTGAGATATTAGAGAGGAGTTGTTCTGCTCAGGCTTCGGTTCCTCTGCTTGTAAAATGAATTCTGACAATCTAGGTTTAGTGTAAACAGGTAACACCCTACATCTGACATTCCTTCCTCTGCTTAAAAAGGAGCTGATTTAATTCCCTGACAGAAGGAACGCATCACCTGTATTTGCTGATGCGTGTCCTGTACTGTGGAATCTCCCACGTAGCTGCGATTCCATCCCTGCAAGCACCTGCTCCTGGTATTGTTTAGTATCCTGAGCACTGAGCGTAAGATTTATAAATTCAGTAAAATTACCAAGTGCTCTGCTAATTGCCCTAGACTAGAATCAACAGGCCGTTGTGAAGACGTAAGCGCTGAGCTTTTCTGGAGCTGGTGTCATTCGCCAGCGGATCAAATTCTGCAGCTGGCAGTGGATTTTCCACTGATAAACCTGTGAGCTGAACCGTTCGCAGGATGTTGTCCTAGCACGTGGGGGTGCACGCAGGGTGATAATGGCTTCTGATTTTTTACAGCAGCAGCATAGATCTGGAACACGTCTGCTGGCTGCTGGCCCTGCTCTTGTAGAGGGAGCAAGTTCTGGCTCCCAGATATGTTGTTTATACATAAATATCTTATTCCTGCAACATCCACCAGAAAACACTTTGCATAATCAAGGCAGAGAGGGCATTGGGGTGGATCAGAAGGGGATGGCTAGCAGATCAAGAGAGGTTCTGTTCCTGTGTGGCTTGGTCTGGGTGATCCTGCTGTGGCAGGGGGATTGGACAGGTCCCTTCCAATCCCTAATGATTCTATGATTCCGTGGCTCTGTTCTTTGTTGTGATGCTAGCCTGGTGTGTTTTATTTCCTAGGTCAAGATGTGGTTTTCAAGTGCCTTGGGGAGAATATTCTTCAGAATGCCTTTGAAGGCTATAACGCGTGCATCTTTGCCTATGGGCAAACTGGTAAGTCCCCTCCACACACACCCCAACAACAGTGTTGACGCAAAAGCTGTTCTGGTCCGACGAGAGGCTCTTCTCGTGGCCGTCGAGACGCTGTTTCCAGGGAAATGCCAGTAGAAAGTGCTTTTCTCTTTCGCAACATCAGATAGGAGCTGGACAGGATGCGAAACAAGATTTGGTCAGTTGCTGCTGGCTACCCTCATTTCTCACACCATCGATAGTCATCTCTGGGATGGTGGTGATGACCCTTGAGTTCAGAGCAGCGGTTGTCATTTCAAATACAACATCAAAAACTAGTGCCCTCGTGCGACTGATCTTCGTCGTGTTGGTGGCTTTTCCTCTACCGTGTGACTCTCCCTGAAGGCATTTTCGCTGTCAGTGTGAACTCAGTTTCTTGATTTGTTTTGCCTGTTAATTAGTCTTTAGCTAATTCCTGGTTTGGTTATTGGGAACAGAAAATCTCACCAGTCTCTGTCACCGAAACGCAAATGGCTTTTTTTTTAACCTCTTGTGTTACCTCCTTGTGTTCTGCACAAGAGGAGACTTTGTGCCATGGAGACTAACCATCAGTTCCATCACACAGGGTCTGGCAAGTCGTACACCATGATGGGTACTGCCGACCAGCCTGGACTCATCCCTAGGCTCTGCAGTGGGCTCTTTGAAAGAGCCCAGAAGGAGGAGAACGAAGAGCAGAGTTTCAAAGTGGAAGTGTCCTACATGGAGATATACAACGAGAAAGTCAGAGATCTTCTTGACCCCAAAGGGTAAGGAACTGTGGGTGTCAGCAGCGCTGTGATGCCTGGTTATACATGGTCCCTTCCCATAGCCAGCTCGTCTTGACGGGTGTTTGTGTAGGGTGGCTTTCGCTTCCTTCAGATCACCATGTCCTTTCAGTTTAAATCACAATGAAATAGGAAAACAAGAAGCTTGGGGTAAGCTCAGCCTGATGCCAGCTTTTATCAGGTGCTACAAATGGCTGTGTCAGCATTGTACATGGAGGCACAAGGCTGCTTTGTTGGCTTATAGCCCCTGTTCTGCGCTGTGTTACGGTGTTTGTAAGACTATCGTGTTTGAGATCTGTCAGGGAGAAGCTTTCTGTAATTGGGGGTGGTTAGCAGATCAGGGGAGGTTCTTCTCTCCCTCTACCCTGCCCTGCTGAGACCACATCTGGAGTGTTGTGTCCAGTTGTGGGCCCCTCAGTTCAAGAGGGATGTGGAGCTGCTGGAGGGTGTCCAGCGCAGGGCAATGAGGATGATGGAGGTGGAGCCCCTCCCTTATGAGGAGAGGCTGAGGGAGCTGGGTCTCTTGACTTTGGAGGAGACTGAGGGGTGACCTCATTAATGTCTATAAATATGTGAGGGGTGGGTGTCAGGAGGATGGAGCCAGGCTCTGCTCAGTGTCATCTAGTGATAGGACAAGGGGATGTGAGCTGGAACAGAGGAGGTTCCACATCAATATGAGAAGGAACTTCTTCCCAGTGAGGGTAACAGAGCCCTGGCAGGGGCTGCCCAGGGTGGTTGTGGAGTCTCCTTCTCTGGAGATGTTAAAACGTGCCTGGATGTGTTCCTGAGTGATTTGGTCTGGGTGATCCTGCTGTGGCAGGGGGACTGGACTGGATGATCTTTCCAGGTCCCTTCCAATCCCTAATGATTCTATGATTCTATGAAATGTTGTCTTAAATCAGTCATGTGCTTAAAAATGCCTTTTTTTTCCCCAACCAGAAGCCGCCAGACATTAAAAGTTAGAGAACACAGTGTTTATGGTCCTTACGTAGATGGCCTGTCCAAACTAGCTGTTGCTAGCTACAAGGTAAGATCTGTTTTCTGAAAGGCTTGTACTGACATCCTAGTCCTGTGTGACTTGGTCTACGTGATCCTGCTGTGGAAGGGGATTGCACTAGATGATCTTTTGAGGTCCCTTCCACTCCCTAATGATTCTATAATCACTAGCATCCTCTCCTCTCCCTTCAGCAGGGCCAAAGTATTAAGCTGCTGCCGATTGCTGTGGAGGAGGAGAGCTGTGGGTTCGTTGTGTTGTGATCAGTGGGAAGAACAGAGTTAAGAGCAGAAACCTGTCCCTATCCCAGACTATTCAGGAAGTCTGGAAGTAATTCCCTTACGTGGTGCAAGAGCTTTCCCCCCACACTGAAGCTGGCTGTACGCTGTGTCCATGGAGAAGTGCTCTGTGGTTAATTACAGCGCAAGGATTCAGCAGAGACCGGCTTTCAGTGCCTCGTTGTGTCGCTCTTTGGCTGTGGTGCTGTTGCCTTACCAGTGGCACTGGGGCTATGAACTCATGGGAGTTTGCAAGGGAAACACTTGACAACATGCAGGACAGTGAACTGGAAGGGGCTGCCCAGGGGGGCTGTGGAGTCTCCTCTGGAGGTGTTTAGAACTCACCTGGATGTGTTCCTGTGTGACTTGGTCTAGGTGGTCCTGCTCTGGCAGGAGGATTGGACTAGATGATTTTCCAGTCCCTACTCTGGTTCTTAAGAAACATTATTGCAGGCTGTGAGAAGAGAAAACATACAGGATGGAGTTGCTGTCTGAAGTAAAGCGTGACAGTGGTGGAGTCCTTCCTATCTCAGTCTCCACAGGTGTTCATCTGCCTCTCTGTGCTGGCTGCTAGGACACATCACATGCTTTCCATGCTGTCCACGTTGCCCAGCAGCGGTGCGACGGTGTCTGGAGTCCAGGTGGTCTGTGGTGGTCTTTTGGGTGGCCCTGCAGGGTTTTTTAGCATCACCCAGCTAGAGTTGCACAAACAAAAGTCAAGGCCAAGACGTTAAAGTTTCCACAGTTGCACAGCGTGGCAGTAAAGCACTTAAGCAAGAGAGCTGTGTGTTTCCCAAGTGTCACAGCAAAACGTCTCCGAGGGCTCGTAAGCGCAGGAGGAATCTGACACCGGTGCAGGGTGGTTCTGTTTTATAAAGCCCTGAGCTTTACACCCCTTCCAGAGATTCCAAGAGCACGTGTCTGGCAGATGGGGCTGAACTGTTCGTGTTCGCTGAGCTGTTCCCCCACTTTTTCCTTTGCTTTGGGTACTGCCAATGCATTACTTTTGCAGCAGTCTGATACCTGGGGAGAGGTGAGAGACACACACAGTGTGGTGTCATTTCTAGTCTTTAAAGGGGACAGCACTACATTTTCCCCCCTCACACTTTGTGGGAAACTTAGTGCGGGGACGATTGGCTGGATTTTTGCTAAACTGAGGTTGTTTCAGTGACCCTGCTGTGGCAGGAGGAGTGGACTAGATCATCTTTGGAGGTCCCTTCCAATCCCTAATGATTCTATGATATGGAAAAGAATCTTACTGCACATCTTCTTATGGCTGTGAAAATTCTGTCTAGGACATTGAGTCCTTGATGTCCGAGGGCAACAAGTCCCGAACCGTGGCTGCGACCAACATGAATGAGGAGAGCAGTCGGTCCCATGCAGTCTTCAAGATTATCCTCACCCACACGCTCTACGACGTACAATCAGGGGTAAGCAAAACGAGTTACAAGGTCCAAGTGTTAAGCCTCAGTGTGTGTGGCCGTGTTCCTGTGCGACTTCGTCTAGGGGATCCTGCTCTGGCAGAGGGATCGGACTAGATGATGAAGGGTGGGTGTCAGGAGGATGGAACCAGGCTCTGCTCGGGGGCACCCAATGACAGGACAAGGGGCAGCGGGTGTGAGCTGGAGCAGAGGAGGTTCCACATCAATATGAGAAGGAAATTCTTCCCAGTGAGGGTGACAGAGCACTGGGCTGCCCAGGGGGTTGTGGAGTCTCCTCTGCAGATGTTTAAAACCCTCCTGGCCGTGTTCCTGTGTGACTGGATCTAGGTGATCCTGCTGTGGCAGGGGGATTGGACTGGATGATCTTTTGAGGTCACTTCCAACCCCTAATGCTCTGTGATTCCGGGAAACATCGTTTGGAAGGGACCTCAGGAGATCTCCTGTCTTTGTGGCTGGCCATCACTGGATAGAGTGGCTATGGCTTTGTCTGGCTGGATCCTCATGTGCTTGTACCCAGTGGAGGGAGTTCAGATGTAATGGGTTTGCAGGTGGCAACGTGTTTTTTGAAATGGAAGGCACAAGTGCAGGCCCTGAGCTGTGGCAGACCTGCTAGAGAGTGCAGGAAGCTGCTTCTGGATCTGGAATATAAACTACCAAAGCACTTCTGTGTCAGCAGTGGTGTTGAGTGCAGGCTGAAAGCAGCTCGAGATGCAAGGTGTAGCACCTGGTTATCTGTCTGGGAATCTCCTTCGAGGGGTTATTCCATGCAAATCTGTACAAATGAATGTCTGCAGAAGCAGCCATTTCAAAGATTTGCATGGCATGGCATCGATATTTTGCTGAGTGGCTATTAAATATCTGAAGGACATTGAAATGTGGGATTGATTACATTTCCTTGTATGTAAATATTCCACAGGGGGTGTGTGAAATAAATGTGTGTTAAGGCGCGATCCTTGGCAGGAGGTAGCTCTCCCTCAGCAAAACTCTTCAGGCTTTGTTGGCAGGTTCTCTGCTTGGGCAGGTCTTTAGTGTCTTCGAGGCCTCCGAGGAATTTGGAGCCTCCCCAGGGCAGACCGAAGGCGTGCGTCTGCCCGAGCACTGGATGGCAGTGGAAGTGCCGTGAGCAGCCGGGGGTTTTTCTCCCTCCTTTCTCAGTCTCCACAACTCCTCTTACCCCACTTTCTATGTTTCTGGATTTGTTTTCCTTTGCACTTCAGAGCAGCAGTGGTCCAGTGCCGAGCTCCTCGATGTGCCGTGGCTCGCCATCCCCTTTTGCCGTGGCCGTACGGCATCCTTGCCGCACGAGGGGTTTTGAGTGGCCATGGTCAGCCTGGGTGCAAGGGTAGTTCTGATGTGTTTTTGATGCCTCTTCCAGTGGCCACTGCGTGAGTTCCTGGAGCAGATCTCTCTGTTCTCCCACGTGCTGCTCGTCCAGTCCTGGAAGCGGTGTTTCCGTACGGGCTGCTGATCACGCTGGGAGGCTCGGAGGGACCGTTCTGAAGTGTTTTGGTCCTAAACGATCGTGTTTGTTTAGGGGAAAGCACTTTGCCCCTGCGGTGCTGAGGTGGTGTGGATGCTGCAGGAAAGCGTGACGTGAGCAAGCTGTTCTCCAAAGCACTGTTAGCTCTTCAGCTCCAAACTGAGAGAGCACGTTTACGGCGTGTTTCAGACGATCATTTTGGGTCAAATGTGATAAAAGGGTTTGTAACTGAACTCATGTGGCTCGAATTGCCCTCCAGGCAGCTGACAGGACGCGGGAGACCTGCCACTGTCATCATTCTCACAAGCTGCAACCTGCTTCTTGTCACATCTATTCACACTTTATTGATTGAGCTATTGCTTTATTGATAATATTGATTTATTGTCGCATTTCATTCTGAAAACCAGACCGGAAACCTGACGTGAACTTTTGAGGTCCCTTCCAATCCCTAATGAGTCTATGAAGTCAGAGATCTTTAGGAGACTCTTTTCAAGATTATAAAACAAGGGCAGAGCTCGTAGACCTTCTGTCCACTCTTGTGATTCCTTGGCCTGTGTTCCCTCTGTGTGTGTTCTTATGTTAACATCTTACTACGTGCCCTGTGTACCTCTCCTCTGGAGACTTCCAGTATGTGTTGAAGACATTGGTGTATCTGGCTCCAAATCCTTCATACTTGATCTTGGTGAGGGTCACCAAGCCCTGGAACAAGCTGCCTAGAGAGACTGTGGGGTCTCCTTGTCTGGAAAGATTCCCGACCCACCTCGGTGCGATTCTGTGCAGTCTGCTGCGAGTGAAACTGCTTTAGCAGGAAGGTTGGACTAGATTATCTCCAAAGGTCCCTTCCAACCTCGAACTGGATCACCCTTCAGTGGTTCTGTGGTTTCAGGAGCAGCAACTAGCGAGTTATCACAGCATAGTGTTCAGTTCTGATGACGTTCCAAGGTATTGGAAGAGCTGCAGAGAGTCCACACCAAGAAATAAAACCCACCTGGATGTGTTCCTGTGTGACTTGGTCTAGGTGGCCCAGCTCTGACAGGGGGATTGGACTGGATGATCTTTCAAGGTCCCTTCCAGTCCCTGATGTCCTGTGATTCTGTGGTTCTTGTTTGAAAATACATCAAACCATGTAACTTCATGTGAGTGATCTAACAGTAGTTGCTCCTTTGCTCTTTCCACAGACGTCAGGTGAGAAGGTGGGCAAGCTGAGTCTGGTGGACTTAGCAGGTAGCGAGAGGGCAACGAAGACCGGTGCTGCAGGAGACAGGCTGAAAGAAGGAAGCAACATTAACAAGTAAGACTTAGCAATTATTTCTTCTCCTTTTCTCATCAGCACAAATGCAAGAGAAAGTCAGTAAAAGCTTGTGCAGCTCATTTTCATCTTCCTTTCTTGCCGCTTCTGATGCATTTCTGAGATGTGTGAATGAGATCTGTGTGTACTCAGAGTGACAGCTGTTCTTAGGTCTGTCCTTGTGTTCCTGCAGCTTCCCCAGGACTGGGTTGTGAAGACCTCATTAGGAAGGCATTTGACTTAGCAATATTTACACCTGCTGACAACTGCCTGTGTTCTCCATGCAGGTCCCTCACCACTCTTGGGCTGGTCATTTCAGCCCTGGCAGATCAGGCTGCTGGGAAGAACAAGAACAAGTTTGTTCCGTACCGTGATTCTGTGCTCACTTGGTTACTTAAGGTAAGTGCTGTGCTCTTTTGGGTGGTTTTAAAGAGAAATGAAAGGGAGGACAAGGGGAGAAGAACCCCACGCAATGAAATGAACCGCTCTTCTGTTGCCTTGTTTTCTGATTTGGGGGTTAACCATAACTGCATTTGGAGAATTTGCCAGTCATTAGGATCTCTACAGACTAAGTAGGGTCCTTGTCCTTGACTGGCCTGTAGTGACCTGAAGAATAAGGAGCGTTAAAGCAAACAAAAGACCCCCAACCCAACATGAAAACGTTGTCTTTTATAGATCCACTGACTGACAGCATCACACACAGCCTTGGGGTGATGTGATTTGGACCATGGCTGCGTGCAGCTGAGTTTTGTGTCCTGGCACGCTTGGCTTGGAAGGCTTGGATTAACACAGTTACCTGGTCGTAATTGTTTGACATCTCTGTTAGCATACGTCTGTCAGCAGAGGGTAGTGGCAGTAACTGCCTGAGTCACAGCCTGAGACACGGCTCTGAGCACTCTGAATGTCGCTCCTGCGGAGTGATGGTTCCCTGTGCGCTGTGGGGGAATCTCCTTGGTGCTATTTTGGGGGAAAGAAGACTGTCAGGATGGCACTCGAGGAGCCGTGACATCCGCCTGAAAAACCAGATAGGAGTCTCTGTCGTGCTTGTGCTTTGGAAGTTCTCCCCACTTCCTAGAGGCAGGGGCTGTGAAGTGGCAGCTAGATGCCAAAGCGTCCTGGGGATGCGAGTTTGCTTCTAGGTGCTGTCATCATCTGGGTTGGCCCTGTTCTGCGAATGAGTGGCCAGCACAAACGTGGCCACGTCTGTCAGTAAAACACTTGCCTCCTAGTGAAGGTGGCTTGACTTTCCTTTGCTTGCCTTGCCTGATACAGCTTCAGTGGTCCTGGCTGACTGGGGCTTTGGATTGTTGAGTTAGGTGTCATGTGCGGGACTCCAGGCTCATCTTTGTCACCTGTGGTTCCATTAGTTTTTGTCTTTCTTCGCTGAACTGGCAGGTCGTTTCCTGAAAGAGGAACAAAAACGTAGCAAGTTTCCTTTCTGTTTCTTGTGCTCTCCCTTGTCGTTATCATTCACCCCAGGTACCAGTACAGGTGAGGACTGACCTGTTGGCAGTGGAGGAGAAAGGGACCTGGGGCTCCTGGTGGCCAGCAGGGTGGCCAGGAGCCAGCAGTGTCGCCCTCTTGTGGCCGAGTAGGCCAACGGCATCCTGGGGTGGCTCAGAAGTGGGGTGGTTATAGAGAGAGAGAGGTTCTCCTCCCCATCTTCTCTGCCCTGGTGAGGCTGTATCTGGAATGTTGTGTCCAGTTGTGGGCCGCTCAGTTCGAGGAGGACACAGCTGCTGGAGAGGGTCCAGTGCAGAGCCACAGAGATGGTGAAGGGTGTGGAGCATCTGCCTGCTGAGGAGAGGCTGAGGGAGCTGAGGTTGGAGAAGAGGAGACTGAGGGGTCACCTTGTTAATGTTGATAAGTATGTGAAGGGTGGGTGTCAGGAGGATGGAGCCAGGCTCTGCTCAGGGGCACCCACTGACAGGACAAGGGGCAGTGGCTGTGGGCTGGAACAGAGGAGGTTCCGCATCAGTCTGAGAAGGAACTTCTTCCCAGGGGGTTGTGGAGTCTCCTTCTCTGGAGACATTTAAAACACTCCTGGCCATGTTCCTGTGTGACTGGGTCTAGGTGATCCCTAATGATGTGATTTTTGTGACATAATCTGGGCAGAAACTGATTTTGGGTACTACTGGCTCTGTTTTGTCCTCCTCCTTTTTATAGGTGCTCTGGGTAGATTTCACTGCCTAGAACATCCTGCCCCACATCCCCGCCCATGGTTAACGGTGCTTTAAGATGTTGTTTGAGGGTGGCATCCCTGTGGCTTAGCTGCACACATGGAAAGAAAAGAAAGAAGTAACTTGTGGGTTGTGCAGGGGTGAGGAGATGATAAAAGAGGGTTTTGTTCAGAAGGGTTGGAACAAAGGTGTCTGTAGTGCTTCAGTAAAATACAATCTGTCCTAAGTCCTCGGCACCACCGGCTTTCATTTTCCTCCGTGCTGTCTTGGGAGCAGGTTAGCTGAGCACTGTAGGAGCTGGGGCTGGTCCCTTCTCCCAAGTAAGGAGTCACAGCACAAGAGGAAACAGCCTCAAGCTGCACCAGGGGAAGTTTAGGTTGGACATTAGGAAAAACTTCTTCATGGAAAGGGTCCTCAGGCCTCGGAACAGGCTGCCCGGGGAGGGGGTTGAATGGCCATCCCTGGGCACGTGTCAGAGCTGTGCAGGTGTGGAGGTCAGGCACAGGTGGCCTTGGGACGGTTGGGTTAGTGGTTGGACCTGACTCTGCCTGTGCTGGGGGGGTTGGAACTGGATGATGGTTCCTTCCTGCCCTGAGCGACTCCGATTCCATGGCTTCTCCAGTGAGGTGAGCCTGCTCTGGCAGGGGGATTGGACTGGGTGATCTTTCGAGGTCCCTTCCAATCCCTTATGATTCTATGATGGTCTTGAAGTTATTTTCCAACCTAAATGATTCTGTGAATGCGTTCCGCACTTCTCCCTGGTGTGGACATCAGACAGGGGACTGTCAAGTAGCACGGGCGTGAGCACTGCCTCAAATTCAGAATGGAGCAACGTACCTCGTGTCTGTGCTGTTCTACAGCAGAAGAAATCCTCACTGCTTGCTCAGCGGCTTTCTGAGCGGTCGAGTCCATCTTTATACCTGCGCATGTGCGCTCAGATTGAATTAAACAAGCGGGCCTGGCTCCCTGTGCAGCTGGGAACGAGCCCAGCGTGCGGCCCGCTTCACGTCGCTCCCGTGGCGTGTGTGCTCGGGGTCCCGCCGTGGCTGGGACAGCCCGCGCGAGCGCGCGGAAGCTCTCCTAAGGAGCGCGGGGCGTCGTCGTTAGCATTCGTCGCGCTGCCCCCTTTCCCCACACATCCAGGAGCGGGCTGGATTCCTGTTCAGCACCTGCCTGACGCTTTGTGGCCACGGTGCCGCCGGCCGCCGCAGCAGCACAAGCGTTAGCTCGTAAATAAGAGTGCACTTTGTTCGGCTTTCTTTCAAGCAACCCTTCTTTGTGCCTTCGACATCCACCTACGCTGAGCACAAACAAAGGAGTTGGGGCTTCTGGAGTTTTACAAACAAGCTCATTGAGGAGAGGAGCTTTACTGGGAAAGGGGGACATTCAAATATTTTTTTTAATTAAGGGTCAAAGTAGAGATTTTTGTACTTTAGAGAGGTCTGTTTGGAGAAGCCGTGAGCTGGTGGGCTAGTTTTTTCTGCACTTTTCAAGTCTTAATTACGATGCTGAAGTAGAGTGTGATGTGACACCAGAGAATCATAGACTCATTAGGGATTGGAAGGGACCTCAAAAGATCATCCAGCCCAGTCCCCCTGACACAGCAGGATCACCCAGACCAAGTCGCACAGGAACACATCCAGGCAGGTCTTGAACATCTCCAGTGAAGGAGACTCCACAACCCCCTGGGCAGCCCCTTCTAGGGCTCTGTCACCCTCACTGGGAAGAAGGTCCTTCTCAGATTCACGTGGAACCTCCTGTGTTCCAGCTCACACCCATTGCACCTTGTCCTATCACTAGATGACACTGAGCAGAGCCTGGCTCCATCCTCCTGACACCCACTCATCACATGTTTATAGACATCAATGAGGTCACCCCTCAGTCTCCTCCAAGCTCAAGAGACCCAACTCCCTCAGCCTCTCCTCATCAGGGAGGTGCTCCACCTCCTTCATCATCCTCATTGCCCTGCATTGGACCCTCTCCAGCAGCTCCACATCCCTCTTGAACTGAGGGGCCCACAACTGGACACAACACTCCAGATGTGGTCTCACCAGGGCAGAGCAGAGGGGGAGAAGAACCTCTCTTGATCTGATAACCACCCCTGTTCTGATCCACCCCAGGATGCTGTTGGGCCTCTTGGCCACAAGAGCACACTGCTGGCTCATGGTCATCCTGTTGGCCACCAGGAACACGTGTTGCATAGGGTCTCTCCACAAATCTGAGTTCAGGAGGCTTCAAGATCTAACACTTTTTGCTTCTTTATGGTGAGGATGTTCAGGCAGAAGCATCAGGTGAAAAATATGAGAACCACTGATGAATTGAAGAGAGGTCCTGGCTTCTGCAGAGCCAGAAACCCCGTTGAGTGAGTCACAGAAGCACAGAACAGTTTAGGTTGGAAGGAACCTTAGAGATCATGTAGTTCCAAGCCCCGTGCCATGGGCAGGGACACTGCTTCTCTCAGCAGACCAGGTTGCCCAGAGCTCCATCCAACGTGGCCTTGAACACTTCCAGGGATGGAGCGTCCACAGCCTCCATGGACAACCTGTTGCACTGCCTCAGCTCCCTTACAGAGAGGAGTGTCTTCCTAAGGTCTAATCTAAAGCTCCCCTATTTTAGCTTGAAGCCACCCCCTTGTCCTCTCACTAGAGTCACTCATTGAGAGTCCCTCTGCATCTTCCCACAACCTTCTTCAGCTGTTGGCAGGCTGATATTGGATCTCCTTGGAGCCTCCTCTTCTTCTCTTGTTAGCCTTTCAAAATTTTCAGTGGATGCTTTGGGAAAAAACACCTGTGTGTGACAGGGTGGGTCCTCCCAAGCCGTGCATTTGTTGGACTAAACCCTGAGCGCCCCTCAGGTGAGGAAAGCCCCGCGTGGCTGTCAGTCAGGAGCTGTTCCTTTCGGTCACCTTCGCTGGAAGTAGTCTCGTGTGTGTGTGTGCTGGCCATGCTGTTGCATCTTGCCGTGCTCTAAGGGAAGTTGAGAAAGGAAGCTCTGTGCTCTACCCCAACAGGCAGCAGCCCCTTTGCTGGACCAGAGACAGCCGAGTGCAAGGAAGTCTTGTGTGGCCAGTGCTTGCCTGACCGAAGCCGCCTGGCCGCTGTCAAACTATTTTAGGCATCACACAGCAAAAACAGAGCGTTGTGAGGAGATGCTGAAAGGGGCGTTTTAATGACTGCTGGGGGAAGCTGAGGGTGTGCTTTGTAGTCGTGGGGTTAGACAAGCAGCTGGTGTGGTCGGATTGTCCTCGTGGTGTGGCCTGACCTGGATTTCATGGGTTGTTGAAGATGCAAGTTAATAGCAGGATTCCTCCCAGAAAGGGATATTGGGTGAAAAAAACAAACAGAAAGAAAAAGACAACGAAACCCCCCAACCTAAAGTAAATACTTGCTGCAAAGTTTAAAGCAGAAGATTTTCTCTCTGAAAGTGGCCAAAATTGTGAGCCACCGGTTGTGTGATCGGTCAAAAGACTGAAGGTTTCCTTCCTTCCTTCCTTCCTTCCCCCGCTGCCTCACACTCTGCCTGGCAGGAATGTGCTTTCACACCCTTCCTCTGTCAACCGCCTTCCAGGAGGGTGATTTCTTACATAACTGGGTGAGATCTGTGAGCTGAGGACATCAGGGGGCTCCCTTCTGAAATACTTCTGAGAGTAAAATGACCCGTGTTGTTTACGAGGAGGTCACTGAGCAGTTCAAACCAAGAGCTCACTGGGGGCAGCGCTCCTCCAGCGTTTAGAATAACATGTTCTCAACTGGTCATGGCTTCCGTGAGCTCCTTCGGCAGCGCCGGAGAAGCTCCGTGCTGAAGCGCTTGTAGTCCTGCTCAGCAGAAGGCACAGGGTGAACCTTCACGGTCCTTGCAGGGCACCACGAAGCGCCCAAAGGGGCTGCTTTCATTCCTGTTGAAGCTAAAGCTGCTCCCAAAAGCCAAGAATGACATTTCTTAAATGTTCTTGACAAGAAAATGCAAATAATACTTGTTGCCTGGTTTCACTGACGGGCTGAAGCAAAAGGAACCCTCTGGTTTGACGTTGTAACCTCCGTCACTTCCCAGGACAGCCTTGGGGGCAACAGCAAGACTGCCATGGTAGCCACAGTCAGCCCAGCGGCGGACAACTACGACGAGACCCTTTCGACTCTGCGGTACGCGGACCGGGCCAAGAACATCGTGAACCACGCCGTGGTGAACGAGGACCCCAACGCTCGCATTATTCGGGAGCTCCGGGAGGAAGTGGAGAAGCTGCGGGAGCAGCTCACAAAAGCAGAGGTACGAGCTCTGGTCTCACTGGCCAGTAAGGCCTGTTCACCCCGTTGTCAGGACGTCCTTAGCTGGCTCATGAGAGTGAGTTCCACAGAGTCACTGTGTGGTGTCTGAGGGATCTCAGAGGTGACAGGCAATGTATCTGCACAGGCCTTTGCGAGAGGATCTACATCTTAAATGAAGGACAAGGATTAATCACAGGATCGTAGAATCATTAGGGATTGGAAGGAACCTCGAAAGATCACCCAGTCCAATCCCCCTGCCACAGCAGGATCACCCAGACCAAGTCACACAGTCAGTCTGGGTTAGAAGGGACCACAGCATCATCCAGTTCCAACTCCCCTGCCATGGGCAGGGACACCCCACCCTAGACCAGGCTGGCCAGAGCCCCATCCAGCCCAGCCTTAAACACCTCCAGGGATGGGGCCTCCACCATCTTCCTGGGCAACCCATTCCAGGCTCTCACCACTCTCACGGTGAAGAGCTTCCTCCTCACATCCACTCTAAATCTCCCCATCCCCAGCTCTGCTCCATTAGCCTGAGTACGACTTCTGTCCTCCAGTACAGCAGAGCAGCGGTGATGAAATCCATCTGGTTTGCAGTTCAGAGCCACGATGATTCCAGTGTTTGCCTCATGAGGTGTGCAGGGAATGCTGACTGGGCTACTAGAAATGACTAGTGAGTTTTGGACTGTTCTCATTTGAGCTGGCTGGTGCATGAGGCATCCAGTAAGTGCACAGCAGCTTCTCTAAGGTGTCTCAAGGTAAATGTCTTAAAAGTATCCTAAAGTGTGAACCACAGGCTTAACAGTGACCCGGGAGCTGCAGGTCCTCGCCCTTTGTTTCAGTCGTGAGCAGTAACCAGACTACTGGCAACTTGCTGGAGTCAGGAAGTGATGCTTCCTAAAGACGAAGTGATAACTGTTTCCTTCCCCAAGTCCCACCCTAGCTGTCATCTCAGTGGCTTAGACAAAGGACGTGGGAAAAAGAGTGTAGTTGGCTGTTAAGAGGCTGCTCGTTAAAGGTCACAATCCGTGTTCAGTGTCTAGTTACTCCTTTCAGATTATTGCTTTGGTAGCCCATCTGATCTTTCTTGCAGAAACGTGTGTGAATAACGTGGAGGGAACCAAACCCCAGTGTGACAGGTTACGTTTGCAGGGATCATTCCTAAATGGAACTCGTGTAAAAATGGTCTTTCACTTACTGAAGTGTCTGATGGGTGGCACTGGGGGTGTCTTCTTTTTCACCAGTTAGTTCTCGGATGGAACTTGGAGCCTGTGACTATTTCACAAAACAAAATGAGAGCTGTGATAGATCAGTAAGAAAATTGGACTCTAGTGCCCAGAAGCACGTTGCAAATTTATGTTGACATCCACTCTGTAAATGTGTGTAGAGACAGCAACCAGAACACCTCAGGTGCTTTATAGAAAGAAAACAGTCACAGAACATCAGGGATTGGAAGGGACCTCGAAAGATCATCTAGTCCAGTCCCCCTGCCAGAGCAGGATCACCTAGATGAAGTAATAGAATCATTAGGGACTGGAAGGGACCTTGAAAGATCATCCAGTCCAATCCCCCTGCTACAGCAGGATCACCCAGACCAAGTCACACAGGAACATGTCCAGGTGGGTCTTAAATGTCTCCAGAGAAGGAGACTCCACAACACCCCTGGGCAGCCCCTTCCAGGGCTCTGGCACCCTCACCGGGAAGATGTTCTTTCTCACATTGATGTGGAACCTCCTCTGTTCCAGCTCACACCCGTTGCCCCATGTCCTATCACTAGGTGCCCCTGAGCAGAGCCTGGCTCCATCCTCCTGACACCCACCCTTCACATACTTATCAACATGAACGAGGTGACCCCTCAGTCTCCTCCAAGCTCAAGAGGCCCAGCTCCCCCAGCCTTTCCTCACCCATCAGGCCACGTCAGTATGAACAGTGAAAGCATTTTGGTGGCAAGGCAGTTCAAGTCACTGAGATACGTGGTGCTGTTGTGAGGGAGCGACAGCTGAGCCGATGGTGGCCAGATCAGCAGTATCTTGAGAAGCAAGTTTGGCTCAGATATGAGTCACTCAAGATGCTGAAATTGCTACAGAAATGAGGTTAGTTTGTGTTTGAATATCTCTCTGCAAGTCTGCCAGCGTCACGTAATCGGTTTGCGTTGAAGTGTACGAACTGCACTTCAGCATCTGCACTGGAAACGCGATGGGAGCCACTTCTCAAGGGCTCTGCGCTCGCGTGCGCTGTGTGGTTCAGATCCCCTGTCCTCACGGAGGCGTGTGCGGTGGAGAACGGGTGAAGTTACGCCTCCTTTCCTGCCCAGCTGCTGCCAGCAATGCAAAAGAACCCTCCCAGACAGCTGCCTTGGCCTCTTTGCTTTTGTTTCTGCAGGCTATGAAATCGCCAGAATTGAAGGAACGGTTGGAGGAATCGGAGAAGTTGATCCAGGAAATGACGGTGACCTGGGAAGAGAAACTGAGGAAAACTGAGGAGATCGCACAGGTTGGCTACCATGCTTCCTTCCCCCGTGCTGCTTATGAGAAATAGCTTTGTTTGCGGAGTCTGTCGGTTCCTAGGGGTTGTCTGAACCCCTCCCCATGTTTGTGGGGAGGGAGGTCAGGCTCACTTTGCTCCTGCAAAGCCTCACCTAACGCCTGCGGTAGCCACGTGCCTCCCAGATTGCTGCTCCGCCGACAACGCTAAGTAGTGGCTGTGTGCAAACGGAGAAGTTGTTCAGAAAGATAATGATCCATGGATGAGAGGATGACAGGGGTTGTACATCCTTCAAACAGTGGGATTGTCATTTGCAGTGAGGGACGGAGCGTTGAGCCCATGAAACCCAAGGTTAGCAGGCAAAGGGCATTCACAGCGTCACCAAGCAGAGCTGTTCGGGACCCCTGCGTGCTTTAACAGCTCTCACGCTGGTGTGGGGGGACTCGGACCAGAATGGAGTGTGGTGGTCGTGTTGGCAGTCCAGGCAGGTCACCACAGATATCAGATGACACCTCCAGTTTCCCCCACACGCGTGCTGAGGTGCGTTATTTGCAGGAGGGAGCTTTTGAGCAGCAGAGCTACCGAAAGGTCATCCAGTTCCTACCCCCTGCCGTGGGCAGGGACACCTCTCACTAGACCAGGTTGCCCAGAGCCCCAGCCAGCCCGAGCACTTCTAGGGATGGAGCAGCCAGGACCTCTCTGGGCCACCTGTTCCAGTGCCTCAGCACCCTCACAGTGAGGAATTTCCTCCTAAAAACCTAGTTGGTATCCCCCCTCTTTTATAGAATCACAGAATGTTCCAGGCTGGAAGGAACCTCTAGAGGTCATCTAGTCCAGCCTTCCTACACAGGGGCAACTCTTGACTAGCTCAGGCTGCTCGCAGCCTCATCAAGCCTGACCTTAAATGACTCCAGGGACAGGGCCCCCACCACCTCCCTGGGCAGCCCATCCCAGTGATCAGCCACCCTCCCAGTGAAGAACTTTTGTCTAATATCCAGCCTACACCTATCCTTACCCAGCTTGAACCCCCTGCTCCTGGTCCTGTCCTTACAAGCCTTCTTGAAAAGACCTTCCATGCCTTCATGTCGGCCCCCCTCAGGTACTGGAAGGCCAAGAGAAAGCTTTTAGCTCGAAAGGGCTGCGGGCTAAATCAGTCAGCTGCTTGCTTTAGCTCTGTTCCTCTTTGGCTCTGAATTCTCAGCATGTTATGATGCTTCAGAGTGCAAAGAGCCTTCTGCCATCTTCAGCAGGCCCAGAGAAGCCCGAGGCTTGTCAAGTGCTTGGCCAGCATCCACCACATCCATCCAGTTGTAGCAGGGTAGGTGGGCAGGATGCAGAGAGGGTTGTAAATCCTTCAGGAAAGAATGATTCCTCATAACAAATGAGGGCTGTCAGAGTTTGTAGCCCTGGAAGGGGCTGCCCAGGGGGGTTGTGGAGTCTCCTTCTCTGGAGATAAGACCCGCCTGGATGTGTTCCTGTGTGACTTGGTCTGGGTGATCCTGCTGTGGCAGGGGGATTGGACTGGATGATCTTTCCAGGCCCCTTCCAATCCCTAATGAGTGGATCTAGATGATCCTGCTGTGGCAGGAGGATTGGACTGGATGATCTTCGGAGGTCCCTTCCAGTCCTTAACAGGAACACATCCAGGGGTGTCTTAAACATCTCCAGTGAAGGGGAGACCACAACCTCCCTGAGCAGCCGGTTCCAGTGCTCCGTCACCCTCACTGGGAAGAAGCCCCTTAATGTTCTGTGACTCTGTGTGAAGATGGACTGGCAGTAAGGATTCAGAGCCTTGAAGACTGTGTAGACAGGCGACGTTTCACATCTGCAGGGGTACTTCACCCACTGTTGAAGTGTGTTTCGGTAGGTTGACATCAATTCTTGTGCAGAAGTTAGCAGAAACCAGATTGTTGTCTTTAAGTGAGTCCTCTGCGATTCAGACTGTGTACCACGTCCCCTTTGGGCAACACATTCCTTCTGTCTGTGGATAATAACGAGGGATGCTGTGACCTTCAGAGCCTGGCACTGGGGATGGCAGAGAGCTCCTTGACGCCGCACTGTTCTTTGTTTGGAGCGGTTTTCTCCGTCCTCTGCACACACCAGTGACTCTTCCTCATGAGGACATTGTGTTGGTTTTGTCAGTGTGTGGGGAAACAGAGAACATGGAGAGCGAGCTGTGCCTGCTCCTACTTGTAATTTTACTCTTGATTAGACCTGGTAACGCTCCAGTGCGGAATGGAGAATGATAGTGAACATATGGAGCTTCTAAATGTAGAGCAAACTGGTGGGTAAAGGGCAGAACCTTCACGCAAGTCCCAGGGTTGCTCCTGCGTAGTCTCTGCTGGCTTCTTCAGTCTCAGCATCACAAGGAAGTGCTGCAGGTCTCCTGGGTGCTTTCACTTAGCTTTACCTTCGGCTGTCTCTGCCTCCCCCTAGGAATTCTGTGAAAGGCCTCCCACGTCTAGTTTTTAACACTTCTTTGCTCCTGTGGGCAGCGAATCTCGCGTCAGTGTCTGTGTGATGCTGGGAACAGTCCTCACCAGCGCCTGTCTCGGGGCCCTTTGTCAGAAGAATCCCTTTCTGTTCTTAGCTCAGAAATGCTTAACGCCCTGGTCCTCACCCCAGCACTTCCCCTTGGGAGATGTGCACTTCTGCACAGTAATGCTTTGTTGCTGGGTTCTGTGAAGTCCATTGAGCAGAACAAAACACCATCCAAAAGGCTGCTGTTCCTGACCAGCAGGAAGTGCTATTTGCATCCCTCACATAGCAGGTTGCCAGGTTTTTGTCATTTTGATTGCTCTGGAATAAAAGACAGACACGGAGCCTGACTTGGCAGAGGTTTGGCTTCACTTGTTGCTTTTTAGTTCAGCGGAGGAAATAAAGGGCTCTAGAGATGCCTCTGTGGCAGCGCGGTGCCGCTGCAGTGAGGTCATGGAGAAGCTCCCACAGTGCCGCAGTGTGCTGCGCTCAGCTGTCTGTGGTTCGCACTGGGACGATGCGGCTGTGCGAGCCCACGGCACGTAGCCCTCCGAGAGGGACTGCAGATAGTCCTGGTCAGCTCCCGGTATCACTAGAGCTCCTGTGCCTGATCTGCTGTGGAAGAAGGTCACCCGTGTGAGAAGCAGGGCTCTGCCTCGTAGCTGCGGGGGACTTTGTTTCCGAAGGGCTGCCCATCACTCAGCTCGATCTGTCGATGGCTGCTCTCTTGCAGGAGCGTCAGAAACAGCTGGAAAGCCTTGGCATCTCTCTTCAGTCTTCTGGAATAAAAGTCGGGGACAACAAGTGCTTCCTGGTCAATCTGAATGCAGATCCAGCTCTCAATGAACTCCTGGTGTACTACTTAAAGGTAAAAGTCAGTATCCTCCTGTGCTGTTGTGTTTGATTTGCAGTAGAAGCGGGCCTGTGGCAGAGGTGTAGAGAGAGGTCTTTGTTCAGACGGGATCTCTGAAGCAGTCACTGCCTTGTTAAAAATAACGTGAGTCGAATTCCACTTCATAGCAGAGGAAGGTTTAGGGCTTTCTGGAAGAGACGCAGAGGTGTTCCCACTGAGACACTGCCTCCTGGCTTTGGGTTGGGTGTTTTTGTGTTGGCTTGTTAGGGTTTTTATTCCAACTGTCACGAGGTTTCGCCCGGAAAACTCTGTTGTGCGATGACTGGGCGTGTCGGGAGCCAGCTTGCCGTGTGGTCCAAACTCTGGCTGCTGTCTTCAGTTTGGAAACTGCCCTTTTAATCCTCTTCATGCAACTGGCCAGGAGTGCAAGTCAAGCTCTGTGCTGCCGCAGCGCTTCTGCTGCTGGGCCGCCCCTGTTCCTGACGTGAAACATAAAACCCGTGATGTGACGTGTGGACTCTGCACTGAAACGTTGGGGCAGTTCGTTCTAGTTGGACAAACCACAGCCGTGGGGTCGGACTGAGGTACAACTGGGCTGCAGTGTCTGAAAGCACAGCAGTGGAAGAGCCGTGGCAGTTTGAGTTTCACACTGTCTTCCTCTTTTTTTGCAAAGTGGGCTGTAGTGACTCTCAAAACAGGCACAAAACTGACAGTAGGGCTGAAAGATGGGTTTGGATTAGTCAGTCTTCAGAACTACATGATGTGATCCATAGGATCCTGTCATTCTTGGTTTGTGAGATCTCAATAAAAACAGGGGAAAGAACTTTTTCACAGAATCACAGAACATTAGGGGCTGGAAGGGACCTCGAAAGGTCATCCAGTCCCATCCCCCTGCCACAGCAGGATCATCTAGACCAAGTCACACAAGAACACATCCAGGTGGGTCTTAAACATCTCTAGTGAATCATAGAATCATTAGGGATTGGAAGGGACCTCAAAAGATCATCCAGCAGCTGTAGCTGCTAAAGCAGCCCTGACACTGGAAGCTGTTGCAGCAGGGCCGGCGTTGAGCTGCATCTGTACCAGATCTTGCAAGGACAGAGGAACAGCCTGATCTGACTCATCTGAACTGCAGGATCTGTTCTGTGCAAGTTGCTTTGTACCTAGGAAGTCAGTGAATGAACTGTGGAGCACTCCATCTGCCAACTCCCTCACGCCTGGAGCACTTCAGGAACTTCCTAAGCCTTGGATCATCTCAGTGGAAGCTTTGTAGTAGTCTTGGCTCTAACCACTGTGAATGGAACAGGCTGCCATGGGTGGCTGTGGAGTCTCCTCTGGAGAAGTTGAAAACTCAGCTGGGCATGTTCCTGTGCAACTGGATGTAGGGGATCCTGCTGTGGCAGGGGGATTGGAGTGGATGATCTTTTGAGGTCACTTCCAGTCCCTGATGGTTCTATGATTCATTAGAGAGGCTTAAGACCCACCTGGATGCGTTCCTGTTTGACTTGGTCTAGGTGATCCTGCTGTGGCAGGGGGATGGGATTGGATGATCTTTCGAGGTCCCTTCCAATCCCTAATGATTCTATGAACCTGTCTTCATTCCTTGATGAACTCCTCTGCACTTCTGGCCTCTGCAGTGTCCTGAGGCACTGAGTTCCACAATTCAGTTACAGAAACCACCTTTGGATTTAACTGTCACCTGTAAACTTACCTGAGGGTAAGTTTGTGGTGTCTCCTTTACCTCTAAGGAGTTCCTGAAGAGCTCTCCAGCTTTGAAACCAGATGACAACACACATCCTGAAGCAGAGTGGGTGAGGCAGAACCAGTAAGCATCTGCAGCCCATCCCTAACACCTGAACTGATTTTCCCCAGGAGCACACGTTAATAGGCTCGGACAACTCTCAGGACATCCAGCTCTGTGGGATGGGGATCCTTCCTGAGCACTGCATTATAGACATCACCCCAGAAGGACAGGTTATGCTGACACCTCAGAGGAACACCAGGTAACGGAGTGAACACCGCTCCGGTGTTTTCTGGTTGTGGTTCTATCCGGTGTTTTATCGTCAGTGCAAGAAAATTCTACTTCCTGTGTCCTGCCTTTACCTCCTGTCATCCCATTCCTCTGTCATCTAATGAGGTTTCTCTCAGTGAAGGGGTTTGTAGTCTTAGGTGTCCAAAGAGGTGGTGAGTCGCGCGAGCTCTCAGCAAGTGGGTGCTCACTGGCCTGCAGCTGTGCAGAGGTGGCTCTCGGAACGTGAACTCGTTCTCGAGGAAATCTCCTGGTGTGCAAAAAGCTGCTGAAGGATTTGTGGCTTCACTGGATTAAGGAGCAGCACTTGAAAAGCAGATGGTGTATTCATGTGGATCGTGAGGCCGCCTGCGTTGTCAGCATCTCCAGCAACTGGTCTGTGGTTTACGATCCCCAACGAGCGGTGACACGCGGGACGGAACGGCCTCACAGTTACCCTGGCTTGTAGCTGATTCTCCTGCCTGCAGCAGATTGGGCTGGGTGGCACCCTGAGATTCCCTTCAAATTTGGAGTTACTCTGTGATCCTATTTTCAGACTTAATCTGGCTCTGAAATAAAAGTGGTTTCTGATTGCTCTAATTAGTTTATTGCCTTTAAGCTATTTACACAGCAAAGGGCTCTCATGCCTTACTCAGATGTTTCTGGGCTGTGTCTGTATTTCACGGGGGTGTGAAAAGTGCCTGTTTCCAGGGACATTGTCTTCCCTTCAGGCTCATTTGTAAGATCTCATCGTACTGCCCAGATACACCCATCAGAGTGTCTGCCCAGAAGTACTGAGCTCAGAGAGCTTCAGTCATCAGACGAAGCCGGGTTCAAGTTGTTTATGTAACAGCAGGTTAGACCAGTGACGTTCCTGAGGGAGTTTTTGCTCTTTGCCATCCTTAACCCTCTTCCTCTACCTGAACAAGCCACAGTGAAGAAAGCACGAGAAGGCCCTAAGCTGGGAGATGCCACAGCTTTACGTTTGTGCCCTCTTACAGGACGTTTGTGAATGGTTCTGCTGTCGTGTGCCCTATCCAGCTGCATCATGGAGACAGAATACTGTGGGGAAACAACCACTTCTTCAGGTACCAAAGATGTGAATGAGGTGCTGAGTTGGTCCCAACTTTGTTTTGTCTCGAGGTGTAAGGAGTCGGGGAGCACTCGGGCTGCAGGAGGTGATTTGCTTCTTCACTGGGAACTGCAGAGGCTGTGCTGGTGATGGACTCTTCTCATGCTAATGTTACAGCAGCTGCGTGTGGTTTGAATTTCAGAGCATTTCGCTGTCCAAGGGACTTTAGCCTTGCTGATGAGGTCCTTGCTGTAGTTGTCAGTGCTGTCATCTCACTGAAGGGATTCCATTTTTGAGCTCCTGACTGTGGATCTGTACCACATTAATACTGAGAGCCCTCTCTTCCATGGTGCAGGCTCAAGCTTTGGCCTGGAGAGATTGCCTTTTGGGTCTGGCAGATGATAGATCGCAGAATCACAGGACATTCGGGATTGGAAGGGACCTCGAATCCCCCTGGCACAGCAGGGTCCCCTAGACCAAGTCACACAGGAACACATCCAGGTGGCTTTTAAATGCCTCCAGACGAGGAGACTCCACAGCCCCCTGAGCAGCCTGTTCATAGATGTTTTTTTTAATCTCTGTTACACACCGATCCGGGTGCGACAAGGCCACCGTGTTCTGTGTTCCAGCCGTACCCAGACCCTCCTGTATCAGACAGGACTGCTGGTAGAGTGTTTCAGGGACGCTCTCTGTGACTGATTTGAAAGAACTTCAACACCAGTGCGTTGAAATGACCATCTTAGACCTTCTTCATTTTGTTCTTGAGAGAAGAATCTGCATGAGCAGTGAGATACATTTCCCTTATTGCCTCTACATTTTTGGGGTATGGGGTGGCTGAAGACAATCCCATTGTCTGAGCTGTGTTATAGCGATAGGGTGGTTGCGGAGCCTTCTTCATGGGAGATGTTTGAGACCCACCTGGATGTGTTCCTGTGTGACTTGGTCTGGGTGATCCTGCTGTGGCAGGGGCATTGGACTGGAGGATCTTTTGAGGTCC
>VXBP01006869.1:678767-848964 GCA_013400115.1 Rhinopomastus cyanomelas | reverse complement strand
ATCCAGCTGCATCATGGAGACAGAATACTGTGGGGAAACAACCACTTCTTCAGGTACCAAAGATGTGAATGAGGTGCTGAGTTGGTCCCAACTTTGTTTTGTCTCGAGGTGTAAGGAGTCGGGGAGCACTCGGGCTGCAGGAGGTGATTTGCTTCTTCACTGGGAACTGCAGAGGCTGTGCTGGTGATGGACTCTTCTCATGCTAATGTTACAGCAGCTGCGTGTGGTTTGAATTTCAGAGCATTTCGCTGTCCAAGGGACTTTAGCCTTGCTGATGAGGTCCTTGCTGTAGTTGTCAGTGCTGTCATCTCACTGAAGGGATTCCATTTTTGAGCTCCTGACTGTGGATCTGTACCACATTAATACTGAGAGCCCTCTCTTCCATGGTGCAGGCTCAAGCTTTGGCCTGGAGAGATTGCCTTTTGGGTTTGGCAGATGATAGATCGCAGAATCACAGGACATTCGGGATTGGAAGGGACCTCGAATCCCCCTGGCACAGCAGGGTGCCCTAGACCAAGTCACACAGGAACACATCCAGGTGGCTTTTAAATGCCTCCAGACGAGGAGACTCCACAGCCCCCTGAGCAGCCTGTTCATAGATGTTTTTTTTAATCTCTGTTACACACCGATCCGGGTGCAACAAGGCCACCGTGTTCTGTGTTCCAGCCGTACCCAGACCCTCCTGTATCAGACAGGACTGCTGGTAGAGTGTTTCAGGGACGCTCTCTGTGACTGATTTGAAAGAACTTCAACACCAGTGCGTTGAAATGACCATCTTAGACCTTCTTCATTTTGTTCTTGAGAGAAGAATCTGCATGAGCAGTGAGATACAGTTCCCTTATTGCCTCTACATTTTTGGGGTATGGGGTGGCTGAAGACAATCCCATTGTCTGAGCTGTGTTATAGCGATAGGGTGGTTGCGGAGCCTTCTTCATGGGAGATGTTTGAGACCCACCTGGATGTGTTCCTGTGTGACTTGGTCTGGGTGATCCTGCTGTGGCAGGGGCATTGGACTGGAGGATCTTTTGAGGTCCCTCCCAATCCCTAATGATTGTATAACTCTGTGATACCAGGTACTGTCTGTGATTAGTGTAGAAAGGAGCAGTTAGTTTGCTTGAGCTGCTTGCCCTGGGGGAAGCTGCACTCAGAGAAGATCAGCAGACTTGGAAAGGGAAAAATCTACTCTTGATTTGATTAATCTACTTAATGATCCTATAAACCAACCTTCTGGCTTAGAGCTGAGTCACTTGTAGTCCTGTAAAAATTCTCCTCTTATGTAAAGGTTGAATTTGCCCAAGAAGAAGAAGAAGAAGGCAGATCACGAGGATGAAGAACGAGACAACTCCATGAAGTGTAGTAACAGTGCAGAGCAGCTGGACATAGACGGAGACAACTCCAGTGAGGTGTCCAGTGAGATTAACTTCAGCTATGAATACGCCCAGATGGAAGTCACGATGAAGGCCCTCGGTAGTAACGGTGAGAAGCAAGAGAAACTATTGAGCAGGCGTACGCAACACGACGCTGCGTCTTCAAAGACTCTTAACCACAAACATCTTCCCTTACAGCTTCCTGCTGCAGAAGTTTGCTTGTGAATGACTCATCTGGCCATTTTTAGACTTGAGGGGGAATAAAAGCCACCGTAGCACTGTTTTGTTAGGCAGCTTTTGTGTGGGGAAAAGCCAGCACTGGGGTGTTGGTGGAACTGCAGCCTCAAGCCAAAGTGTTTTCACTCTGCTGCTTATTTTTCCTCTGTTATGCCTCACTCAGACATTAGCTGTAGTGATTTCTGTCCCTGAATCCATGCTCTTCAGTCTTTGTGGGCTCATGCAGCTGTCCCAGAACAGCCTTCTTTTGGGAAACAGGAGGTACTTTCCTTCTCAGCTTAGCTTTTCCCTTTTCTCAATGCTTTCAATCATGGGTCTACTTTCTGCTGCAGATGCTCATTTTGAGGCAGCATTTTTCTAACAGGCCTTACAACAAAAATGCTTTCTGCTCCTCCTTTTGTACAGTGGCTGTATCTGCTGTCTCACTACATATTTCAGTGGCTGCTGCAGGCTCTGGTGTGGTAGCTGCAGGATGGGGCAAGGAAGTACCAAGTCATGGTGCTTTGAGCTTTGCCTGAGGTCAGACAGCATCTCTGTGGCAGGACATGAGAAGGATCTTTGATTTCCAAGTCTGTTGTCTCTGCCTCATATTCAGTCCCCCCCCCCTACTCTGCACTAGTGAGACCTCATCTGGAGTCTTGTGTCTGGGTGTGGGCCCCTCAGTTCAAGAGGGATGTGGAGCTGCTGGAGGGAGTCCAGCATAGGGCAGTGAGGATGATGAAGGAAGTAGAACACGTCCCTGATGAGGAGAGGCTGAGGGAGCTGGGTCTCTTGAGCTTGGAGAAGAGGAGGCTGAGGGGTGGCCTCATTAATGTCTATAAATATGTGAAGGGTGGGTGTCAGGAGGATGGAGCCAGGCTCTGCTCAGTGGCACCTAGTGATAGGACAAGGGGCAGTGGGTGTGAGCTGGAACACAGGAGATTCCACATCAATATGAGAAGGACCTTCTTCCCAGTGAGGGTGACAGAGCCCTGGAAGGGGCTGCCCAGAGGGGTTGTGAAGTCTCCTTCACTGGAGATGTTTAAAACCCACCCAGACATGTTCCTGTGTGACTGGATCTAGGTGATCCTGCTGTGGCAGGGGGATTGGACTGGATGATCTTTGGAGGTTCCTTCCAACCCCTACTGATTCCATGATTCTATTTTCTGTTTCTGTGGTTACCGGGCATTGACCCCCAGAAGCACTAACCCCTTTGGTTTCAACATCTGCTTAGATCCAATGCAGTCGATCTTGCAAAGCCTGGAGCAGCAACACGAAGAGGAGAAGAGATCTGCACTTGAGCGACAGAGGCTGATGTACGAGCACGAGCTGGAGCAGCTGCGGAGGCGGCTGTCGCCGGAGAAGCAGCACTTCCGCAGCATGGACAGGTTCTCCTTCCATTCCCCCAGCGCGCAGCAGCGCTTGCGGCAGTGGGCAGAGGAGAGGTGGGTAATCAGACCTGGCCATCAGGAGAGTCGCTGAAGTTCTTCAGTGCTGCTGAATTTTGATGGATGTTAGTTGCCTTGCACACCTCTGCCAGATACCAGAGGGCATGTCTGGGGAGATCTTGGTGAAGGAATTATCGAGGAACATGCAGACCTGTGATGCTAGGAAGGCTGAGAAACGCAGAGTGCCTGCTTTGCTGTTGAGGAGAAACTCTCTCCTGATCGGTTTGGCTAGAGATGAGGTGATTGGAAGAGCATTTGGAACTCCTCTCTCAGTTTGTTCTTCTGACTCCACTGCTAGAGGATTGGTTTTGATCTTGACTCACATCCCTCTGTCTGACCTGGGCAGGTCCTGGCAATTCCAGAAGAGTGCAGAAAGACAAGGGAGTAAGAGGATGATGCAAAGAGCTTTGATCCAGAGCACTGCAAACACTGTTTAATCCACGCAGAGGGGCCACTGTTCTCTTTGCCTCTTTGTAAATAGTTGCACTGGAGTAATTTGCTTCAACCTCTAAGTGATTTTTTCTAACATTATTGTCAAAATGAGCAGCTGCAGGAGGAAGGTGAAGCTTACCCTAAAATAGTGAGGGTGATGTAGCCCTGGAAGGGGCTGCCCAGGGGGGTTGTGGAGTCTCCTTCACTGGAGATGGTTAAGACCCACCTGGATGTGTTCCTGTGTGACTTGGTCTGGGTGATCCTGCTGTGGCAGGGGGATTGGACGGGATGATCTTTCCAGTTCCCTTCCAATCCCTGGTGATTCTATGAATGACTGTCATTGCTTCCAATTCTTTACCAGTAGAGTGGCTGGGCACTGGAACAGGCTGCCCACAGAGGTGCTGGAGCCCCCCTCCCTGGAGGTGTTTAAAACACAAGTAGATCTAGCACTGGAGACCATGGTCTAGGTGTTAGGGAGAGGTTGGACTACCTAATAGTGATTCTTCCTCTGCCCCCCTGCAAATCCCCTTCTTTTAGAGAAGAAATGTTGACCCACAGCCTGAGGAAGCTGCGGGAGCAGATTGTGAAAGCCAATTTGTACGTGCGAGAAGCCAATTTTATCAGCGAGGAACTGGACAAGAGGACAGAGTATAAAGTTACCCTTCAGATCCCAGCTTCGAGCCTTAATGCCAACAGCAAGGTGAGTCAGCCCTCACAGAACGAGTCCCTTGTTCAGTAAGTTTGCCTCTCAGCCCTGCTGGAGGTTGGGTTCTGGCGTCAGTGGTCTAGACTGGAGCAGACAGGATTTGGGTTGTATATTCCAGGCGTCTCAGAAGCCTTTTGGAGGAGGGAACTGAACCCAGACTCCTGTGCCTTAGGCTGGCTACCTAAGCCAGTAGTATTTCTGTTCTGGAGGCCAGCTCAGTCTTTTGCTGGTACTGAAGACACCATCAGTACAGCAGACGTGTTCAGGATTCGAACTGGTACCAGTTGCTTTGAACGTGTCTGCGTGTTCTGCTTGCGGTGGAAACGCCCCGGTGAAGAGGGCTGGGTGTCTGCCCTAGCTGATAGCTGTGGATGGCAGTAACCTAGGCTGGAGCTCCAGCCCTGCTGTAACCTGAGGCTAGTGTGAGGTACTTGACTCTGCCTCTTTCTTGCACTTACATGAGGTGAAAATCCACAGAAACTCCTGCCTGTAGCTGCGGTTAGACTTTGCAGTCAGACTGAGCGTGAACATGCTGTGACCGATGCACTCGCCATGTGTCACGCTTGCAGCTCGTTGCTCACGCTGGAATGAGAGAAGAGCAAAACCCAGACTCCTTCCAGAGGTGTCCTTGGATTTAAACTGGTTTTTGATTGTTGTGGTGTGCCTTCCTTATCGTTCTGCAGAGAGGTGCAATTCTCAGCGAGCCGGCTATCCAGGTGAGGAGGAAGGGGAGAGGCAAACAGATTTGGTCACTGGAAAAGCTGGAGAATCGACTGGTGGATATGAGGGACCTTTACCAGGAGTGGAAAGACTGCGAAGAAGACAACCCAGTAAGTGAAACTGGCCCCAATATTGTGCTGACAGCATTACATCCCTGTTAATGGCTTTGCTGATGCGGGAAAACCTTCTGCTTCAGGAGGAGGGCTGTGCAGGCAGGGAGGGAATCTGTACAGATGGTTGTAAGCTGGAACAGAGGAGGTTCCACATCAACCTGAGAAGGAACTTCTTCACAGTGAGGGTGACGGAGCACTGGAACAGGCTGCCCAGGGGGGTTGTGGAGTCTCCTTCACTGGAGATGTTCAAGACCCGACTGGATGTGTTCCTGTGTGACTTGGTCTAGATGATCCTGCTGTGGCAGGGGGATTGGACTGGATGATCTTTCCAGGTCCCTTCCAAATCGTAACGATTCTATGACTTCCTGAGCTTTCCTGGGCTTTTGCTCTTCCTTGTGCTGAAGCCGTCTTTAGCTTTTCATTAACCCTCACCTTGTCATTTTGGTGCTTGTGTGCTTTGGCAACAGAGCTGACCCTGCACAGGATGAAGCAGTAAGTAAACACAGCAGTGGTTGGACTTGGGCTGACTTCTGCATCTGACAGTGTCAAAGACCACTTAGAGTCATAGAATCATTAGGGATTGGAAGGGACCCCGAAGGATCATCCAGTCCTTGCTGCAGACAAGCCCCGTGCTTGGGCCGAAGTGGAGGCTTGCGCTGTTGTTGAGATCTGTTCTGGGCTCTGGCTCGAGGCCATCTTCCTCCCCAGGTCCGTTCCGCGGAGAGCTCGGTTTTCTCACGTTCTTCTGCCTTTGATCGAAGGTGATGCGAGCGTACTTCCGGCGAGCCGACCCCTTCTACGACGAGCAGGAAAACCACAGCCTGATTGGAGTAGCCAACGTTTTCCTGGAGTGCCTGTTCTACGACGTGAAGCTGCAGTATGCTGTTCCAATCATCAATCAGAAGGGAGAGGTGGGTCATCCTGCTAGAGCCCGTTCTTACTCAATTCTTCATTGCAGCCCGTGGATCTCGCTACCAGGATAGCGGAGACACGCCCCAGTTTGGTGTGCACGGGCTCTTTGGTGCCACCTGGATGTTCTGCAAACCCAGGGAGACCTTGCTAGAGTTGCTTAGGCAGCCCCGAACTCCACATCAGGGGCTGTGAAAGGGGAGACCTTGGCGAGCACCTTCCTGAAGGAAGCAGCCCAGCACAGATGCTTAGCAGGAGGAGTGTGAGCCCCCAGCTTTCACTGCCTGCCCTAAATACATCCTGTAAGAACAGGACCAGAGGCTGGTGGAGCACAGCGGGCACCGCTCGACGTGCTGTGCGTCACACGTGCGCTTCGCACGCTCCCTGGACGCTGGTGTGGAGGTGAGTGAGGCTGCAGCGTGCTCCCAAAGTCACTGCCAGCTGATGGCTTCACAACAAAGGCTCTTTGGTTCTTGTTCCCAAGTGTTCTTCACACGGTGCAACAAACACAGAGCAAAGCAGCAGAAGGGACGAGCGTGTTGTCCGCTTACAGGCTGGGACCACCCGTAGTTGTAGCTGCCTGGAAGAGGGTGAGCCTGTCACTGCTTTCTGGCACACAGGCAAGTCTTACTTCTTTCTCACCAGGTATCGGGTCGTCTCCATGTCGAAGTTGTTCGAGTGAGTGGAGAGATAGATGACAGATTGGTTGGAGGTGAGGATAGCCCTGACTTTTCAAATGAAAACGACATTCAAGAGAGAAAACTTGTCTGCAGGGTGAGTTCTGGATATGTCCCAACCTCCGAGCAACCTTTTCTCTTTCCATCCCAAGCCTCAAAGGAATTGCTGGTGCATTGGCACCACCACACAGCTACACAGACCTGTCTGCAAACTGTATCTGTTCCGTAGAATCATCAGGGATTGGAAGAGACCTCGAAAGACCATCCAGTCCAATCCCCCTGCCCCAGCAGGATCACCCAGACCAAGTCACAGGAACACATCCAGGCAGGTCTTGAACATCTCCAGTGAAGGAGACTCCACAACCCCCCTAACATAAAACCCCAGTGCCCAGCATTTGTCCTGAAGGGTTGCTGCGTGGCCTTATCTCATGGTGTTTTGGTTTCGGGAGTGCTGAAATGGTACAAGAGAGCTAGGTGGGTTTTGTGTCCTTCAGTCTCCATGATTATTTGTTTTAGGCCTGCAGAGTGTTAATTAAACTGTATTTGTTTGCATACAGCCTCACTCCAGAAAGTTATTTGTTATGTGTTGTAAGACAAGGAAGATGTGTGCCCTAGGACTGGAGCTACGACATCTGCAGCCCAGTATCCTGGGGTGGATCAGAAGGGGGGTGGTTAGCAGATCAAGAGAGGCTCTTCTCCCCCTCTACTCTGACCTGGTGAGACCTCATCTGGAGTGTTGTGTCCAGTTGTGGGCCCCTCAGTTCAAGAGGGATGGGGAGCTGCTGGAGGGAGTTGTGGAGTCTCCTTCTCTGGAGATGTTTAAGACCCGCCTGGATGTGTTCCTGTGTGACTTGGTCTGGGTGGTCCTGCAGTGGCAGGGGGACTGGACTGGATGATCTTTCCAATCCCTAATGATTCTGTGATCTGTGACCTAATTCCAAAGGAGTCACAGACTCTGATGAGCTCCTGTTGTTCGGAGAATTGTTCTCTCTCGGTATTTCTCTCTACACGCAATATTTTGTACAAATGTACAGATGTGTCTGTTGTTGTTGATCATAAAGAGGAAGCAGGGAGTGTTTCTTGGCAGTTCTGTGTAAAACACAAGATTGGCCGAGCTACAGACGAGGGAGGCAAAAAGCCCTGGGAGCGGTCCCCAACACTGCTGTCACCTGGCGATTGTGAAGCTTGCTGACATTCCCTCTCCTGCCCCGTGGAGCTCCTTGTGCCTGTCAGCAGCATCCAACACGTGTTGTTTCTGTTCAGTCTTGCCTTCTAAAGCTGGAAGCCAGGCTGGTTTCGTGTGGTCGGAGCTGCTCCTGTGTTGAGAAGCAGTCTCTAAAGCCAAGGAGTTCTGCAGCCCAGAGATGCCGCTGTGGGCAGGAGCAGGGTGTTGGCGGTGCCCTCCTCTTGAACTGCAGCCTGGCTGGTCCAGCTCAGCGTTAAAGATTAACGAGGTGTCCTGATGTGTTGGTGAAACCCAGCCCTTGCTCCCCAGAAGTACGGGCCCACTGACACCTAGTGGCAGAGCTCCGCTGGTTAGCTCCAGATGGTGCCCTGCAGCTCGGGGCTCTGTTGGCTGCCTTCTGCGGGGGAAGAGAATGACTTGCTCTGACAAGAGACACTTGACACCTAACAAGTGCTTTCCCCTTCTTTCTCACCTCTTCTCTAGATTAAAATACTTCAGGCCACAGGTTTGCCGCAGCACCTCTCCAACTTTGTCTTCTGCAAGTACACGTTCTGGGATCAACTGGAGCCCGTTAACGTTGCGCCTGAGGTGGATCCTTCTTTGTCTTCCACCAGCAAGGAGCCGCGGTGCATGGTCGTCTTTGATCACTGCAATGTAATTCCTGTTCTGTTCTGTCAGTGAAGCTGTGGGCAGGCGCGGCGGGTCCGTGCGTGGGGCACGGCCTTAGCTGCCTCTTTGCTTCTGTTGTAACAGCTCATCCAGCTGACGCCCAAATCCCATTTTAAGTGAGAGCTTCAACAGCTTCAGGGTTTGATTTTCGACACTGTTCACTTGTCCAGAAACCAGAGCAGTGAAGAACGGGGTTTATAAAGGAGATTGGTTTAGTGGGGAGACTTATGTTAGAGTTTACCCACAGGAGAATCTTGCTCAGGGTGGGTGGAAGAGCGATATTGATCTGAGTGTGTCTGCTGGCTGCATCCGAGCTGACTGCTCCACACTCTGATGTAGAGAGGGAGACGCCCGCTGCTGGGATTTGATGCCTCTCACCCTGGTGCTGGAATGAGGTCGTGTGTCTTAGAGCAGACTGCTTCTTCCCGCCTCCTTCAGAGCAGCTGGCTGAGCGGAGGCACCTTGGGTACAGATACCTGGAGGCAGCTGTGGTGAATGGCAGCTGGGTCATCTTGTTCCATCATCTGTCATGGCACTCGGCAGTTTATTCCACTCCCAGTTTGTAAACAGATATAATATCTTCTGATGAGTTTTGGGTTTGTGATTCTGAACCTTTGAGCTTACAGACCTGTTGGATCAGGACCCAGGACAGCACGTGATCATTGTTCAGCTCTTCTAGATGTAGTCCCTAGCCAGCCGTGCCCTTTTCCCTCACCTCCTGATTCTACACACTGAGCCTCCGCCACCGCGTAGCCACCAACCACTTTGTTACTTACACACAGGAGGTCTCTGTGAGTATCTCCGAGGACTTCATGGAACATCTGTATGATGGTGCTTTGGCAATCGAGGTGTACGGACACAAGCAGAGCGGTGACCGCAAAAATCCAGCCCTGTGGGATCTGGGAATCATTCAAGCCAAGACACGCAGCCTCCGCGACAGGTAACCAGGGGAAACACATCCTTGGTTTAGAACTTTGGAAAATCACTGCCTGGGGTGCCCGATTGCAAAGGAGGTTTGGGACGTTGCAAACCTGCCTAGAGATGTTCCTGTGCGACTTGGTCTGGGTGATCCTGCTGTGGCAGGGGGATTGGACTGGATGATCTTTTGGGGTCCTTCCAATCCCTAATGATTCTGTGATTCTATGAAGCCCACCTGGCTGTGTTTCTGTGTGACTGGGTCTAGCTGATCCTCCTGTGGCAGGGGGATTGGGCCGTAGAATCATCAGGGATTGGAAGGGACCTTGAAAGATCATCCAGTCCAATCCCCCTGCCACAGCAGGATCACCTACACCAAGTCACACAGTCAGTCTGGGTTAGAAGGGACCACAGGTTCATCCAGTTCCAAGTCCCCTGCCATAGGCAGGGACACCCCACCCTAGATCAGGCTGGCCAGAGCCCCATCCAGCCTGGCCTTAAACACCTTCAGGGATGGGGCCTCCACCACCTCCCTGAGCAACCCATTCCAGGCTGTCACCACTCTCACGGTGAAGAACTTCCTCCTCACACCCACTCTAAATCTCCCCATCTCCAGCTTTGCTCCATTCCCCCTAGTCCTGTCGCTACCTGACATCCTAAATAGTCCCTCCCCAGCCTTTTTGTAGCCCCCTTCAGATACTGGAAGGCCACAAGAAAGTCACCTCGGGGTCCCTTCCAGTCCCTAATGTTCTGTGATAAGTGGTTGAATTGTGACCTGAAGACAACTGGACCGTGTGTTTGAGGCTGTATCCGTTAGACTTCCAGTGAGAGGTGTCTCAGCCCGTGGCAGAGGGGTTGGAACTAGATGATTGATGAGGCCCCTTCCAACCAAAACCATTCCATGACTGTTACAAATAGACTCAGTCTAATGAAAAAACACCAGGCTTCAAACAAGTGTCAGAGGAGAAAGGCCCATCTCTGTTTCAAGTCGGAATTGGTGTCAGACTTTGATTAACAACAAGTCGCCTTAAGATCAGGACGTGACAATTCACAAACCAGTTTGGTTCCGCGTCGCTCAGGCAAGCTCAGTGCACAAGTGATGTTTTACAGAAGAGAGAGATGGTTACTTACCCTTCGTGCTGCTAATGCTTGTCTGCACCAGCGAGAGCTATCGCATCTGAAGCAGCAAGGTCTTGTTCTGACGCGACACCGAAATGTTTGTTCAAGGTCTGACTCCATCCTTGGCCATGAAGTCTTCCATGGGTGATCCTGCTGTGGCAGAGGGATTGGACTAGATGATCTTTCCAGGTCCCTTCCAGTCCCTAATGACTCTATGAAGAGAGAGAGAACTAGTATGAACAAGTCCTGGATGGTGTCCTGAAAGCCTGCGAGGTCCTGTCATACTTCATTCTGCTGCCTTCTGTATAAATCTGATTGCCCTGGCAACGCTGGGCGTCCGTGGCAGAAGTTCAGACTGGAGCCTGAATGTGAGAAAGCAGTGGGGTTGGATTTTGTGTTGGAATTGAGAAAAGGTTTATTGCTGCTGTTTGACTAAAGCAGGTGCTGGTGAAACTGCTAAGCACTGCGCAGCCAGTAACCCCCCGTGCTGACACGTGGTGCCGCTTCCGACGTCTTCCTGTTCTTCCCCAGCCTGCAGCCTGGGCTGGCACTTCGGTGTTTTCCTTTTCCTCTGGGACAAAAACAAAACCCAGCCGGTATTTGACTTGTTTTGCAGATGGAGTGAAGTCACTCGAAAACTGGAACTCTGGGTTCAGATTCTCGAGCTGAACGAGAACGGGGACTACTGCCCGGTGGAGGTGACTCCTGCCAAGGATGTTTGCACAGGAGGCATCTTCCAGCTCAGACAGGTAAGGTGGAGCAGAGAGGATGCAGCTGTGGAAAGAGCCTGCAGAAAGCTCAGCACCATCTGTGTGTATGGCAAAGGTGTGGTGTCTGGGGGAGCTGCTGAGCTTAGACACAGCATGGTTTAACCTCGGCTGTCAGCTCAGCCCCGCAGTGCTGCTCGCTCTCTCCCCCACAGAGGGGAGGGACGGAGAATCAGAAAAGTGAGAAAACTCGTGGATTGGGATCAGGCCGGGTCAATAGATAAGCGAAAGCCGTGCGCACAGGCAAGGCGGGAACTCGTTCACCGCTTCCCGTGGGCAGGCAGGTGTTCAGCACCTCCAGGAAGGCCAGGCTCCATCACACGCACCAGCTGCGTGGGGAGACAAAGCACCATCACCCCAAAACACCGTCTCCCCCTTCCTTTTCCTTACCCCAGCCCTGTATGCTGAGCATGACTTCGTGTGGTCTGGAGTGGCCCCTTGCTCAGGTAGGGTCGGCTGTCCCAGCCGCGGTTCCTCCCGGCTTCCTGCCCATCCCCAGCCTGCTCTGTGCTGGGCTGGAGCGAGCAGCAGAAGAGCCCTAGGTGCTGTGCAGCAGTTAAACCACCCCTGAATAATCAGCACCACCTCCAGCACAAATGCACAGCTCGGCCTCACGGGAGCGGAGAGAAAATTAACTCTACCCCAGCCAAACCCCGCACACGCGTAACCCGTGAGGTGGATCCCCCGTGACGCTGCTGCGTAAAGGAGATCAGAGTCCTGCCTGTGGTCTCCCAGCTGCACTCTGCTCCCTGGTCTGTGCCAGCAGCTGGTGGAAAGGGCATCGGTCCTGACCGAACTTGGTGACTGTTTTGCAAAGAGGCCCGAGATTGTTAGTGCTTAGCTGAGTAGTTAACGTTTCTGAGGGATGAGCTGCTGCTCAGAAGGTGCTAGCAATCAGTAAGATACAGGTTCCACCTCCAGCTCCTTTGATGCTGATGTTTTCCCCGTGTGTTTCACTGAAGAGCAGGTGCTGTGCTGCACTGACAGCATCAGCAGCAGGAATTTCCAGTCGAGGAGACCCGAGCCAGGAAGGGTCCCCTGCAGCTCCAGCAGCTCGCTACTGGGCTGTTTGCTTCGTATTTTCTGGGTGTGGAGGGAGACATCCTGGCTTCCACCTTTAGAAGGAGGAAAAATAAAATCCCGTGTGTGTTGGAAACCCTCCAGAAAAGTAGACTGAGGGGTTGCTGACTCCTGAGCTTGTTTCTTTCTGCAAACATAAATCTTTGCAGCAGACCCAGCGTCCCCAGAGCCGTGGAGACGGCGTTGTTCTTCATGAGTAGGAGCCTGATGTCGCCTGCCACGAGTGCCAGTAGAGGTCTCTGTGTCACTGCACTTCCAGCCTTTTAGACTCTTCTCCGTTGATCTTTTGGGCAGGGGCAGTCTCGCCGAATTCAGGTGGAAGTGAGATCTGTGCAGGAGTCGGGGACCTTGCCGCTGATGGAGGAATCCATATTGTCTGTCGGCATCGGCTGCGTTCAGATCAAACACATCAAGGCACAAAGAGCCCCTGAAAACTACCCGGTAAGAGGCTGAGTGTTTCCTGGCAGCTGTGGCTGTTTCTAGGACATGATGTTCTGAGTTCATGCAGCTGGAGGCAGCCCTGTTACTTTCAGGTTGTAGGTTGGTTTTGGGGGGTATCTTCTGAACCTACTCCTCAACCCCATAAAGTAGCATCAAGAATTGTCAGAACTGCTGTGGGGTTGGTTTTAGAATCATTATGGACTGGAAGGGACCTCGAGAGATCATCCAGTCCAATCCCCCTGCCACAGCAGGGTCACCCAGACCAAGTCATACAGTCAGTCAGGGTTAGAAGGGACCACAGGGTCATTCAGTTCCAACTCCCCTGCCATGGGGACTATGGGGCATAGTTTAAAGCTAAACCTCTGTCTTTCAGAAGATGCTGTGGAATCATTATTTTCTGTGGCAAAGACAACCCTTCTAAGACTAGTCTGTGTCTTTTCTGCTTTGGGATTTGGTGGGGTTTTTCCCTGCATCCTTGAAAGCAGCACAGCCTTCACACAGCAGGACCAGGGCAGGGATTGTCCCCTCGTACTGGGCACTGGTGAGGCTCCATCTCCACTCCTGGGTTCAGCTCTGGGCCCCTCACTACAGGAGGGCCATTGAGGTGCTGGAGCTGGTCCAGAGAAGAGCAGCGAGGCTCGGGAAGAGCTTGGAGCACAAGTGCTCTGAGGAGCAGCTGGGGGTCTTTAGCCTGGAGAAAGAGAGTCACAGAATCTGGGGGTCAAATGCCTGGTAACCATCAAGTAAACAGAAACAGTAATCACAGAATAGAATCATTAGGGAATGGAAGGGACCTTGAACGATCATCCAGTCCAATCCCCCTGCCAGAGCAGGACCACCCAGACCAAGTCACACAGGAGCATATCCAGGCAGGTTTGAAATGTCTCCAGTGAAGGAGACTCCACAACCCCCCTGAGCAGCCTGCTCCAGGCTCAGGGAGACCTTCTCCCTGTCTGCAACTACCTGAAAGGAGGTTGGAGTGAGGGGGTGGCCAGACGAGAGGAAAAGGCTTCGAGTTGTGCCAGGTCAGATACTAGGGAGCGTTAGGGGGATTTAGGTTGCAGATTAGGAAATATTTCTTCACTCTAAGGGTTCTCAAGGCCTGGCCCAGGCTGCCCAGGGCAATGAGGGGATCTCCATCCCTGGAGGGACTGAAGAGCCATGGAGGTGTGGTGCTGAGGGACGTGGCCTGGCAGGGCTGGAGTCAATGAGCTTGAAGGTCTTTTCCAGCCTGAACAATTCTGCATGTTGGCAGCTGTCTGCCAGCCTCAGAGGCACTGCATCTCATCTCACAGTGCAAGTACTGCTTGTCTGGGTTTTTAGGGACTGTCTTTCTGAGGTGCTTCTATCAGCTTCCAGCACAGTGTGACTTTCCCCCTCGCAGCAGCTGAATTAACATGTAGTCACTTCCAGAGGTCGCAAGCCAAAATCTGCTGCAGCGGAACAAGCCAGTCTCTTGACTAGCTTGATTAGCTGCCCTGCTTGAGACAGGGCCAACGAAATGTCAAGTGGGTTTTGGGACACTTCCCAGCTTTCCTTAGTGTTTATCCTGTTGACAGAAGATGATTCACTGTCTGCCTGCTCCCCGTTTTCGCTCAATCAATATTGTCTTCCCTTTGTGAGCGCTGAGGTAGTCGGTGTGTTGTTGGCTCCTAGCCCCAGTAGTCCTCCGCCTCTCCCGTGTCAGGAGCGCAAGAAGGGAGGGTGTTTTCCCACCTGTGCAGAGATCCCACTTGTCAGCAGAGTACTGCTTTCATTCCCCATTGTGCTTCTGCTGGGGGTTCTGCCCACAGGCTTTTCAGCTGCCCTTCCAGCAGCCCCTGTGGCCATGTCCAACAGAGCGAGTAAACGGTTGGACCTGATGATCTTAAAGGTCTCTTCCAAACCCAAGAGCCTCTGTGTTTCTCTCCTACCCCCCAATGGAGCAGATTTCTTAAGACACTCCCCTCTCCTGAGGCAGTGATTGATTCTTGCAGGTTTTACTGGGAGGATGTTATGCACCTCATCCTCATCCTCATCCTCATCCCCTTAGTGGGGTACAGGAGGCAACAAGTCTCAGGTGAGCACAGGACCGTTGGAGTTGGAAGGGACCTGAAGAGCTCATCAGATGCAGCCTCCCTGCCAGAGCAGCCTGTCTGCCTCGCGGTGTTCCTCCCCAGTGACCGGTCCCAGCTGCATCTGACGGGGCTGGCAGTGCACAAAACAGGATGTTCTTCCAAGGGAAGGGGTTTAGGCTTCACTTGAGAGAGAGATTAGCTGGTTGTGCCTGACAGGGATAAGCCACACGGCTATTGAAAACTGTGTTGTATTAGTCCTGGTACGTACAGTAGCCATCTGACCTGCACCCCGGGAGTTTTAACCCTCTTGTCAGCACTTCTGTGTCTCAGGCAAATCATTAGCCATGTGAGGTTTGCAGGAGGCCTTGGACTAAGCGAATGCCTCTCCTGCGTGGCCTTGTACTTCTAGCTGAGCCAAGTTTTCCCTTGGGTCATTAAGGCACAAAAGCAGACTCCAGTGGCTTGTTGTGCCTCCAGCAGAGAAGCAGTAGCCCAGTGAGGGCTGGACTCCTGGCTGCTCTTCCGCTCCCTGTGCAGGAGCGGCGGTCGTGGCTCTGCTTGTGAGGGATGCTGAGAGTGAGCGGTGATGTCTCCTGTCAGAGGGCAGTGGAAGCCGTGCTGCTGGAAGCTCTGCATCAGAACTCCCCAGGTTTATTCCAACTCCTTGACAGTTCCCCTGGACACCAGCGCTTTTGCTCCGCTGAGCGCGGCAGCAGGCTGACCTCGAGCCCTCTCTGCCCGCCGCTGGTTCTTCAGTGCTTCACTCTCACAAGTCAACCAGCACCTTCTCCTTCGCCCTCCAGGATCAATGTTCCCCTCTCTTCCCGTTCAGAAGGCTTGAAATAGCTGTGTTTCTGTGAACTGGTTCCGTTCTGGCTGGTGTTCAGGGGAGCTGAGGGCACATCTCTGGGGTGCCAGTGGGTGATAACTCTGTGGTGGTGCCACTGCTCAGCTCAGGCTTCTGTGTGAGACGGCCAGCACCGCCTTCTGCGCTGAGCGTGCTTCCCGCCGCCGCAATATGTAACAGCCTTCTTTTGCCTGTTTTGGCCTAGGAGGAAGAGGACGAGATGGACAGTTATCAGGTAAAACAGTTTGATCCTCTTCTTCGACCAGCTGGGATGTTTGCAGGTTAAAGCATTTCAGAGCAGCGTCAGAACACCACGGGTTAGAAGGGACCTCGGAAGATCATCCAGTCCAATCCCCTGGCCAGAGCAGGATCCCCTAGACCCAGTCATAGAATCATTAGGGTTGGGAAGGGACCTTGAAAGATCACCCAGTGCTTTGTTGGAGATCTGCTCTGCTTTGTTACTGCTTCTTGGGTACAGGATGAGCCGAGTGCTTGGGGTACACCGCGAGTAGCAAACCTTGGTGTTCTGGGTCGCCGCTGAGCATGACCGCTTCCCTCTGTACAGGACAGGGATTTGGAGAGGCTCCGTCGGAAGTGGCTGTGTGCCTTAACCAAGCGCCAGGAGTACCTGGATCAGCAGCTGCAAAAGCTCGTGGGGAAGCCTGGTAAGCAAAGCACCGTGACGGGCGCCCACGGCCGTAGGCTGGGCGAGTCACGGACTCCCATGTGTGACTGTCAGCTACTGCAGGAGTTGGCAAAAGGAACTGATGGAGGGTTGGATCTCTGAATTCAGCAGCAGTTTGCTTCAGTGGAGTCACAGTTAGAGAAGCCTGGAGAAGGGACGGCTGCAGGGAGACCTGATAGCAGCCCTCCGGTGTCTGAACTGGGCCTGCAGGAAAACTGGTGAGGGGCTCTTCACAAGAGCAGCAGGATGAGGGGCAGTGGTTTTAAACAAGACCAGGGTAGATTTAGGCTGGATGTTAAAAAAACGTTCTTCAGGATGAGGGTGGTGAAGCACTGGAATGGGTTGCCCAGAGGGGTGGTAGAAGCTCCTCCATCCTTGGAGGCATTCCAGGTCAGGCTTGATGGGACCGAGCAACCCAATCTACTTAAAGATCCTAGTTAAAGGTGCAGTGAGCCTGGATATGTTCCTGTTGAATTAGATGACCTTTGAAGGTCTTTCCAACCCAACACATTCTGTAATGCTGTGATTCTATGGCAATTGTGCCTTGTTCTTGCACACTGGGTGTTTCCTCTTTGTGTGGTGAATTGCTGAGCAGAGCAGGTTGAATTCTATTAGGAGTCGACGTTCTTACACCATCCCTGATACAGCACAGGATCACAGAACATCAGGGATTGGAAGGGACCTCGACAGATCATCCAGTCCAATCCCCTGGCCACAGCAGGATCACCCAGACCGAGTCATAGAATCATCAGAGATGGGAAGGGACCTGGAAAGATCATCTAGTTCAGTCCCCCTGCCACAGCAGGATCACCCAGACCAAGTCATAGAATCATTAGAGATGGGAAGGGACCTGGAAAGATCATCCAGTCCAACCCCCCCCCAGCCACAGCAGGATCCCCTAGATCCAGTCACGCAGGAACATGTCCAGGTGGGTTTGAAACGTCTCCAGAGAAGGAGACTCCACAAAGGCACTGGGTAAGAAATGTTGTCCTGCCTGACACCTTGGTTCTCCAGATAAAACAGAAGATGATGCTGACCGGGAGGCCCAGCTCCTAGAGATGAGGCTGACGCTCACTGAGGAGAGAAATGCTGTGATGGTTCCTTCTGCTGGCAGTGGGATCCCTGGAGCTCCGGCGGAGTGGTATGAACACACATTGCCCCGTGCTAGAGTAAGGGGAAGGTGATGCATGGCCTGTGCCTGGCTTGGGCTGCTGCCATCTCCTTGCTGCCCTCTGTTCCCTGCGTGAGCAGGGCTGTTAAAGTCAGGCCTGTGGCTTCAGTCACTTCACGAGGCAGCGCGTCTGAAGTGCAGAGGTGCTGTGTGGTGAACTCTGCTGGCACTGATCCCGGACAGTGGTGGCCTTCTGAAAAAGATGAGGTCACTATTTCTCACCAGCGCGCTCGCCGTTTACAAAACTCAGCTCGTGTGTGAATTACCTGCTTCACTCGCCCGAGAGGCTGCTGCGTCACGGTCAAGCTGTCTGCTGGAGCACTTGGGCTCCTGCTTGGAGCACGCGGGCTGCTCGGCCGGCGCGCCTTGTGTGTGGTCCGCCAGGCACTGCGCTGGGTGAGGCTGACCTGCTGCAGCAGCCGTGAGGAGCAACTGCAGATGAGGTGTTCTCACTCCCAGCCTCTTCTCTTCAGTCACTTCCAACCTTTTGAGGTCTTCTCTGGGTGGTCCTCTGGTGGTGTGTACTGGTGGGACTGTCACCGACTTTTGGGCTGAAGTTTGCTGGTGAATCTAGCACTTGTGAGACATCAGAGTGGCAGTGGCTTGTTGGGGGCACCTCAGCTTTCCCATCCAAGTCTGTGAAAACAGCAGAGCTGCAGGGAACTTCCTTGGAAAGGAAAGTCTGGTTTGAACACATTTGAAACCAGAGGAGATGTTCCCCATGATTCAAGCACCTTACATGGGGCTCCAGCCTTCTCTTGTTCACCGTTAAGGTCCATTAAGTCCAGATTTGTCGCGAGACAGCTGCAGCCCTTGGCTACAAGGAGTCTTAAAGTCTTGAGACTTCCTGATTTCTCCCTCTGGTCTCTTCGCTGCTGGATGCAGAGGGTTTGCACTTGGTAAAGGTCTGTGCCAGAGTAAATAAACTGAATTTTGCTGTTAGTGTTTCAGAGGGATGGGGGATTTCTGACAGCAGAGGTCAAGGAACGTGACCCTAAGAGAGCTGCTGTAAAAGGAACACCACTGCAGCTGAACCTCTCAAAACCTGCAAGAGCAAGTTAGAGTGAAGGTGCTTTGCAGGGGTGTCAGTGGTCTGGCTGAATGCTGCAGCTCTGCTGAGTGTCACCTTCTTGGGCCTGTAGCATGATCTGCCTTCGCTGACGTGTTGCCATCATCTCCATCTCCCACTGCAGGACTCCCGTGCCTGGTATGGAAACTCACATCCCTGTTATTTTCCTGGATTTGAATGGTAAGTGGTCCCTGAAGTGAGTCCTTAGAGACAAACCTTGTGCAGCCCATGACATGCTGCTGCTATGCCAGCCAACAGAGTGAAGGGGTGCCTGAGGGAGTAACAGAAGCCGGTGTCGAGAAGAAATTATTGCTGGAGATGTGATTTCTGAGGGTTCACAGGGTTGTAGTGCTGCTGCTACATCCTATCACCTCTTTATTGGTGACCAAGGATAAAGTGTGAGGTGTAATAGTGTCTGCTCTCAGAAGTCCATGGCACGATGAGCTCGGGCTAGTTTAGACTGTGATTGCTCGTGTGTCTTTAAACAGTGACTGCTTGGACACATCTGGATGCAGGATCCAGTCTGAACCATGTATTTGTCAGATAGCTCTGGCAAAGATGGGGAATGGTAGCCAAGTGACAACCTCAGAGGTAGTCCAGGGTGCTGACCATGCTGATCAGTCAAATGACAGAATCAGAAAGAGATTCTGTTGGAATCTCTTCCTAATCCTAAGGCTGGAAGAGACCTCTGAGATCACCATGTCCAACCATCAACCCAACACCACCAGGCCCGCTAAACCGTGTGTTCAAGTGCCAGATCGACACGTCGTTTGAACGCCTCCAGGGATGGTGACCACCACCTCCCTGGACAGCCCGTGCCAGTTTTGCCTAATGGCCAACCTAGCCCTCCCCTGGCACATCAGACCCCAACAGCTAAGTGACACCCAATGAGCAGCAGTGCTGCCGAGACCTGTGAGCAAGGAAGGGCCTGCTCACGGCTCGGGCAGACTCCCGCGCCATCGAGGACACCGTAAGCCACGCTCGAGCGTGTCCCCCGGTCTCTGCGTGTGCTTGCTGTGTAGAACTTGGGTTCTGTTTGAGGAGGAACAGTGCAGGGAGCTCTTCCTGTGCAGGCAGGGTAGACAAGCTGGGAGCTGGTGGTGAGAGTGGGGACTCATGACTTGCCAGATGTGTCTGAGCAGGATGAGTGCTTTGTGCCTCCTCACCTTCGGCATCTGCTTTCGTTCCCAGCCGATGACTTCAGTTCCCAAGATAACCTGGACGACCCAGAAGCCGGCGGGTGGGATGCTACTCTTGTGGCAGAAGAGGAGGAGGAATTTTTCGAGCTGCAGATTGTGAAGCATCATGACAGTGAGGTAAGCAGAGCTGCAGAGCAGTACTTTCAGTGTGGGGGGTCTCCTCGGGGACGGCACCCAGAAGACACGACACTTATTTCTTGTGTGAGGGACTTTGTGTTTCCAAGGAGCGCTCACCAGGAGCACAACCATGCTTGGAGAAACAAGAAACCCCAAGGATCTGCCTGCATCTGCATCCACAGCTTGAGAGTCTGAGGTTCTGTTAAAGATGAACCCCACAAAACAAAACCCCTGAGCGTGTTAACGGTCCAGCCCCCATGGAACCTCAGTGCCAGCTGTTGCTGCAGCGTGCTCGTCTGCCTCTGTGGCGTGACGCCCGTTGGACTTCACGTCGCCACACAGCTCATGGTCCTGCAGCTTTACAATTGGTCACTTATAAGTTCTGTTGTCAGTTTTAGAACCTCCAACTGGTGTTTTTACCTCAGGATTTTGCCCCTGACTTTGAGACTCATTTCTGTTGGTATTTCTAGAGGAGCCTTTCTCCTGGTGGTTTTGGTAGCGGTGGGTTTTTTTGTCCTGCTCTGCTGTTAAAGCCTAGAACCCTGCTGTGGCTGGGGGGGGGTTGGACTAGATGATCTTTCAAGGTCGTAGAATCATTAGGGATTGCAAGGGACCTCGAAAGATCATACAGTCCAATGTCCCTGCCACAGCAGGACCACCTAGACCAAGTCACACAGGAACATGTCCAGATGGGTTTTAAACATCTTCCATGAAGGAGACTCCACAACCCCCCAGGCAGCCTGTTCCAGGGGTCTGTCACTCGCACCATGAGGAAGTTCCTTCTCATGTTTATGTGGTACCTCCTCTGTTCCAGCTCACACCAATTGCCCCTCATCCTATCACCAGATGACACTGAGCAGAGCCTGGCTCCATCCTCCTGACACCCACTCCTCACACATTTATAGACATTAATGAGGTCACCCCTCAGTCTCCTCTTCTCCAAGCTCAAGAGACCCAGCTCCCTCAGCCTCTCCTCAGAAGGGAGGTGCTCCACTTCCTTCATAATCCTCATTGCCCTACGCTGGACACCCTCCAGCAGCTCCACATCCCTCTTGAACTGAGGGGCCCACAACTGGACACAACATTCCAGATGTGGTCTCACCAGGGCAGAGTAGAGGGGAAAGAATCTCTCTTGATCTGCTAACACACCCCACTTCTGATCCACCCCAGGACGTTGTTGGCCCTCTTGTCCACAAGAGGGCGACACTGCTGGCTCCTGGCCATCCTGCTGGCCACCAGGACCCCCAGGTGCCTTCCTCCTCCACTGCTCTCCAATCCCTAATCTCCTACACTGCCCTTCCAATCCCTAATCCCAGAACACTAGGGATTGGAAGGGACCTCGAGAGATCATCCAGTCCAATCCCCCTGCCTAATGCTCTGAAGATGGCTACCAGGCCATTTTTAATTCTGACCTGAAGAGAAGCCATCTGAATCTTTAGCAACACTTACATCTGATGTTCCAGAGGAGAATCTCCACATCCTCCAGCAGGCTGCGAGGAGTGTTTCAGTGGAATCATTTCTCGAGTGCAGCAGGGGAGTTCCTGTGGCACGACGGAAGGTTTCCGCTGCAGTCTCTACTGCTTTATCTTAATAAACGAGGCCAAATGGTCCCGTAGCTTTGCATATTTTACAATTTATTTGCAGTGATCCTGAGTATTTGAAGCTCTTCCTTTTTTTTTTCCAGAGGAAATGTTCCAGAGCTGAGCGAGTTGGCATTTGTAATCCCAGCGCCTTCATTTGGCAAACTGATCTTGATTTTTAAATGGCCTCTTCTTAAAGTGCAGGGATTTTTCTTCACAGGGAGTGGAGCGGGGAAGCTGGCTCTCCAAATTTATGTATTATGTATTTTTGTTAATTATGCTTAATTAATTACAGTTAATTATGCACCTAATTATGCTTATTAGAGGATACGGTTTTTTTCCTTTGCAGGTGAAAGCAGAAGCCTCCTGGGATTCCACAGTCCACGACTGCATCCAGCTCAGCAAAGGCACAGCAGCAGACGAGAGGGTCTACCTCATCGTGAGAGCCACTGTCCAGCTCAGCCACCCCGCGGACATGCAGCTGGTGCTGCGCAAGCGCATTTGCGTCAACGTCTACGGCAGGCAGGTGGGTCTGTCGCAGCCCCTCGCTCTGCCCGAAGAGGGGAGGGCTGTGCTCTGTGCACTGGGCTCTTGCTGCAGCCCTCACCCCCTTGTGCCTGCCTTCACCTCTGCCTGCATGGAAGCACCCTGTCGATGACGAGCACGGAGTCTTCAAGCCCCCCAGTAATTTTCGTGGTGTCTTTTGTGTTGTGGCTGCTAGGACAGAGCTTTTTAAAGGCTCAGTGTCATCCAAGTGTGATAAAGCCCGTGTTACTGCTAAGTGCTTCAGACTAAATCACTGGGAAAAGTGGGAGCATTAACTTCTCACGAGCCTGGAGCCCCCGTTCTGCAAAAGCGTTGAAGCAGCGCGCGCGGTTACCTGCTCCTGCTCGACGCTCACACGTTACTGCTACCCCTTTCCATTTAGGCACCCAGAGATTTAAACTAGCAGTAGACTGAGCAGAGGTGCCCTGGTGTCATTTGTCAACGTTAATCACTCAATCTTTTCTGTCCTCCTGTTGGCTCGTGCTCTTACGGTGTGTAGGTGAGAGCGAGCGTTTGATGACCGGAGCGTGGGTTTGTCACTCCGTTTGCAGCCACGCCCTGAAAAAGTTAGTTCTTGGGAAAAATGGAGAGGAAGAGTTCAGAGTGTTGTCTCAGATGCCAGCTTCCCCTAGCAGCGATGATGACAAAGCAGAAAGGCTGAATTGTTATGCTGTTTGCACACAGAATCGTTAGGGATTGGAAGGGGCCTCGAAAGATCATCCAGTCCAGTCCCCCTGACACAGCAGGATCATCTAGACCAAGTCGCAAAGGAACACATCCAGGCGGGTCTTAAACTTATCTCCAGAGAAGGAGACTCTACAACCCCCCTGGGCAGCCCCTTCCAGGGCTCTGTCACCCTCACCTTGAAGAAGGTCCTTCTCATATTGATGTGGAACCTCCTCTGTTCCAGCTCACACCCATTGTCCCTTGTCCTATCACTAGATGACACAGAGCAGAGCCTGGCTCCATGCTCCTGACACCCACCCTTCACATATTTATAGACATTAGTGAGGTCATCCCTCAGTCTCCTCCAAGATCAAGAGACCCAGCTCCCTCAGCCTCTCCTCATAAGGGAGATGCTCCACCTCCTTCATCATCCCCATTGCCCTACTCTGGACTCCCTCCAGCAGCTCCATGTCCCTCTTGAACTGAGGGGCCCACACCTGGACACAAGATGCCAGATGTGGTCTCACCAGGGCAGAGTAGAGGGGGAGAAGAACCTCTCTTGATCTGCTGACACACCCCTGTTCTGATCCACCCCAGGATGCTGTTGGCCCTCTTGTCCACAAGAGGGCGACACTGCTGGCTCCTGGCCATCCTGCTGGCCACCAGGACCCCCAGGTGCCTTCCTCCTCCACTGCTCTCCTGTAGTTAGAATCCGAAGCCAGAGCGGAAGAGGCTTGGTCGCACCCAGAAGCCCTGTAAGCAGACTGGAACTGTTTTAGCGCTGGCAGTAAGACAACTGCACTTCTTGGTGCTTTGGCCGGGCGAGCGCTAAAAGAGAAGGGTGGGGTTTTTTTGGTTGTATGAAATGGAGGAGCGTGTTCCACAGACACCCCGAGCTTGCCAGGAACTACTGTTGTGTTAGCCTTCCTCAGCTCTGTTTCCTCTGGGTTTAGGCAGTGATGTTCTCTGCTTCAATCCGACACCGATTCGCTGAGCGCTCGCAAGGTTTCTGCAAGTCCTCGTCGATAACCTTTCCCAGGGTGTTGGGCTCAGCAGCATCTTTGGATGACTCATCTCTGCATTAATGCAACAGTCCGGTTCTTAACCCCGCAAGGCGCCGAGTCAGCATAAACAATGACCATGCCCCCTAAATCATTCTTCATAACGATCTCTTTGGTCAAGAATTTAATGTCCCTGCTTGTCAATATTCAAGACCAGTCACTCAGGGTTCTGTGGAAAAAAACACCCCCCACCTCCAGAGCTAGCAGATGCTTTGTGTGCCAGTGAAGCGGTCACCTTGCGATGCAGTTAATCCTCTCTCTGTATCTGAAGCAGACACAACCAAACCATTTATCTCCCAGTTAAAATCTGTGGCTCCTACATAGTCATTGGCTGGTCTTTTGGGCTTGCACTGGAAATGGTCTTTGCTTCAGGTGGAAGATGTGAGACCGCGCTTTCCTCACCACGAGAAAGACGTGGTTGTGGTTTGTTTGCCTCCCCACAGGGCTTTGCACAGAGTTTCCTCCGCAGAATGTCCCACCGAAGCTCCATTCCCGGCTGTGGTGTCACCTTTGAGATAGTCTCAAACATTCCAGAGGTGAGCGTCCCGAACTGGCTGGGAGCCTCGAGCGCCCCGACTCTGCCCTCGTCTTGAGCGCGCCGGCTCTGGCTGCTGCCAGCACAGGCTGGGGTCCTGACGAAGCCCCGAGCGTGCTCCTTTGCATTGTGGCTTGTTGGTGGCACGCTGCGTTTTGTTGAGTGGGCATCTGTTTGCTCCGGTCCTTTGGGGAACGTTTAAAGAGAGAGAAAAGGAGAGGGCGAGTGAAGGTGGGCAGGGGCAGTGCCTAATGCGCGGAGCAGGAGGGTCTGTCAGAAATAACCAAGTGGCTGTTTCCAGGTAATGTCTTGATGCAGCCCTTGATGCCTGAGCAGGTTCCCAGTTAGATGCTAATCCTTCCCTTCCTGGCAGATGCTCTCCCAGAGCACTCGTGACAACGTTAACACCTGAAGAGCCAAGTTCTGATTGCTGCCTGCCTCTGCCTTTTGTGTTCCGCTGTATTTAGCACCCTGTGCTGCCGTGTCTCCCCAGCAGTGATCTTTCTTCTCATTTTTCTTGCAAATCCCTTGAGATTTTGTGTTCCTCACAGGGTAGGTCGTGCTGCCCCATGTGTGTCCGAGCGCTTTGTCATTGCAAGATACCTGAATGTCTTGGCTCTCAAAACCAGAAGAGCAGTAGCCGTGTGCAGCTTGGTGTGTCTGTGACAGAGCAGCCGTGCGTGTGGCATGGTGCGAGTTCCTTCAGTCACAGACATTAGGGATTGGAAGGAACCTCGAAAGATCATCTAGTCCAGACCCCCTGACACAGCAGGACCACCTAGACCAAGTCACACAGGAGCACATCCAGGAGGGTCTTAAACATCTCCTTCCAGGGCTCTGTCACTCTCACCATGAAGAGGTTCCTCCTCAATTGATGTGGAACCTCCTGTGTTCTGAAAATGCTTGGTGTTTTTGAGAGTGATGCAGGAGACCTTTGTTTTGTTTTCAGAGCCTCTAAGCTCTTGTTGTTCTGCCAGGATGCTCAGGGAGCTGAGGAGCGGGAGGCACTAGCCAGAATGGCAGCAAACGTCGAAGACGCAGCTTCGGCCGACTCCGAAGCCTACATTGAGAAGTACCTGCGGAGCGTGCTGGCTGTGGAGAACATCCTCACCTTGGATCGCCTGCGCCAGGTCAGTGCAGACGGCGGAGACTCCGCTTGCGAGGGCAGCGCGTGGCAGTGCCCGCGTTCTCCTGAGTGCCCACAGTGGCCAGCAAGCCACAGCCACGGCGTCGGGGCACGCCTCCGCCTTCCAAGGTGTGCGTGTGGCAGCCATCCAGGGAGGTGAAGAGAGCAGTTCTCGCTCGGCTGCCTGCGGTGTTGGGGGGTGAGACTGGGAGCTTGATGTGAAATGCACTCTTATGGGAGCCTTGGTTTGGTTTGAGGACTGGCCCTTGCTAATTGTGGTTCAGAAAGAGTACTTGTGAGGCTTTAGCTGATGCCTTCTACAGCATCTACGGGCCTTGTAGGAGGCATTTCCAAAGCTGCTGGCAGAGCTCTTGTCGTGTGGCTCACGTTCTGCCTGGAAGCACCCAAGCCTCTTCTGACAGCAAATGAGACATTGGTTGGGTTAATCTTAACTACAGTAACTTGGTCTGTTTGCTGGGAGAGTTACTGGAGAGAGAAACGCTTACTGCAAGTTGTTCTTCTGGCTGGAAGTTGTGCCCCCCAACTGCGAGACAAGCTCCAGCGCCAGCCTGCCCACTGGGGACTGACGGCGAAGCACGGTGCTCTCGGTGCGGTGCAAGTGAGTTCCCGGTCAGGCCTCCTCGGTTCAAGGGGCTGCAACAGGAGCTCGGCCAGGAAAGGCAGCTGCCTCAGGCTTTGCCTCTCTAACAGTCACTCCTGGAGCCAGAGGCAGCTGCCAAGTCCTTCGTGCGCCGATCGGCAGTACGTTAGGTGCTAAAGCTTGCCCACTCCTACGCCGCCGGCCGTGTAGCCTGCAGGTTTTACGCTGCAACAGACTTCGTAGGAAGCAGCCTGGAAGAAGCATTTCTCTCGCGTAGAGACGGATGTCCTGGGGTGCCTGGGGCTTGGGATCTCCCAAGAAAGACACGCGTGCGTTTGTGTTTGGTTGGCAGGAAGTTGCCGTGAAAGAGCAGCTCATGGGAAAAGGCAAGCTGTACCGCCGGAGCCTGAGCTCTCCCAACGTGAACCGAGTGAGTATCCCGCGCCGGCGTCCGCAGCCTGTTGGCCCTTCAGGTAGAGGCGCCTGTGGAGCCAGAGGCGGGGAGCACAGCACTGAGATCCCTCGTGTCTGTCTGTGCTGCTGGGGACAGCAGACCCAAGCCTGCGCTGAAGTCTTTCCTCGCGTGTGTCAAGAGGAGGGCGGGTCGGTTGGTTTTGTTTGGGAGTAATTCTGCTTGTCTTACCTGTTTCAGCTTTCTGCCAGCCGCCAAGAGTTAGCACCTCCTTACAACCTGAGCAGTAACCGGGTGAGTATCCTGGGGCAGCCGAAGCTGGCAGGGTATGGAAAAGATGGGGCGCACCCATGTGCGCCTTGGGACTGTTCCCAGTTTGGGATGAGCTACCCTGGGCCTCTCTGGGGAAGTTCCCAGGCTGTTGTGGGTCGTGCAGAACGGCTGCCAGCGCGGTGCGATGCGCAGTGCCGGAGCAGACGGGGTTAACCGTAGCCGTCTGCCGCACAGGGCCGCATTCACCAGCAGAAATCTTCTCATCATCAAGGTGCAGAGCTTCCCCCTGGCTTTCACCTGGGTGGGTGCAAACCTTGCGAGTCAGGGACAAATTTGGGGTCGGGTGTGAGTTCAGGCCCTCCTCTAGGAGAGAACAGAGGCCTGTGAAGGGCTGTCTGACCTTGGGAGGGAAGCCAGCCTCGGGTCTGTGGTGGGTGCCAGTTCAGCCCGTTACGCTCGTGAAGAACAGCAGTTCACATTAAAAGCACTTCTTCCGAAAGTCAGAGATTAAATTGGAACTTCTTTTCCAAGCCCTAAGCAAGCGCGGGGGTCTTCTGCTGGTAGATGTTCTGCCCAGTGAGCGTGGAGTCGTTCTGAGGGGAGAATCTGGTGGTGACAAGGCATTTGAATGCATCCTGCAGCTCCCCAGAATAATAGAATTTTGATGTAGTGCCGTAGCATTGGCGGCTGAATCTGCTCCATCTCATCCACGCAGAGAATGCTAAGCGTGTGCACGTGGCCACGTGCTTAGAGCAACTTCTGTCGGGAGAGAACTCCCGTGGCCTGGGTGTTTTAGGGGAAACTTGAAGAGCAGAGTCCTTAATGGCACCTGTTTTGTGTTTTTCTCTCCTTCCTCCCCCTCCCTCCACGATTTCTCTCCCTGCATGTTTCAGAGTCAGAAGGTCCCAGCAGAGGTAATGCATTAGGTCCACCTAATGAGTGGGATAATGGTTTTATCTCACTATGGATTTGTTGGGCTCTCCCACCGCTTTTCCTTGCTGCTTTGAGGATGCTGCTGCTGGAGTCTCGTTTGCATGGCGCACGGCAAAGGAACAAGGCTGTCAGGGTGCAGGGTGGGGCCGCTGCGAGTGCGAGAGGTTTCTCCTCCTTGGGTGCCTCCTGGGGTTTGTCCCAGAGCGGCGGCTGTTTAGTGCTGGATTTCTCACAGCTCTTTGGAGAGGGTGCACGTATCTGTGACGTAGCCCCATCTCGGCCACAAAAACCCCAATGGATCGACTCGCAAGCAGGAAGCTTGTGCCAGTGGTGTGTCCCTTAGCCTGGGGATGCGACAAACGTTGAGAGCTACTTCATACCTTCCTCAGGCTTTATGGCTTCAGGTAGTTCAGAGCTAAGAACTCTGGATTTCTCTGAAGAAATGGTTTCAAATTAACACCGGAGCAGTGGAAAGCACTTTGAGTGTGGTGGTCACACTCTTGGAGGAACGACTGTTTGTCTGCCAAGTTGTACCCAGTAGGTAACTGGCTGATAGATGCTGGAGTTAAGTGCTGGTGGTTTGCCTGGGGTTTGGCAGCTCTTCCCGGCTGGATGTAGCCGCTGACACGGACGCTGCAGCGCTGCAGGGTGGAGCTGAGCTTGTGTGGCTTCCCCCGCCGCTCGCACCGGGGCTTCGCTTCAAGGCACTTGTTACTCAAGATTGGGGGTGCAGGCTCCCCAGTGGGGAATTTTTGAATGGGTCTGTGGTTCCATGTCCACGGGGAGATGAACGAGAGCGGCACAGAGTGTGGGGGGTTGCATCAAACAAGCTCTTGCACGTTCCTCTGGCGCACAGCACCACGAGGCAGAACTGCTCTCGCACTGCGACGCACAACCGTTGGGAAGGGTCAAGGCACCACCAGGGCTTTTTTAATGACAGCTCATAAGACTAAGCTGCTGAAGTGGCCAAGAGGGCAAGGAGGTGCCTCCCAGGTTTCCTGCAGTCTTGGCACTGTTTCCTGCGTGCACCTGCGTTTGGTCTCAGTGCTGCTTCCCTAGCTGAGACAAGGCTGGTGTTTTATGCCTGTTACCACCATGGATTTGGTTGTGGGAGAGTAAGATGAATTTGATTGCATCTCCCACATCAGCACGTGTCAGGTGATGCGGGAGCCGTGCATCTTCTCGCAGAGATCGAAGATACAGGGCTGAACTTTTACCTCCAGCCCGTTTGCAGCGCAAGGGTGAAAATTCAGTGGCTTAAACGGGCTGCATCAGATGCACGGGGGATGGAAGGTGCCTCTGACTTGTTTCACCAGCCTTCTTCAGGCTAGTTCCATAGTGAAGAAAACTGTCCTGAGTGTTCCTGACCGCCTGTCTTTGACAGTCACCCTTCCTTCTGCTCCAAAGCCTTGAATCCAAAGACAAGATTGTGCCCCTAACCCTGCAGGTTTTACAGGGGTTTTCTCCCACCAGATTGGTAGCTTTCAGATAACCCTGAATCATCTTGATGAGAACAAGTGCCTTTAGTCCCAGCCGTGTGTTTGTGCTGCGGTGCTACGTGGCCACCCCTTCCTGAGCCCTTCCTGAAGCGCTGACACAATAAACCACGAGAACTGTTCATTTCTCTTACCCAGTGGCAGCGTCTTAATGGTCTGTCAGCTTCAAGAAAAGAGCTGCTGTCAGGTAAAGACTACAGATGACTCAGGTAGCCATCGCCCATACGTGCTCTGGAGGTTCCGTGCGCGTTGGTGCTGACCTGGAATGGATTCCCTGGTGGTCTTCATGGAGAGTGTGAGAGAGAAAGGAACGCAGAGGAGAAGGAGGAGCCCTTGCAGAGATACAACAGCTCTGCGTCCGCATAGAACAAGGGACACACGTTCTTCTGTGGCTACTTGTGATCTGTCGAGTTAAGTCACTTGACCTCTCTTTGGTCACTTGGCAGAGACCAAATACATTCACAAAGCGATGGCTCCTCTGGGTAGATGATTTACAAGCTTCTGTCCTTCCTCTCGCCACCCTTCTCGACGGGGCAAAGACTCCCAGCACTAGAGTGATGCCTCTTGCTCAGACTTAGGAGTGTTTGAGCTCGCGGGTGCACAGAGCGATCCTGGGGGGGTGCTGCGGAACATCTGAGACCTGGAAACTTCATCCACTTACTGTAGTTAGTAATCCCTTTGGATTTTCGTTTGGGCTATTGAGCTGGGTTGTGTCTCAGCCACCTTAGTGAAATCAATCAATCAGTCATTCACAAGCAACCTTTTGCCGCACAGGTTCTTTGCCCAACAGTTGACCCTTTCGGTTGTCTCTGGTACAAATCCTTTTGCAGATGGTCAGCGCCTTTTGCCCTGAGTTACCCCCTTTTTAGTGGGTTGCTGTTGTCTCAGTGTTAATCCTTCCATTAGGGAACCTTGTGAGGAGAGACTGAGAGAGCTGGGGCTCTTCGGTTTGAGGAGGAGGAGGCTGAGAGGAGACCTCATCACTCTCTTGGTACAAATCCTTTTGCAGATGGTCAGCGCCTTTTGCCCTGAGTTACCCCCTTTTTAGTGGGTTGCTGTTGTCTCAGTGTTAATCCTTCCATTAGGGAACCTTGTGAGGAGAGACTGAGAGAGCTGGGGCTCTTCGGTTTGAGGAGGAGGAGGCTGAGAGGAGACCTCATCACTCTCTACAACTGCCTGAAGGGTCGTTGTGGAGAGGTTGGTGCTGGTCTCTTCTCACAAGCAGTTAGTGACAGAACGAGAGGGAAGGGGTTCAAGTTACAACAGGGGAGGGTTAGACTGGCTATCAGGAAGAATTTTGTCACAGAAAGGGTGGTCAGGCACTGGAGTGGGCTGCCCAGGGAGGGGGTTGAGTCACCATAGCTGGATGTGTTAAAGGATGGTTTGGCTGAGGTGCTGAGGGATGTGGTTTAGGGGTGACCCTGTAAGGGAGGGCAGCTGCTGGACTCGATGATCCCGGGGGTCTTTTCCAACCAGTGATGCTGTGATTACCCCCAACAAAACTGACCCCCAGGCTAACATCGTGGTCTTTCTTGCTCTCTCCACAGTGAGTGGCACTTAAAAACCCAGCACGCGACCAGACAAATCCTTTTCTCAAGTGCACCTTCCTGTTCTCGGAACCTTCTTTCTCTTTATCCTGGCAAATTCTTTAAAAATAGGTAGAGAATGTATTAGTCTGTAATATCAAGGCTGAAGCAAAACTTCTTCAGGAGCCGGAGAAGAAAGACGTTTCCTGAGCAAGAAGTCGCTGACCATTGCCCTGCTTTCCGTGCAAGACGGATGTTCTGGAAGTGTCTTTCTGTTTGTCTACAGGAGTTGTGTTGTTGTTCACCAGCTGTTTCTCTGCACCATATTCTCCAGCTGTATCCCAACACACCTACTCTGACTGTTTCATCATTTCTGCAGGTCTAGAAAGTCGAGATGATCACCTGGAATTACTCTTGGTGGAGCAGTCAGTTCAGTGAAGGGCGCTTCTGACTCAACAAGTTGTAACTGGGAAGGTGGTTCCGTTGATTCTTTCCTGCGCTGAGCCGGTGCACTAGTGAGGTAGAGACCTCCCGTAATCGTCTTCGTTTCTTATGGTCCTGTGATCTCCAGAAGCACTTACGCTTGGCCTCTAGATAGAAAATCATTAGGATGAGTTGTCTTTATCCATTTGTCTTTACTAAGTGGAGCATTATCTCAGGATCTAAAAGTAGCACTAATCCAGCGTTGTCATGTCCTCCAAAAAAGAAGCCTCCACATGCTTCCCACTCTTCTGTAGTTCATCTTCTTACCCTGATGCCAGCATCTACTAGGCTGAGGGCAGACCAGACAGCGACAAAACCAAACAGTATTTCAAGGTCTTTTGTGTCTTGTGACAACTACCCTCCGAGTAGTCTTCTGACTCCTTCAGCACCTCTGAGCTGGTGCTTCCAAAGGACGCCATCTGGATGGAGTGTGAACCCTTTCCTCGTGCTCTGACTCTTCTGCAGACTAACCCGTCTTTGGGAGCCAGAGCAGGAAACTCGGAATCATAGGATCGTTAGGGACTGGAAACTTGAGGAAACAGTCTGCATGTCTGCTAGAAGATACCCTTCCTCTTTCTCAGGGGATGCTCCTTCCCACCTTGTGTGCCCTCAGGCTGTTGCAGGTCTGAAACCCATCGTGTTGGATCTTGACTTGCCATGCCAGACCTCTCACCTGCCTTGACTCACTTGTCTCCTGCGTCCGGGTGTCCGCAGCTCCTTGTCACCTGCCCCCTCTCTCCTTCACAGGCTGTTAAAAGCATCGCAGGGCCACAGTCGTGTCCTCTTGATCTGATCAGCTTGCCCGTTATCTGATCCAGGCCACTAATGTCCAGCTTCTGCACCCAGGGGCCGATTCCTTTTCCAGTTCAGAGCAGTTCTCTGTCCTCGCCCCTTCTCTCCCAGGTGTCGACTGGGCGACTTGGTCTGGGGGATCCTGCTGCTGCGGGGCGGTTGGACTAGATGACCTGAGGTCCCTTCCAATCCCTAGTGATTTGTGATTCTGTTTTTTCATTGTACCCTGATCTCACTTGTGACTTTTCCCGAGCAGGTGCTAAACAACACTGGGAATTTGGGGCAGGCAGGGCTGGTGTATTTTCACCCTGCTGTGACTGCGCCCCGGTCATCACTTTCAAACCAGCTGCAGTGGGGTGGAGCGCCGCGGGTTTAGGGTCTGGCCCAGGCTCTGCGCGCCTCGATGCTGGTGGGAGCTCGGGGGGCTTGTCTTTGCAGGACTGGCTGTGGCAAGTAGAAGTGCCTCTGGCGAAGGGTCTGTCCTCGGCTGGGTGTGCTCTGAACTTTGCGGGGTGGGAGTGCTGCTGTATCCTGCTCTTGTGCCAACCTGAAACAACTCAACTTGCTTTCTTCCCCCTCTAGGGCCGCTGGGAGAGTCAGCAAGATGTATCCCAAGGTGCCACCAGTCCCAGTAGAGGCATTAGTCCAACTCGAACCGCTGTGCCAGGCTCTGCGCAGCAAAACCACTCTCCTGATCCAGGTAAGGGCTCTCCTTACAGCTGAGGCAGCTTCTGTAGGAGTGGAGTGAAGTTACTGCAGCTCCTGAGTGTCAGGTGGAGTTGAGCTGCTCTCAGAGATGCAAAGACACTGCTTCTGCGGGGCAGTGTCCGTGCAGTTCTCTCTCTGCAGACATTCAGCAGTTTCAGAGCCAGAAGAGTTAGCTGGGCGCAGAACATGCTGCTGCCTGAGCAAGACAGCGAGGGCAGCGAGGCTGCTGATGTTGTAGAAAAGCAGCGGCATCAGAGTTGGACGGGTAGCTCACAGCTGGGGTGGCTAAGGCAGAAGTGCGAGCGCAGAGACGCGCAGCGGCGACGTGCTGCGTCCCCAGCAGCCTTTCTCGCGGGGGAGAGCCGTAGGGAGCAGGCAGTGTTGAGTGAGGAGAGCGCAACGCCCCTAACGTCTCTTCTTTTTCCTTAACTTGGATCTTCTCGTCCTTTGCTTCTAGTAAGTTGGGTGGTTGTCCCTGACGTTGTGTGTTGTCTGGACGCTCGCTGTCCGTGACACTGCTTGGTCATTGTGCGTGTCCTCCTGCTGCTGCACGTTGCAGAGCATCTCGTGTTGCTGGCTGCAGTCTGCAAGCTTTCTCGCACCATGGGGTGAAAAGAATGCCTCTGTCTCCTGGGGCCACAGATTAAGACCCCCCCCCAGACAGTGCATCCCTTGCAAAGGGGGAGCAGACGCTCGGTGCTTTGCCTTGGCTGACGCTTTGAACGCTGGCCCGTGTTGCTGCACTTTGTCGCTCTGTTTCCTTCCCCCTGGGGCTCGTGTCCCTCCCCTCCAGCATCACGGCTCTCACCTCGTCGCTTCCCCACAGGTATCGGGGGCCTTGCTGCTTCCTATCTGAACCCCGTCAAGTCGCTCGTGCCGCAGATGCCAAAGCTGCTGAAGTCTCTCTTTCCTGTCAGAGATGAGAAGAAGGGCAGGCAGACCTCGCCTCTCGCACCACAGGTAAGAGCTTAGGTCAGCCCAGCTGTGCAGGGATACTGGTGAGGGCATCTCAGCCCGGCTGTGCAGGGATACTGGTGAGGGCATCAGCCCGGCTGTGCAGGGATACTGGTGAGGGCATCAGCCCGGCTGTGCAGGGATACTGGTGAGGGCATCAGCCCGGCTGTGCAGGGATACTGGTGAGGGCATCAGCCCGGCTGTGCAGGGATACTGGTGAGGGCATCAGCCCGGCTGTGCATGGACACTGGTGAGGGCATCAGCGCGGCTGTGCATGGACACTGGTGAGGGCATCTCAGCCCGGCTGTGCAGGGATACTGGTGAGGGCATCAGCCCGGCTGTGCAGGGATACTGGTGAGGGCATCAGCCCGGCTGTGCATGGACACTGGTGAGGGCATCAGCCCGGCTGTGCAGGGACACTGGTGAGGGCATCAGCCCGGCTGTGCAGGGATACTGGTGAGGGCATCAGCCCGGCTGTGCAGGGACACTGGTGAGAGCATCAGCCCGGCTGTGCAGGGACACTGGTGAGGGCATCAGCCCGGCTGTGCAGGGACACTGGTGAGGGCATCAGCCCGGCTGTGCAGGGATACTGGTGAGGGCATCAGCCCGGCTGTGCAGGGATACTGGTGAGGGCATCAGCCCGGCTGTGCAGGGATACTGGTGAGGGCATCAGCCCGGCTGTGCAGGGACACTGGTGAGGGCATCAGCCCGGCTGTGCAGCCATACTGGTGCGTGCATCAGCTGTGCTATGCAGGGATACTGGTGTGGCCTCAGCCCAGCTATGCAGCGGTACTGGTCAGTGCTGTTGGACTCGCTGGCAGGGCGCTGCTTGTGTGTGTTGCAGCGGTAGGCACCAAGCTTTTAGTGGTAGTGGAGCCCTGTGGTGCATTTCCCTCCCATCTGTCCAGAGGGAGGGGAGCTGTTTAAATGCCCCGACACGCTCAGCCCGCTTGGCCTTCCAGACGCACGCTCCCAGCGTGATTTACGGCCGTTCCGCTCGCGGCAGCAGCAGTGAATTTATGGAGGGCACTTAGTGTTGTTTGCGTAGGGCCAAGTGGAAAGTGCGGTTCCATTTTTAATCCTTCATTGCACACACCGTCCCTCCCAGCCCTCGCCTCCGCTCACGTCACCTTTCACCACCCTCTGCCGTGTCCTTTGGACGCTTGTTCTCCTGCCTTCCCTTTCCTAGCCCACGTGTCAGGGGAGCACCCGGTGTCCCTCGTCTTTTCTGGGTGCTGCCTCAGGTGTGGTCTCTGTGCTCTGAGCAGCGGTCAAGCCAACTAGAAGAGGCAACCTTCCTTGAAAGGAAGCAGATGAAACGCAGAATCTCATTATAAATAACATCCTCTCCTCCATTTGAAAGGCTGAGTTAGTTTATGAAGAAACGCCCCTCTGCAGTGTGAGGCCAGAAGACACCTTCACAACCAATGGTTGTGAAGATGAATCTGCAGCCAGGCCTTGCTTGTTAAAGTCTGTGGAAGTCCACTCTGTCCATGCGCTGTTGACCATCCAGCTAAATTGTCTTGTCTGGAGTCACTTGCCTGGAGTTCTCGAGGCCACTGCCTTTATCTTCGACCTTCCCCTCACCTGCTGGTCAGTGGGGAAATGTTTTGGAGGATCTCTTTCTCCTAACAAAGCCAAGCAAAGCCGAAAGCCCCCACACAACTGTTTGTTATGGTTGGATCCAGGCATTCTGGTCGCAGTGGAGAGCAGCCTGCCGTGTGTGAGGTGTTCTCATGCTTGGTCACCGTGGAGAGCACGCGGAACCACGGAGCATTAGGGACTGGAGAGCAGTGGCCACTCTATCCGTGAAGCTTGTGTCTCGTAGTCTTCCTTGCTGCTGCTTTACAATGGCCCGACGGTGCCAGTGCAGCCAGAGGAGCTGCGGAGGTGCCGGTGATGAGTGGCTGCTGCACCGGGCGGGTGCCGGGCTGCTGCGGGGGCCACTGTGTGGCAGGCGGCTGGAGCGCCGTGTGGCTGCCCTGCCAGCACGGCACAGCAAGGCAGTCGTTCTCGCCTCACCATGGCGAGTTGGGCCGTGACTGCAGAGGGCTCTGACCCTAACGGGGAGCTGCAAACAACAGACTGAGAGAGCTGGGTCTGGGAGAAGAAATGGCTGAAGGAGAGATTTACAGAGCAAACAAAGATCCAGCTCACCCTTTCATGGCCAAGAACAAATGAGCAGATGCGTGGTGCCAGGTTTTGATCGTCAATATCAAAAGGCAAAGTGGAGCAGTTCATCACTGCTTCCTGCTTCATCAGACAGCTACAGTGAAAGGACATTTCCAGAGTTCTTGCAAAGCTCCCTTCTCAGTGGATCTCTGGTACGCTGAGAGCACTTAGCTGTCTAGCGTCGTTAAAGCCTGGTCTGGAAAGATGCTGGTGGTGAACCATCTTGAGCGGGCTGGCTGGGCCGGCTGTTGTAGTTAGTCACAGAATCACAGAACATCAGGGACTGGAAGGGACCTCGAAAGATTATCCAGTCCAATCCCCCTGACACAGCAGGACCACCTAGATCCAGTCACACAGGAACACATCCAGGTGGGTTTTAAACGTCTCCAGAGAGAAGGAGACTCCACAACCCCCCTGGGCAGCCCCTTCCAGGGCTCTGTCACCCTCATGGGGAAGAAGGTCCTTCTCATATTGATGTGGAACCTCCTCTGTTCCAGCTCACACCCACTGTCCCTTGTCCTGTCACCAGATGACACTGAGCAGAGCCTGGCTCCATCCTCCTGACACCCACCCTTCACATATTTATAGACATGAATGTGGCCACTCCTCAGTCTGCATTTCTCTGATCTAAAGGGACCCAGCTCCCTCAGCCTTTCCTCAGCAGGGAGATGCTCCCCTCCCTTCGTCATCTCTGTGGCTCTGCACTGGACTCTGTCCAGCAGCTCCATGTCCCTCTTGAACTGAGGGGCCCACAACTGGACACAACACTCCAGGTGTGGTCTCACCAGGGCAGAGTAGAGGGGCAGAAGAACCTCTCTTGATCTGCTAATCCACCCCAGGATGCTGTTGGCCCTCTTAGCCACAAGAGGGCAACACTGCTGGCTCCTGGCCGTCCAGCTGGCCACCAGGACCCCCAGGTCCCTTTCTCCTACTCTGTTCTCCAGCAGGTCAGTCCCTAACGTCTACTGGTCCCTGGGGTTGTTGTTGCCCAGATGCCAGACTCTACTCTCCAGTACCTTGCAGGTAAACGACCAGGCGTAGCTGGCTGTGCGTCTCTGCAGAAGGCACCGCGTTTGCTTCGCTGCTCCCCATGAGCCGGGTCGCAGGGCGAAGCTGATGTTTCTGCTCTTGAGCTGATGTTTGTGCTCTGGAGCTGCACTGAACCTTCTTCCCAGTTTATGACTGGAGTGCAGGACATCACAACCAAGCGGCTCCGCAAGGGGCTGCGTTGGCCGATCTCGGGCGCCGTGTGAGCAAACGCAAGGTGCAGTTCTCACCCCTGGCTCTGATAATACCTGTCTGTGTCACTTCTGGTTGAGCAGCCTCTCACAGTATCACAGTAGTACCAAGGTCGGAAGAGACCTCACAGATCATCAGGTCCAACCTGTTACCACAGAGCTCAAGGCTAGACCATGGCACCAAGTGCCACGTCCAATCCTGCCTTGAACAGCTCCAGGGATGGCGACTCCACCACCTCCCCGGGCAGGCCATTCCAGTGGCCAATGACTCTCTCCGTGAAGAACTTTCTCCTCACCTCAAGCCTAAATTTCCCCTGGCGCAGCTTGAGGCTGTGTCCTCTTGTTCTGGTGCTGGCTGCCTGAGAGAAGAGAGCAACCTCCTCCTGGCCACAACCACCCCTCAGGTAGTTGTAGACAGCAAGAAGGTCTCCCCTGAGCCTCCTCTTCTCAAGGCTAAACAATCCCAGCTCCCTCAGCNCCAGGCGGTCAAGGTCCCGCTGCAGAGCCCTTCTGCCCTCCAACCCAGCCACATCAGCCCCCAGCTTTGTGTCATCTGCAAACTTGCTGATGACTGACTCAATGCCCTCATCCAGATCATCTATGAAGATGTTAAAGAGGATGGGGCCCAGTACCGATCCCCGAGGGACACCGCTAGTGACTGGCCGCCAGCTGGATGTGGCACCATTCACCACCACTCTCTGGGCTCGGCCCTCCAGCCAGTTCCTAACCCAGCACAGAGTGTTGCCGTCCAAGCTGTGGGCTGACAGCTTAGCCAGCAGTTTGCTGTAGGGGACAGTGTCAAAGGCCTTGCTGAAGTCCAGAGAGACCACATCCACAGGCCTCCCCACATCCACCAAGCGGGTCACCTGATCATAGAAGGAGAGCAGGTTGGAGAGGCAGGATCTGCCCTTCCTGAACCCATGTTGAAGCTCTCGTTTCAGTCTGACCCCCTCGCTCAGCTGGTGTCGACCTTAAAGCCCCTGAGTGCGTCCAGAAGTTATCTCAGCAGCAGGCTCTTTGCTGGGGCCTCTTTGTCTGCCGGCGGCGGTTGCGTGAGGATCACAAACGCAGAGACGCTCTAGTCGAGGTGGTGGCAGCTGACAGAGTCGCTGTCTTTGACCTTCTGATGCAAGTTTAGTAACTAATCTGGAGAATAATGAACCGCAATTAATGAAATCTGCTCTCGTATTCAAGTGTGTTTCTCAGACAGCACATACAATAATTGAAAGAACTTCCTGCTCTCTAATTAGTTAGATTGAATTAATTTGGCTTAATAGGATTCTTCTGTAACTAGCAGAGCGGCTTCCGATGAAGCTGTTTATGTACCTACACGACTGGGTTCTGATGAAGCTGTTTATATACTTTTAAGGTAGAAAAAGCCTATTTTCTCTGCTATCCGGTGCCTTTAAATTAATTTTAATTAATTAATTAAACGAATTGGCGGTCGTCTGTAAATACAGCAGAGAGCCACCGACGTGAACCCTTTCGGACAGCTGGGCTTGCTGCTTGCTTCCGTAGCCCGCCCTTTGGAAGGCCGAGCGCCGCGGCGGGAGGGCTCAGAGCCTCACGAGCCCTGTTGCCCGTGAGGAAAAGAGCGAAGTGCTCGTGTCGAACGCGCAGGTGGATGGAGACTCTGTTCATGTATCGGTGCTCGATTACGTGAGGTACAAGCTCTGAGGCTCGTCCGCTCTAGTACCAGGCTTCTGGAGTGCGCGCCGCGCAGCAGGACGGTGCTTCACCTTCTGACCCCGCCGGTCTCCAGGAGCTGCCCGTGTAATTACATTTGAGGGCACTGCTGGGTGCCGGCATTACGGACGTGCACGCCGAATGCCAGGTCCTGCTTCTGGGGCATTGCCCTGACAGAGGCACGTTCCTCTGTCCGCTGTGCGGTTGGCAGGGGGATTGTGGTCACTTCTATCACAGAGTCATGGGACAGTAGGGACTGGAAGGGACCTCAAAGGATGGTCTAGTTCAGTCCCCCTGCCACAGCAGGATCCCCTGGACCAAGTCATAGAATCGTAGAATCATTAGGGATTGGAAGGGACCTTGAAAGATCATCCAGTGCAGTCCCCCTGACACAGCAGGATCACCCAGACCAACTTGAGAACCTTGTTGGATTCTGCAGACAAGACACCGTGAGCCCCAGCTGGCTTAAAACCCAGAAGAAAGTCTCTGCACTCCCGCGATCAGCGTTTGGGTTGTGGTGCAGACCTGCAGAGGGGCAGCTCTCCGTTTCTCTCTCCCACCTTATGATGCAGCCGTAGCAATTAATGGTAAAAGATACTGAAGTGCAGCTGGTGAAGTGCTCTCGGAGCAGACAGAAGCCCTTTGCGGGCAGCGCGTGGAGGAGTGAGGTTGTGGGTGCGCGCGGTGCACGGCCAGATGGCTGGGTCTGATGTTCCTAAATCAGATGCAAATAATGTGGCCTCGGAGAACCTTCCCTGAAGGCTCGAAGGCTCCTTGTCCAGACTTCCAACCAGAGACTCGTTTGGCTGCTGCAGTCAGCTCCACAGATCCTCTGTGGCCGGCGCCACTCGTGTGCCTCTGCTTCTCATGCCTGAGTTGCTGGTGCTTTGGTTTCTCTCCGACTTCAGTTGTCGCTGTCGCCCGTGTGCCAATGGCTTTTGATGAGGATGTGTGGGGGGGGCTGGCATGGGGGAGCTCACAGTTCTGAGAGCAAACTGCTGGGACCTCTTTCTGCACTTACGTGAAAATGGCTCTGAGTTGCCCTTCTAATCTGCCCCGGCCTAGGGCTGCACAGAAATGGGTGCCCTGCATTTTGCATGAAGCATGTTGGAAGTGTGGAACCCACCAGCAGCGTCGCTGCAGCGTTCCACACGTGGAAGTGGAGTAAGAGGGGCTGGAACCCGCCTGGAGATGTTCCTGTTTGACTTGGTCTAGGTGGTCCTGCTGTGGCAGGGGCATGGGGCTGGATGATCTTTCGAGGTCCGTTCCAATCCCTGACGGTCTGTGACTGTGTGGAGACAGGATGCCCCGATCCTGCTTCTGGCTCTGGCTTTGTGTTGCAGCAGGCAGTGCTGAAAGCTGAGCTCGGTTAAGAGACTGGGGATGGAGAAGGAGCTGGGGGTGGAGGAAGCGTTCTGGAGATGCACTGAAGCAGAGGAGTTCGCTAGCTGGTCCAGCGCGACCTCAGGTCACTCTCAGTGGTCTGTCTTTGCCCAGCTACGTCAAAGAAAACTTCCTACCCCGTGGATTAGTGCCTGTAGCTGCTGGTGCGTTGTGATTCCTCGGCTGAGGTTCAGGAGCCCTTCAGGCCATGTCCTGAGCGTGCAGTGGAAGAGCAGAGGTCGCCTCGCAGCTGCAGCGTCTCAGATCCAAAGTGTTCACAGGTAGCAGCCGGACAGGACTGACGCCTCGAGGTGATCCCTCTCTCTGCTGCTTCTCGTTCCTGCAGGCTCTCCCGCGCATTACGGTCCAGTCTGCCAGTACTGATGCCGGTGCCGCGAAGACAAAGCAGGTGAGAGCAGCCCGGGCTGAAGTTTCACACTCAGGTGGCCGGGAAGAGTGGCCAGAGCAGCCGCACTGGGGCTGGGCACAGTCTCCCTTCCGTCACTGCTGGCACTTCTGTGCTCGGAAGGCTGGTCCATCGTGTGATGGCTTTAGCAGCTGACCAGCTAAGGGTGGCTGCTGTGCTGCTCTGAAAGGCAAATTGCCTCCTATAAACTGTGAGCACTAGACAAGAGCAGACACCTGGATGCTGAGACAGACACCAATCCCCTGTCCTCCAGCTGCTCCCTCCTTCCCTCCCAGAGAGATGTGCAGACACCCCAATCTTTCCGAGTCCGTGTGCTGGCAGAGGTGTTGGTCTCTCAGGGGAAGCAGAGCTGTGCCGACCCGACCAGGTTGGCAGGGCTGGCCTGGGATCAGCTTGGGTCTCCTGGAGCTTGCAGCTCCACAGGGATTTGGATAAGCTCGGGGGCCGTAGGACTGCCCAGACCCTGTGTCTGTCCCTCTGGCCTAGATGTTTGGGGTAACAGAGCCCCACTGTCCTCCTCCCTTTCAGATTCACCAGGAGGAAGTGGGGAGACAGCCGTGTGCAGCTGCACCACAGGCGTCTGAGGCAGACAAGAGCCTGGAGAAGGCGCCTAAAGTGCCTTTGCAGCAGCCCACGGGAGACACGCAGGTGCCAGACTCCCAGGAAGGACCTCCAAGCCCTCTGAGCGAAGCCTCCAGCGGGTATTTTTCTCACAGCGTCTCGACAGCCACCCTCTCCGAAGCCCTTGCGGCAGGAGCAGATGGTGCGGCTCAGCCAGGAGGTCAGACGCCCGCGGCGAGTGACTCCTCAGCTCCTGCAGTTGCTCAGGCCTCTTCTTCTGACCTGCCAGGGCACTCGGACGGCGCCTCGGAGAGCTGCGTCGGCACGAAGAGAGAGGGTCCACCTGCCTTCGGCTCTCCGAGCACTCCCGCGAGGCCCAAGGACAGCGCCGAAGTGAACGGCAACGGTGCTTGGAAGCCGAAGCCCTGCACGTCTCCTGTGGCTGCGGGCGAGCAGGGGAGTGATGCCCCCGCAGCCACCGGTGCAAAACCTTCTCTTTCTGCCTCCGCTCCCCAGAAGGAGTCGACACCCAAGCCGCAGACGCATCCTGACCCGTCGTCCCAGCCCAGCGTCGCAGCCTCCCCCTTCAAAATCCAGAAGGTGAAGACCTCGGAGCTCAAGTCCTTCACGAGCATGTTGGGGCCAGACCCCGCGTGCTGCTCCGCGAGCACGGAGGAGCGGCGAGGAGGAGCCAAGAGCGCGGCCGCCGCCCAGGGACTGAGCCGCGACGGGTCGGAGGCGGCGGAGGAGAAGCTGGAGGTGACTTCTGACTCCGAAGATGCCAACGACGTTCCGGAGTGGCTGAAGGAGGGGGAGTATGTCACCGTGGGCGCAAATAAAACCGGCACTGTCAGATACATCGGCCCCACGGACTTTCAGGAGGGAACGTGGGTCGGTGTGGAGCTGGACTTGCCTTCAGGTAACACAAGGTCGAGCCTGGGTGTCGGGCAGGCAGGGGCTCGGAGCTCCTTCTGGTGCCACTTCCTGCTGGGTGCGGGGTGGTCTGACCGGAGCTGCTGCTCCGAGATGCAGGGTGTCCAAGGCACAACAGGAGCTGTGGGGCTCACGTGAGCACAGGGGGCCTCTGGGCTGAGGAGGTGGCAGAGTCCCTCGCCAGGTCTGGTGGCCCTTCTCTCGCAGGCTGTTCGGAAACAAGTGGAGGGTTCCAGGAGACTGGTTCTCTCCTGTGAGAGAACCAGCAGGAGCCTCCTTCTCTGGAGACGCTTCAAACCCCAACCCCGGGCACGTTCCCGTGCGACTGGATCCGGGGGATCCTGCTCTGCACCAGGGCTGGACTGGGTGACCTCTCGAGGTCCCTTCCAGTCCCTGATGTTCTGTGTGTTGGCCACCAGGACCTGCTGATGGTTTAAGGCTTCTCCCAGCCCTGTCGTTGGGTCTGACTCATGCCTGCAGCATTCCCAGAGCTTGGGCTCTAAGGGGTCTTTTTGGGCAGCTGGGCCCCTGGGGAGGTTGTGTTGGCTTGTGCCATCGTCGTGATGGCAGTGACCCCAGCACAAGGAGGAGGAAGATGCTGGCAGCCCTTCGTCCTCTGCCAGAGAGCAGCAGCTGTCCCTCTGCAGGTTCGTGCCCGTTCTCACAGGACTCGATGATCTTAAAGGGCTTCTCCAGCCCCACGGGTGCTGCAAGCCTGTGGCTGTGTGACTAGGGTTCTCCAGGGCAGACAGGACCAGGGGAGATCGAGGGACAAGCAGCAGACGCCGCTGCCAGTGGTCCCCAGAGGGTTTGGTTCGCCGGGGCACAGAAGGCTCCCTGCTGCGCTGCTCCTGCCCCGGCTGCGAGCCCACGGCGCAGCCTCGGGTCGGGGATCAGCAGGTCCCGGGGAGGCACCTGCTGCAGGCTGCCCTGGGGCTGGGGCTGTTCAAACGCTGTGGGGGGACCCAGAGCTCCCACGAAGGGGCCCTTGGCTCCTCTGCTCCTACTGCGCTCGGAAGAGCCAAACCGGGCGGCGCTGCCGGCTGCTTTCAGACAGCTCCTGGACTTTGCCACCCTGGGAAGCCGGTGGGAGCTCTGATCCCTCTGGAAGCTCCAGACCTGAGCCCCAGCTCTCTCCATCTCTCTCCATCAGATTTATTCATGAGATTATGGTTTCATCGTCGTAAGATGATGACTCCTGTATCTTCACTCCTGCAGGAAGGCCACTTCCACTTCTCCTCCAGTAGCCAGGAGTCTTATCTTCGCATCAGTTAGTCCGTAGCTCTTCAGATTTGTTTGCTCTTGTGCCAGCTGTGTCCTCCAGCGCCCACGGTGCTCTCTCCTCCTGGGTCTCTACCTTCACAGAGGTTTCCTAGGGCTGTAGAATCATTTAGGTTGGCCAAGACCTTCATCAAGCCCAGCCACTAACCCAGCTGTCCCAGGGCCACCCCTGAACCCCGTCCCTAAGCTCCAGATCTCCACAAATTTAAACCCACCCAGGGATGGCGACTGAACCCCCTCCCTGGGCAGCCCGTGCCCTTCCCGGGTGGCCCTTCCCTGCTGTCCAACCTGAAGTTGCCCTGGTTTGGCTCGAGGGCACCTCCTCGTCTGCCCGTTGCCTCGGCTGCCGGGAGCTCTGGGCGCACGCGGGGTGACCGCGCTCTGTCTCTCCGCAGGTAAGAACGACGGCTCCATCGGCGGGAAGCAGTACTTCAGGTGCAACCCGGGCTACGGCTTGCTGGTGAAGCCGGGCCGCGTCAGGAAGGCCACCGGAGCAGCGCGGCGGCGGAGCGCCGGCCTGAGGTCGCAAGGAGCGGCGGCTGCTGAGAGCAGGAGGAGCGGCAGCTTCTCGGGTTCAGCCTCCAACCTGGCTTCACTCACCGCCCTGGCGAAGTCGGACGGGGCGTCGGCGCTGCGGCCGGAGAAGAGCCCGCGGAACGCCGAGAACAGGAAGTCCTGGGCAAACTGAGGCGGCCGGCCAGCGCAGCAGACCCCGGGGAGCAGGGCTTCTCGCTTCGGGAGGCGCAGCCGACCGCACGAGCGTCTCACGGCAAACGCTAGCCAAGGTCTCTTTCTCTCTGCTTCGGGTGGTCGGCACGCAGATTCTTTGCCTTGTCCCAGTGCCGGGTCCACGTCCCTGTTGCCTCCTGCGGACCGCTGACGCTGCCAGGTGTGACTGAGGGCGGCGGGTGGGGGCTCCGGCGGTGGGTGTGTGGGTGGAAGCCCTGCTTTCCCCCTTACGGTGGGTGTAAGTTGCTCAGTCCCCGCCGGGCTTTCCAGTGGCCACTGCATCCTCCCCTGCGCCGGTGCTGCTCTGGGTTTGGCTGCAGCTCCCCGTCACGGCAGGTCGTCTCTCGTTCCCGAGGAGCCATGTCTCTATCGCACAGGACCTGGCGACGGGCCGCGGTTGCCGGGAGTCCAGGCAGGCAGAGGCGTGAGCGTGAGATGGGCTGGAAGTCAAGGACCCCCAGAACCAACCTGTGTTTAGGATCAGCACCAGCCCTTGGCTGTGGAGCCAGTGCCTGTTGCGATGAGCGTCCTCTTGCCCCTCTCTCCTCGCTTGCCCGGCCCCGTGGGCCGAGGGGATGTTTGCGGCGATCCCGGTGCTCAGGTGCTTCCCTGGTCCCGCCCCAGCCTTTGGGGGTGCTCGGCCTCTGCGGGGCCGCGGAGCAGGGGGTCGCTGTCCTCGAGCAGGGGGTCGCTGTCCTCGCGGCAGGAGGACCCCCCTCTATTTATTTGCTATTTATTGCCACGGACAGTGGCCCTTTACAGTCGCCCCCTGCTGGACGCTGCACGTGGGGGCTCCGCCAGCGCCGAGTGCCAAGGAGGTGCCACCACCACCAGCCCCACCGGGCCCACCGGCAAGCCCGACCGAAGAGTCCTCCCCAGAGCTTCCTGAAACTGGGAGCCTGGGCTGGCTTTTGTAGAACTTCATTTTGTGTGTCCGTGACCTTGGCCAGTTTCCACCTGCCCACGGGGCTCCCCTGGGGGTGCCTGAGCGACCTCAAGTGGCCCCAAGTGACCCCGAGTGGCCCCGAGCGATGTGCTCAGCGTCCTCTGCCAGCAAACAGAGAAGGGCCACGGACTTTTGTCGTCTGAGCTGTCCCTGCCCAGTGTCGTGGCCACGGGGGGACTGGACATCCTGTCGGCGCAGGGAGCGCTTAGGGTGCTAAACCCACGACTAACCGCTAACCGGCGTCCGGTCGCTGCCCCCAGGTAGCTGAGTGCCTTAGCCGGCCGGCCGCGAGGACCGAGGGGAAGACGCGGTGCCATCAGGAGCTGGGGATGCTGCTTTGCGGTAGTTCGGCAGAAGGAGCGGAACAGGAGCAGAAGCTGATCTGTAGCTGCACTAGGCGGGGGTGGCTGCGCTGCCGGAGAGCGGCACGAACTCCCAGCCCCGCGAGCCCGGGCTCAGCCTCCGCTCGAGCCCTTCTGACGCCTCTCTGCTTGCGCTGGGGTTCTGCGTGTGACGGCGTCTAGGGGATCCTGCTCTGGCAGGGGTTGGACCAGATGGTCTTTCGAGGTCCCTTCCAATCCCTTGTGACTCTATCTGATGGTATCAGGGGCGCAGGAGTGGAAGGGTCAGGCAGGTCTCTGTTTCTGGTGCCCACCCTACGCTCCTCTGGCCGTGCCGGCACTGCAGGACTTCCGGTTCCAACCGCCCTCGGTTACATGACAGAGCTGGATTCTGGGGAGTGTGAAGCAGGGTCTGAGCAGCTGGAACCTGCTGCCTCCTCTGGGGTGACCTCTGGAAGCAAAACACCCTCCGTGTGGCCCGTCCACTTCCAGAGGTCAGCGGGCGATGGGCTGGACGACGTGGCCTGCTTGACTCTCTGAAGGGAGGGTTGTGCTCGCAGCTCTCTGGCTTCTGCTGTCTCGTTCAACTTCTGAGACTAATCTGAGACTAAACCCCTCTTCAGATCCCACCCTGCCCCAGAGAGCGGCCACCCCAGGAGAACTGCCCTGAGGGGACGCGGGCTCCGCAAAGCTGGACAGACCCAAACGTGTTGGTCTCAGAGGACCTCCCTGACTCTCCCCAGCCCTCCCCAGCTTTCCTCAGAGACGTTCTCCATGTGCTGGCCCCGCACGTGCCCGTCACCCTGCTCCTCACCCGTGAAGCCAGAGCACGTCACGGAGGCGGCAGCGTGGTCCCGCTTGATCGCTGCTCAGCACAGGGCAGGGGGGGCTCTGACGGGACCGGCCCGGCGGCCACCGTGTGGGGAGCCAAGCGCATCTCCAAGACCTTCATGCACTTTAGGCAGGGGAGAAGCACCGTTGGTGCCGGAGCTGTGGCCACTGCCTCACCCCAGTGTCTGCCCTGCCCTGCAAACCCGTGATGGGAACATGATGGTGTGAGCCGGCCCCTCGCCGCCTATGGGGCTCCGACTCGCGGAGGTGTTTGCTGAGAGCCCGCCAAGAGGACGACCATGCTCAGAGGGACTTCTCCGGGTCTTCTCAAAGCGAGCCCAGAGCACTTCCCTGTGCACTCTCCGGCTCTCGCGCTGCTTTGATCCCTGTCCCAGACAGGCCCTTTGTCAGCTTGGGGGCCTCGGCTCTTCGCTCTGGTGACGACGCTGAGGCGAGGGAAGCGACCAGAAGCGGTTCCGCCCGAGTCCGGACGAAGAGGGTTTGCTCAGCAGCTGGGCTGGGAGTCCCCCGGCTGACGCTCGCCGCCTCCGCTCTCTGGCCAAGAACCCCCCCATTCCTGCCCGTCTGTGCCGACGCCGTGTCCGAGCCGAGCGCGGGCGTCAGACAGAGCGTCTGTGCGCTCGGGGAGCTGCCAAAGGGTCTTCCCGGTGTCGCGGCGCTGGTGCTGCTGGCTCTCTGCACAGGAGGGCTGGTTTCCGCGGTGCCTTATCCCCGGGCCAGCGGCTGGATTTTGTGTGGCCTTCGGGTCACAAAGACCATGACGGGTAACGGTGCGGCCTGGCCGCGCTGCAGGTTGCTCTTGAGCGGGGGCCACGAGGAAGTGTCTTGTCCCTCAATCTCCTTTCTCCCCCCGTGCTTCGGGTTCTGTGCTCGTCACCCTCCTCCCAACCATCGTCCTGCTCCCCAGCACCAGACGGGCTCCGCTGCTCCCTGAGCCCCCGGCCACGCTGCGTTCAGCCGGCAGCCTCCTGGCACAGCCCGGCTGAGCTTGTCCCAGCTCCAGCACTGGACCGCCCCGGAACAGAGAGCGGGGATGGCGGATGGGGCTCCTGGCGAGAGCCGGGAGCGATGTGACAGAGACGTTTTGCCCTTGGCCGGCCGTTCGCGCTCGAGGGGAGCGGGGCTGCTGTTCAGCAGGAGGCGGCAGCTGCTCTCGCCGTCGCTTTCCCCTGCCAGACCGATCTCGAAGCCAATGCAGGAGCCGTTGGGGTGCGGACTGGCACCTTCCTGCCTCACGGCAGCTCCCGCTGGTGGCTGCTGGCCCACGTTCTGCTTTGTGGCGCCACCAGCACCCGCCGTGCCCTGGGCAGTCTGTCCGCGGGGTTGGGTCAGTGTCCTGGGGCAGTGGAGAGGGAGCAGCCGCTTGCCCCGTGGTGCCGCCTGCCCGTCGGTGTCCTCCCAACGAGCTGAAACCCAAAGAGACTTTGAGATGAGCTGTAAAGCTGTAATTACTCCTGTACGATAGCCAGTGGCCGTCGCGTCGTGCCGCCCGCGTCGTGCCGCCCGCGCCACAGAGCCCAATAAACTCCTCCTCAGAGCCCGGCCCTCGCGCTTCCTTGAGCCGCTTCGTGGCGCCCGGAGGCTCTGGCAGCCCCGCGACTGAGCGACGGTGCCCGAGGGTGCTGCCAGCGCCTCCCGACGAGGGCTTTGCCCTGCTGCCTGCAAGGTGGGGACCTTCTCGTTGAGCGGTGGGAACGCGCTGATCCGCGTTCGCTCCGGAAAGTCCCCCTTTGCCTGCAGCCCCTCAGGGGTGGGAGTCCTTGTCCTGGGCTGGCAGGGGTTGGACGGGACCTCTGCAGATCACCCGGTCCAGCCCCTGCTGCAACAACCAGCTGCCAGCGGCCCCCAGAACTGGGCAGGTCGCCACGGTTGTGCTCTGGGACAGGGAAGGAGGCCGGCGGCTGGAACACGGTGAGTTGATGGTTGGACTTGAGCTTAGAGTCGTAGGGTCATTGCGGCTGGAGAAGTTTTGCAGGGAAAGCGCTCAAAATCCACAACCTGGGTACTGGGGAGGGGAGATGGGGTGGTGGTGGCTCCTCTTGAAAAACCGGAGCAGCCCAAGTTTAGGGCCGACACTTGGGCGACGGTGGTCACAGGCTGGTGTCCCCAGAGCTGCAGAGGCTGCACACAGCAGCTGCGAAGAGGAGCAGCTCCCCAGCACCGTCGTGTTGGACCGACCAGCCGTGAGGGGCTGCAGCCACAGGCTCTGCCGGTTACAAATCCGCAACGAGGCTGGAGAAAGGACCGAGAACCGGGCTGAGTGAGGGCCGTCAGATGGGCTCCCAGTTGTCTAACCCTTGCACTGGCACTGCTGGAGGCCTCTGCCCTCGGGGTCGTGGGGTGGGCTGGGGGCTTGGGCTTCGTCCTGAAAGCTCAAGCCATCTCCCACTGATTGGCAGTGGCTGTGATTAATGTCGTGGAAGCGACTCAGCAAACTCCAGAGCGGCTGGGGACTTCTGAAGACAAATTGCAGAGCCCTTGTGCTGCAGAATCCCAGCCCTAACCCAGCCAGGGGACGCCCTTGCAGCCCCTGACGAAGGCCCGTTGCTCATGGGTGCTGCTGCCCCGTGCTCACCCTGGGGGCTGCTGCCCCGTGCTCACCCTGGGTGCTGCTGCCCCGTGCTCACCCTGGGGGCTTCACCTCATCTGAAACCACCTGAGACGATGCTGCAGGTCCTCCCCTTGTGCTGGAAGCTCCCGGGGAGGGGCTGTGGCAGCACCACAAGCCCTGGCACAGGCAGGGAGGTGCTGGTGAGTCACACACGGGGCTCCCTGGAGCTTCTTGGGTTGCACAAGCCGGGATGGGCCCTGCTCGGCATCAGCTTTGCTGAGAGGGTTGGTGGAGTCCCCATCCCTGGGGGCACTGAAAAGCCCTGGAGCTGTGGTGCTGAGGGACAGGGGTGAGTGGTGACCTGGCAGTGCCAGGGGAATGGTTGGACTTGATGATCTGAAAGGTCTCTTCCAACCAGTGATTCTGTTTGTCCCCATTTCCCAGGGAAGACGTTTCCTCTCCTGGCCCTGCTGCTGGGCCCTGGCTGGGCTCCCTGCGCTGCTGTGGGGTCGCAGGGGCTGTTGTGTAGGTGCAGCCACAGGCCGGCTGGCCAGTGCCACAGAGAACCCACTGGCCCCACTCCTTCCCAAAAGGGCCTTGGGACAATGAGAAACCCAACCAACGATTTGGGGCAGCACAAGAGGGATGTGGAGCTGCTGGAGGGAGTCCAGTGCAGGGCAACAAGGATCGCAGAATCGTTAGGGATTGGAAGGGACCTCGAAAGATCATCCAGTCCAGTCCCCCTGACACAGCAGGATCATCTAGAGCAAGTCACACAGGAACACATCCAGGTGGGCCTTGAACATCTCTGGTGAAGGAGACTCCACAACCCCCTGGGCAGCCTGTTCCAGGGCTCTGTCACCCTCACCTTGAAGAAGGTCCTTCTCATACTGATGTGGAACCTCCTCTGTTCCAGCTCACACCCACTGTCCCTCACTCTATCACTAGATGCCCCTGAGCAGAGCCTGGCTCCATCCTCCTGACACCCACCCATATTTATAGACATCAATGAGGTCACCCCTCAGTCTCCTCTTCTCCAAGATCAAGAGACCCAGCTCCCTCAGCCTCTCCTCATCAGGGAGATGCTCCACCTCCTTCATCATCCTCATTGCCCTACGCTGGACTCCCTCCAGCAGCTCCACATCCCTCTTGAACTGAGGCGCCCACAACTGGACACAAGACTCCAGATGTGGTCTCACCAGTGCAGAGTAGAGGGGGAGAAGAACCTCTCTTGATCTGCTAACCTCCTCCATTTTGATCCACCCCAGGATGCTGTTGGCCCTCTTGGCCACAAGAGGGCGACACTGCTGGCTCATAGTCATCCTGCTGGCCACCAGGACCCCCAAGTCCCTTTCCCCTACTCTGCTCCCCAACAGGTCAGTCCCCAGCCTATACTGGTACCTGGGGTTGTTCTTGCCCAGATGTAAGACTCTGCACTTACTCTTGTTATAGCTCATTAGATTTTTCTCTGCCCAGCTCTGCAGCCTGTCCAGATCTCTGCTCGGTGTCACCTAGTGATAGGACAAGGGGCAGTGGGTGTGAGCTGGGACAGAGGAGGCTCCACATCAATGTGAGAAGGAACTTCTTCCCAGTGAGGGTGACAGAGCCCTGGCAGGGGCTGCCCAGGGGGGCTGTGGAGTCTCCTTCTCTGGAGATGGTTAAAACCCACCTGGACATGGTCCTGTGTGACTTGGTCTGGGTGACCCTACTGTGCCAGGGGGATGGGACTGGTTGATCTTTCAAGGTCCCTTCCAATCCCTGATGAGTCTGTGATTCTATGAACATTCTCAAACCTCCCCTCCACCCCCTTCCCCACCACTTCACCATCTTTTCCTTCTCTCTGGTGATGCTTTTCCCAAGCCCCAGCTCCCCGTCGCAGCCAAGCAGCAGGGCTGGGTCTCTTTTGCTGGGGGGGCAGACTTGTTCTACTTGGGGTTCAGTGGGTTCCTAAGTGACGCCCACAGTGTTTGTTGCTTCCTCCGAGCAGAGGGTGTTTCTGTCGGTGTCCTGTTGTCTTGCAATCAGCCCTGAGAAGACTGGGGCTGGTTTGCCCCCTTCTCCTTTTTTTAAGCCTCTCCCCCTCCATGTTTTTGCCTCCAGAACCCCTCCGGCTGGAGCACAGGAGCCCTCTGAGGTGCCGCCGCTTCGTTCTAGCCTGGCTCTTCCCGAAGGTGCTTTGTGCCACCTTCGCGGCTCCGCAGCCCCGCTCCGCTGTCCCGCAGCCAAAGTTCCTTTCAGAAGGATCAGGATGAGCCCCTGGCAGCAGCACGAAGACTCACCCACCCCTCGCTCTCCTCAAACCGGCGGCGCTGCCACTGGCCCCGCTGCTCTTCATGCCATTTGCCGCAACGGGCCAGTGGCAAAGCCAGTGGAGCCCCTGGATTTCTGCTGGAGGAGGCAGCCAAGGGCTGGAGGTGAGTGGGGGGTCAGGCAGGGGTGGGCTTCTTGCCTCACCCTGGCTGAGCCGCGCGGGAGCTGCTCCGCACGGGCCGGGCAGGTTGCTAAAGGGGCTACTGGCCCTGGGATGAGTGTTTTGGTCTCCATGTGCACCGGCCACCCACTTCCCCTGGGCAAGCGGCACCAGTGGGGCTGGAGGCAGAGTTTGCTTTGCCCAGCCTGGGCCTCCAGCTCCTTCTTTGAGCCTCAGCCCATCAGCCCTTGTCTGGTCACACAGCCCCGGGTAAGAAGTCCGGCCCCAGCTCTCCTGGAGGCTCCGTACGAGCTGCAGGACTCTGTCCCTGTGGTCACCACCGGTACCAACTGACCTGCAATGGCCCAAGTCAGTTGCCCTCATGAAGGAAATGACACGTGTGGAGGCTGAACCTGTAGGGGAACGAACCTCACGGAGCAGCTGTCTCCAGAGCTCTGGGCTCAGCCTGCCCCTGCACTTACCGAGCCCCTCGATGGCGCGAGGAGCCGTCGTGTCAGCTCTGCTGCTTCTTCTGCAAAGCCCCATGTGCCCCGAGGCTCCGGTCCCCCAGCCCAGCTCGGTTCCTCCAGAGAACCCCCCAGCTCTCAGGGCAGGTGACTGGCAGCAGCTCCAGGCACTCGCCGCCCTGGCCCTCCCACCGAGGTGGCTGCGAGCAGCACCAAGTTCCATTTGCAAGGTGCTGCCAGCCCCAGGGTTTCTGCACCAGCTGCAGCTCCAGCACCACAGGGGTGGCCCTGCCCCTTTTCTTCAGGGTCTCCATCCTGCACAGAGGGCCCCCCTCAAACCCTGGCTGCAACCCTGCGGTGAGGCAGCCCTGTGTATGCCATCACCTCCTGGGCTGGGGCCTTCCTGACCACCAGTGGCCCAGGTACAGCCACATGGCTGCACTCAAAGGAAAGGAAACGCTGCTCTTAGTGTCAGATTTCACTGGAGGGGGCCCCAAAAGCCTCCACAGACCATCAGGGATGGGAAGTGACCCAGGAAGGTCATCTAGTCCAGTCCCTGTGCCACAGCAGGACCACCATGATCCCGTGGTTACAGGAACATGTCCAGGTGGGTTTCCAACGGCTCCAGAGAAGGAGGCTCCAGAGAAGGAGGCTCCAGTACCAGCCCACGGCTCAGACTCCAAGGAAGGGATGCAACTGCTTCACCACCAGTGGCCATCACCCTCATCCCTCCTGGAGACCAACCCTGTGCCAAAGGGAAGGCACAGACCTGTCCTCCCCAGGTAGCCAGAGCCTGGCTGGGGTTGGAAAGGACCTCTGAGGAGTGACAGCCCAGCCCCAGGATCACGTTGTCTCCACTCAGCCAGTGACAGGACCAGGGGGAGCGGGTGTCAGCTGGAACAGAGGAGGCTCCACGTCAGTCTGAGAAGGAGCTTCTTCACCGTGAGGGTGACAGAGCCCTGGGACTGCCCGGGGGGTGGTGGAGTCTCCTCTCCTCTCTGGAGACATTTCAAACCCACCTGGGCTGTTCCTGTTCCACTGGATCTAGGGGACCCTGCTCTGCCAGGGGGATGGGACCGGATGATGATCTCAGAGGCCCCTTCCAGTCCCTGACGTGTGGGGTGACTGCGACTCACCGGGCTGTCAGGAGGCGGCTCCGGAGCTGCCTCGGCGTTAGCCGCGCGGGAAGGACGAGCGGACGGCAGCGCTGTCGAGTGATACAGGTTTATTTTCTAATCGGTACAATACTAAAATAAACACAAATTAAAAAAAAGTTTTATTAAACCAAAACTGTACAAAAAAGCAGTTATACTACATCGTAATTACAGAACAGTCTACTGTCCAAAGGCACTAATCCAGAATAGGAGAGACAAGGATACGGGACTCGTCGGAACTAGGTTAATCGATACAACGGAGCGCTTGTTTCTCTGCCCAGTCACACACAGGAACAAGGACTTTTGCTACAGTCATCACACAGCGTCATAAATATGAGCCCTACGTGGAAAGATGCAGCATCGCTCTCCCCGGCCTCGGCGCCGCCCAAACACGTTGGAAGTGAAGCGGGCTTGTGAAAAAGTAAGAAGAAATGGAGAGAGAGAGGGAGGGAGGGAGCAAAGGCCACGCGGGACGAAGCGCTGCCCCGCGCTGCCGCTGTCGGGGCGGGGACGCGCGCTGCTCCCCTGCTTCAAGCCAGGGACGGGGATGCCGACGTGTGGGAAGGGCTGGGCGAGGGAGGGTGAACGGCCATCGGCTCCTGCCCGGGGTTGGGGACAGTTTTCCCACTGCTCCCCGTGGCAGCTTGGCCTCCTGCAGCCCGCCGGCCCTGGAGGGCTCCCCGCTGCCCGGTGGGGCTCTGGCACACAGGTCCCGCGGGCGCCTCCTCGCAGCAGGTGCTGGCAGCAGACCCCAGCCCCTGCAGCTGAGCGCAGGGGGCTGCAGCGGCATCGCACCCACCTCACTAGAAGGTGCAGCCTGTCAAACACGGCTGCGACGGCTGCTCTCGCCGCAGAGGACCAGTGGTCTCAAAGCCACAGAGACGCTCTCAGGGGCCTGCAAGGGATGGGAAGAGGTGACTGCAGGGGATGGGAGGAAACATCTGCAGGGGAGGTGACAACCTGGGCCCTCACCCAGTCGCCTTCCCAAAAGCAAAAGCACCTTTTGGCAGCAGAGGGAAGAGGAGCAACCTGCAGCAGCTCCCTCCGACCTCCTCCGCGGCAGCGTGACCTCAGCTTCCCTCCGCCGGACGCCAGCCCTGCCTCCCTGGTACCGTTGTTCTCCACAAGCAACTTCCCGACGCAGGGACCCGTTCATCCTCCATCCCAACCTGCCCTACACGTCGTCCCCCCTCACCCAGCCGCTGCCGAGTCAGGCTGAGCGGCTCCAGCCCGCGGCTGGCACAGGCGGCGCGTCCGGACAACACCCGCGAGAGAAGCGACCGAGCGGCACGCGACCCTCTGACGGCTACTACGAGGAGCAACGACCTGACGGACCCACCAGGCGCCAACACACCGACAGGAAACAGAGGGGTCTTAAGCTGTAGGAGCAGGTCAAGACGGCGGCCCGTCGGCAGGGCGGGACTGATGCGTCTCCAGCGGCAGAGGCGGGGGACATGGGCAGGGGAGAGAGAGAGAGAGAGAGAGATACTGCACCTTGGCGACGGTGTCCTACGCGTCAGACAAAGACGGGCATCGGGATGGTGACAAAAATAGGCAACAGAGAACGATGATTGGGCCAAGGCTCTCCTCACGGCATCCTAACTACATCCTCCTTCTGCTTAGCAGAAAATTGTACGTACACAAAAATACAAGTACACACTCTCGTAGAACAGTCTGGTTTTAATATATTTATATATATTTATATTTATACGAGTGGCAGGTTAGTTCATTATATAGAGCTTTTTGCACTTTTGGCTCATACGCAACAAGGCTTCATAAAGTCAGCGTCAGCTTCAGTCACGTTTGTTTTCTTATAGCTTCTCGAACATCTGGTTTCACATTTAAAGCAGCATCCAATTCGCAGAGGAGCCGGTGGTGGCTACAGCAGGGTCGGGTCACGAGGCTACGTGGGGCCGGGGACGAGGATTTACATTCCAGTGTGTGAGCGAGCGAGCGAGCGAGCGTGCGCGAGTGGAAACGGTGGCGGCTGTGCGCGCACGGCTCTGGGACCCCGCGGGTACCCCTTGAGGTAGGCAGAACCTACAGCAGATGAGACACGGTGCCGGCTCAGGCGGGGCACACGGTGGGAGCAGCAGCAGGGGGCTGGAAGGTGCCGACAGGAGCACCCAGACACGCCAGGAACCCACGGGCAGTCACGGGCACCAGTGCCTGGCGGACACGCAAAGCAGCTGTAGGGGGCCACCAGCCATCCACCGCGTACAGCCACGCTTGCTCGCTCGCTCGCCCTTCCTGGGGACGCCAGGCCGGGAGGTGACACCCGCAGAACGACCCAGGGAGGCGCAAACCAGGGCTCGTGCCCCTCCTGGGCCACCTCACCACCTCGCGCTGCTGCACCGGTGGCTGTTGCTGTTCTCATCCCCAGCCGCGTCAGGAACCAACTCAGCTACCAAAGGGCGTCGCTGGAGGGGGCGACGGGGCAGCGCCCACCTCTCCACGCCCGCGTCACACCTGCGCTACTGCTCCGTCTCCATTAGCAGCCCGGGGCCGGGCCCCGCCAGCTCCCTGCTCGAACCAGGCCCTGGCACCACGCGAGCCCCCGGCTCCTTTCCTGCTCGTCCACGGGAAGAGATGTCGCAGCTCCCCTGCTACCAGTCACTGCCCTGGCTTCCCCGAGGCCGCCGGCCATCAGCGAGACAACAGCGGCTGGCTCCTCACGCAGACTGAACCGCCGCGGCACGACCGGGCTGCTCGCGGCCGCCGAGCCCTCCGCGGGGCTAAAGCACGTCCCACGCTCCGCCACCTCCACGTGCCAGGGCCAGCAGAGCTTCAACTTCACTGCAGCCTGTTCACCGAGCCCGGGCACCTTTCGTCTCCGCGAGCCGCAGCAGACCCTCCGGCCCATCCACAAGCCCCTGTCCCCCTCTGCCCGCGGGTGCGGAGGGTGTGAGGGGGCGCTCAGAAAGGACTCGAACGCAGGACGAGGCTGCCTCTGTGGTAGCGAAAAGGGGTGATGCTTGGCCACCGGCCTCTCCCGGCCCCGCGCTAGCCAGGGCTGTGTGCTTCGCGCACGAAGCCGCTTGGCTCTGCAGCCCCAGAGGCGGCTTCGTCCTGAGTTCTACCCGGCTCTGCAGCAGCCGCCCCGAACTCACCAGGGCTTGGCTGAGGGACGAGAGCCCTCAGGATGGTCCCAGCAACAGACTGAAACTGGAGAGGGGCAGCACGAGGAAAGAGCGGAGGCTGCTTTCCCGCCGCCCTCCGCCGGGCTCTGGGCTCCGGGGTGCAGGGGGCCCGCAGCCCTGCTCGCCCAGCTCCCGCCACAGCCCCGGTTGCACCCACTTAGGCACTTTTCACATTCAGGCTAAGAACTAAAACTATCTCCAAAAGTCCCGCACAGACTTCACGCTTCCCGGGCTTCCTAAGGACCCGGGCCGGTGGCCAAGGCCGTCTGCCACGAGGCTGCTGCTCCCCGTGGCCACTAGTGACCCCTCCCTTGCCACCCTTTGATGGGATTTGCTACTGAGCTGCATCTGGCCGGCACCTGTGGCTGCTGGCCGGGCTGTCTGGCGGGGGCTGCAGCACGGTGCCAGCGCCGCAGCCTCTGGGACCAGACGGGAGCCTCGCCGGGAGCGCGGCGTCTCCCAGCACGCGCCGGCAGCAAAACGGGGGCGAGACAGCTGGCTACGGGACCCGCAGAGCCACCAGTCACCCCAAGGGTGACCATCAGGAGGAAGGGGTTTTGCTTCTGAACTTGGACGGTGACGGGAGGGAACAAGCCGCCCCTCTCAGAGAACCTCACAGTGACGAGAAGCGTCGGCCGCTTCAGCAGGGCACGAGCCTCGACCGCGGAACCCCGCAGCAGCCGCACGGCAGCAGCTCCACCGCGGGGCTGGCAGCTCCAGACTCCCTCTGGATGACAGGTTTTCCTCTGGGAAATGCCCTTCCAGGTTTCTCCGGCCACAGTCGCACCCCAAAGGAGCTGGAAAAAGGCCACAGAAGGACGAGCCAGCGGTGCCCGTGGCTGCAGGAGGGGAGTCGCCGGGTGCGGGAAGGGGGAGCGGCGCCGCACGTCCTGCCCCAGAGCCCCGCACCCTGGCAGCCGCCCGAGAGACGCGACCGCCCCGGAGAGCTGCCAGCGCCAAGGGCGGGCGAGAGCGACGGGGAAGCAGGTTCCAGATTGCTGCCGCCTCGTCCCTCTCCTCCAGCCGTGGGGCGACACCGCGGAGCCACCCGGCTTCACGCAGGAGGACAGGAGCTGCTGGGAGCGAGGGTCTGGAGCCGGGAGCTCATCTCTCTCACCAAGGGCCAGGGCATAGGCGTTCCGTGGTTCTCCTGCACCGCGGACACCGCCTGCTTGGACATCACGCACGCAGCCGGGGCAGCACCACCGGAGCGCGAAGGGGAAGGAGGGGGCTCTTGCCTTGGGCTGGGGGAACCGGACAACAGCGAAGGGCAACGACCTACTCGAGGGAGCAAAGGTAATAAAGTGCCTGTACAGGGGCAAGAGGAGGAGAGGCAGGGGAACCAAGGGAGAGCCGTTCGGGCCACCGAGAAAGGGCAGCAAGGACACGGCGGGCAACGAGCACGGCCGCGGGGGAGCCACCAAAAGACAAGCAGCATGGAGAACCCCAAACAGAGAGACCTGAGCAGTGACTGTGAGAACACCGCCCCAGGAGCCCAGGGGCACCGGCACCTTCCGCACGTCACTGCCTGCGGCACCGCGAGCGCCCGCGGGGTGCACAGCCCGGTGCCTTCCAGCACAAACCAGTCCGAGCAGCAGTTAAGAACCAGTAATGACACGGAGGGGTTAGGGTTTCCCTGAATTTCTGAGCGTCCAAAGTGCTGCTGGCAGCCCATGCCAGGAAAACCCCAGCCCTCGTGGCCACCGGAGCACTCAGGAGGCCGAGCCGCAGCCGAGCGGCAGCGCTACACTGGGTCAGGTTTCGTGAGGCTGGGAGCGGCCCGTAGTCCTCCTTCCGCGGCTGCCAGAACAACGGGCTCGGGCGTGAGAAAACCCCCAGGAACCCGGGCAAAGCGGGGCGGGAAGGAGCTGGGTGAGAGGACCCCTCCGTGCAAAGGGAGGGCTCTGAGGAGCCCGGGGCGCAGCCCGCAGCAGGTGCCGGGGGCTCCTCAGAGGGAGGGAGCTGAGCGTAGGGACCGGGAGGAGACGTTGGCTCTGCAAGGGGACTTCTCCTGGCTCGGAGAGTTTTCGCAGCGCTCTGGCAACCAGGACGTTACCGCAGAGCATCAGGGATTGGAAGGGACGTCCAAGGATCTTCCAGGCCAGCCCCCTGCCGGAGCAGCTGCTCGAGGCACCGACGTCAGGGGAGCCGGTCGCCACTGATCAGGTTTTAGTTGCATTTAACAGCTGGTGCCGGGGAGTGGAAAACAAGGATTGAGGGCCCTTCACCAGCTGGACCTCACGAACCCCAACGTCCACCGAATGGCTAGTGACCAGAAATGTGGGACTGGGAGTCCAGACTAACCTGGGCTGCTGGCCACAGACCTTGCTGCTTTCCCAGGGAGCTGCAGAGGGAGGAGCTGGACAGCACCGGGCTGCGCCTCTTTGGAACCACAGTCTCACAGTTAAGGCCAGAAGGGATCAACCTGTCACCCACAGGAGCCTCTGGGTGCTGGACGGTCTCCTGCGACCCCGACTCCCTGCTCGACCTTCATCCAACGGGACCAAACGCACAGAAATCGTCCCTGATCTGCAAGCGCTGCCCTGTCCCCAGAGCTCTGAGCGAGCCCCTTCCTGACCACACGGACACTTCCCGGGCTCCTGAGCCTGGCTCTCAGGCTCACCCCACGGGACCAAACGCCCCGCGATGCCGCTTCCGGACCGAGCTGCTCTTGCTCCTCCACGAGAGCTGGCGTTGACGAGAGGACGGCTGAAACCGCCGGGCCAGGCTCTCACCTGGTGTCAGCTCTGCTGAGCTCCGCATCTGCTCCCTCGTCTCCGCTGGATTTCTTGTCTCCAGGCAGCTGCAGACAGAGGACAAGAGCTCTGAAGGAAGGAGGATAAACCTGCTGCTGCCCACAGAGCAGCTACGGCTGCAGCAAACCCCGCAGAAGCCGGTCTCGATCCCAGCAGCGGCTCCCGACGAAGCCAGGACCGGCCTCAGGACGTGCCCGTTGGCGAGCGCAGAGTGCTTCCCAAGCCGCGCCGTCTCCCCGGGCAGCGAAGCAGCCAAGACGCCTGTCCCTCTGGAGGGCAGGTGCGTGTTCTATGCCAGCACCTCTTTGCCATCCTGAACCCACGGAGGCTCCACCTGAACCCAGGTCGCTCTGCCCAGAAGGCAGGAAGGCAAGAAGACGCCCCCTCAGAAATTCCATTGGACCTTTCGAGGACAAGAGCGGCTTGAAGGGGGTGGAGGGAGTGTCCATGTCACTGCTCGCCTGCCGCAAGGCCCCGATGAAGCGGCTTCGCTCTGGCGTGGGACTGTGGAGCCCCTCCTCGAGGTCTGGCTCCGGTCGGCTCCCACGGGAGATGCTCCGCGCTGTCCCTCCGGTGCTGTCGCAGAGACAGCAGCACCCCAGCAGCTCGATGTTGGCAAGGGAACGGCGAGGACGTTCATGAGTAACCTCCTGGCACCATCTCTTCGCCCTCCCTGCGCGATGTGACAGGTCAGCTGTGCGAGTACGATGTCTCCTTAAGCCTCAGTCGATGTCAGGCTCATCCCGGAGGGCTCCAGGCAGGGCTCAGTCACGGAGGTGGGTCACTCCAGCCACACGAGCCACCCTGCCCCAGCGCTGGAGGAAGGGGTGGGGAGGGCAGGAGGCTGAGCTGAGGGCAGCAGCAGCAGCAGGGGTCTGCTCCGACCTGCGGCGACGCCGGATGAGAATCACGCCAGCTGCTGCAGCACAAGGAAGCTGAAAGCAACCGAAGGACTTCAGCAAGAAGAGCCTGAGGGGCCTCCTAGACTTTTCTGGAGCCAGGAGCTCGCTAGTTTCGCTAAGTCTGAGTGAGGGTCTCCGCAGGCACCTCTGCAAAGCAGAAAGCTCTGGAAACCTGCCTGATGAGTAACTGCAGCAGGAGAGCGACGCGGCGGAAGCACCGGACAGGCAGCTGCGGGGCAGAAGCAGAGCGCTCGCGGCCGGCCGACGGATCCCGTCTCTCACAATCGCACAGAGGAAGAAGGCACGTAGCACCCGCGACAGACGCCTCTGGAGGACCCAGCGCGGAGCAGAGAAGGACGGCGGCGGCGGCACTCTGGATGCCACCACGCAGCCTCCTCCGCGGCGAACACCAAGCGCACGCCCAGCCCGCTCCCCAGCCGCGGGCTGCCTCGAGACTCCTGGAGATGAAGGTGAACCAGCCCGTGCCGCTGCTCCACACCGGCGGCAACCGAGAGACAAGACAACCTGAGGACACAGCGGTTATGTCCTCGGCAGTGGCTACTGATAAGGCTTCTAGACTGAGAGACTACAGAAGAGAGCCGAGTGGCACCAAAGGGCTGCTTCAGGAACCGAAGGACAAGAGCACAGCCTGCGGGCAGGGTGGAAACGCGGGGCGAGGCGCTCAGCAGCCCTGGAGCACGGCCGCAGGCCCGCAAGAGCCACGCGAGAAGCCTGGGCAACCTACAATCACGCTGCCACACAAACCTGAACGTCCCTCTGCACAGCAAACTCAACGCGGCTGCGGTCCCCCCGCTCAGCTGCCACCAGGAGCCGGCCACCACCGAAGCCGAGGCAGTAGCCGCGTTCCAAGTGTCACTAATAGCTCTGGCATCGGAGAGAACGAGGGAGGGGAAGATGTCCCGCTTCCAGCCGCAGGAAAGACAGAGGCCCCTTTCATTAGGCCCGTGCCAGCCCCCATCTTTCTAAAGCCGCTAATTACCCATCAGGTGGACGCCCCGTCATTCCAACACGCTGCCGCGCTCTCAGCGCCGCGCTCCTCCGCACGCATCCCGCCCGGCCCAATTACCCTGGTGCGGCCTGAAAGGATCTCGCGGAGGCGCCGGGTGCTTTGATGGGCAGAGCACGCCCGCTCCCATTCACCGTGGCCGGCGCAGAGGGAACACGCGGCCGAGCGAGCCCTCTGCCAAGCCATCCGAGCCAGGGACGCGCCGCACGTGCGGCAGCACCCGAGGCCCGTCACACGGTTCGCTCTCGCTCAGCGGGCTTGGCTCACCCCCACGTTCTCGGGGGGCAGGGGTGAGCACAACCCAGGCCAGCCCACGCTGGCCAACACCTCAAAGCCCAACGCAGACTTACTTTCTGCTTGGAGAAACACGGGGGGCTTTCCTAGCCGTGGCCAGCAGCAAACACTTCAGGAGAGAAGAGGAAGGTCTGAGAGTTGGGGCTGAAGAAGAAGAGGCTCCCAGGTGACCTCATTGTGGCCTTCCAGTATCTGAAGGGGGCTACAAAAAGGCTGGGGAGGGGCTTTTTAGGATGTTGGGTAGCGACAGGACTGGGGGGAATGGAGCAAAGCTGGAGATGGGTAGATTTAGAGTGGATGTGAGGAGGAAGCTCTTCACTGTGAGAGTGGTGAGAGCCTGGAATGGGTTGCCCAGGGAGGTGGTGGAGACCCCATCCCTGGAGGTGTTTACGGCCGGGCTGGATGAGGCTCTGGCCAGCCTGGTCTAGGGTGGGGTGTCCCTGCCCATGGTGGGGGGGGTTGGAACTGGATGATCAGGTGGTCCCTCCAACCCAGACTGACTGTGCGACTTGGTCTGGGTGACCCTGCTGTGGCAGGGGGATGGAACTGGGGGATCTCTCGAGGTCCCTTCCAATCCCTAATGATTCCAAGTGAGCACAATGAAGAACCCCTTCAGCTTCTGATGATCACCAGCAAAGGCCTTACTGAGCCCCTGCTCCCAGCTTCTCACAGCGGTTAGCGTGGAGCCTGAGGGAGCTCCAGCTTCCCCTCGACCGCTGCGCTCACAGCAGCACGCCGACAACAAACCCGCCCAGAGGGAGGTAAGACTGCTCTGCGGCACCGAAGGTGCGAAGCCCTGGGAAACCCACCAGCCTGGCGGCAGGGAGGACGCAGCGCGGGCGAATCCAAGCATCCCCGAAGAACGGTGTGAGCGGAGCACATCGCGAATGGGAGCTGCTCCCCGGTGGCCTGGCCACAGCCTGGAGCCTGGCCCTGCAAACGCAGCTCCTCTCGATGGGCAGAACACAACCACAGAACAGTGCAGCCTGGAAAGACCTTTAAGGCCACCGAGACCGATCATTAACCCAACTGTACCAAGCCACCGCTGAACCGTGTCCCTGCAGGAACAGGGAAGGCAGCTTCTTCTGCGGCCAGCGGAACGGAGCCAAGAACCAGCCAAAGCAAGGAAAAAGGCAGGACCACCGATCCCTGCGGACAGGTGGACCGGTCCGGATCAGAGCCAGCACGGAGCCCGACCTGAGCGGCCGTGTGCACAGTCACAGAAGGACTGCGGTCAGAAGAGCCTTCTGGAGGTCACTGATGGAACCGTGTCCTGCCGAGCTCTGAGGAACCCCAAGGACGGGCTTTCCACTGCGCTCTGGACCGCTGAGGGTGCCAAGCACCTCTCTTCACATTTAGCTGGGCTTCCCCCGAATGCGAACCAGCGCCTCTGCCCGTCGTGTGTCTGCTGCGCGCCCCTGAGAGGAGCCTGGCTGCGTCCCCTCTGAATCCACCCCTCCAGGCAGACAAACACCCAAACACACAGACCGGTCGGCACGAACCCCTCTCACAAGCTCCCACTGCATGGCAGGTGCTCCGACCCTCCTCTCCCAGCGGCCCGACGACGGACTCACTCCTGCACGTGCCGCTCCCGATGTGGCCCCGTGAGGGGTGAACAGAGGGGACCAACCGCTCTCCCTGGCCTGCTGAGGGCTCCTCTCCATGAGATCCCTAACAGCCGCGCGGGCTCGCTGCTGCCTCACGACCAGCCCGCTCCTACCCGGCGTACGAGCCACGGGGTCACTCGGGAGCAGCGCGGGTGGCTGCAGGGCAGCTGGGAGATGTCTCCAGGACGCTGGCTGGCTGCTCGCTGCTGTCCCACTTCCTCTCCTCGCAACGCTTTCGCAAATGTGTGGGACCTCAGACCTCAGGGAAAAGGTGGGGGAATTGAAACAGCCGACCACACAAACCAACAAAAGCCCCAAAACCAGCCCAAAAAAGAAGTGGAGGTAGAAATCGTTGTTTTAAGAGACAACAACTCAAGTATAAGGACTTCATGAGCGACAAAATCCCAGCCAGAACTTACTCTACAAAGTTAAAAGGAACCCGCGCCCGCTACACAAGGGGAGCGTCGGAAAGGACTTCTTCTCTATTCACAGAACAGAAAGGTGGATCCAGTCTGCCACCGGATCCACGTCAAGGGAGCCCACGTGGGAACAAGCGGCGGTGGCTCCAGGCTGGCTGCGCCTGAGCTGCCCGGCCACACGCACGAGGCGGCGGCGCTCGCGGGGAACTCCAGAAGCAGCCAGAGACACCACCCACGCTGCAGAACAAGACCCAGAAGGAAGGCTGGCCTCCGCGACTCACTCCCCACCAACCCTTCCCCGACCCACATCACATTCACCTCTCCTGGCACCGTCTCACGCGCACGTCGGCCCCGAGCGCTCAGAGCCAGCTGCGATCGCTCGCTAGGACTTCTCCGAGCGAAGGACACAGCTTGCTGTGAGCACCCGGAGAGCGGCCGAAAGCTCACTGTCCCCTCGTGCCTCCCGGCAGCCAACGAAAAGCCCACACAGACAGGGGCAACCCCAAGACCTGAAGTGTCCGACTCTCTGCTGAGAAGACGGCATCTACCAGGAGGAAGATCCGCCAGCCTCCTGCCTCCACGAGGGGTTTAAATCCTCAGGTGGGAGAGGGATGCGCGACAGGACCAGCCGCTGCCTGACGGCGACAGGCAAAGTTCAGACCAGCTTGTTCTACGTGAGACGGCAGAGACGCACAGCCTGAGCAGCGGTACGTCGGTCCCGCACCACACGGGCCTACGGCCGGGCCGCAGAAGTTCTGGTGCTGATGTGACTCTGCTCCAGCCCTTCAGGAAGGCGGCGCTTCAACCAGCCACAACTTCCCCAGGACGGCAGAGGAAGCAGCATTTCACAGTTTCCTTTCAAACTGCAGCTGCCCAACAGCTGGAGTCTGCTCTGGTTAAAATGAACCGGCCAGCACGGCCGGTGGTCGCAAGCCCAACGCCACGAGGCCATCGACTGTTAGAATCTGCTCTCTGTGAATCGCGGCTGCCGCTTGCCAGCACGGGGCGTGACTGCGGGATGAACAAGCAGGTAAAACCCCACCCAGGCTGCGGTTTGTGCGACCGCCCTGCTGGGCACAGCCAGAGAGAGCGGCTCTCGCCGCCTCTCGCTCCTCAGCACCACAACGCTCACGCCCACCTAAGGAGAGAATCCGCGCCCGTGCGACGGCTGCTGGTCCAGTTCCTTCCCCTCCTGTGCCCCGGCGCTCCGTGCGGGCTTGCCTACTGTTGACGGCCTCGCTCTGCTCCAGGGACCCACCGCTCAGCACAGCACATCCAGTTCCCACCAAAATCCACGAACAAAGGACGAGGCCAAGCCCTACCTGGGTGTCTTCAAAGCTGCAAAGAGGAGCCACCTCCGTGCCCTCCGAAAGCACATCATCTCCCCCACACTTGCCCGAGCAACTCTCACGAGACTCACAGATGCAGGGATGGTCTAGCCAGCAGCTCCCGAGGTGCGGCTCCTCAGCAGCTCACGCCAGCCCTGCCCGTCTCCCAGGCTCCCCGCGCCGCTTCCACCGAAACGCCTCCCCTTACCGGCAGCGACGTCGCGCGAGCAGGAGCCCGGGGGCCGTTCCGCACACCGCCAGCAGACGCGCTCCTCCGAGACGCGCGCACACAGCCCGTCACCGGGACACTCGTGGCGGTGAGACCGCGGGGTGACCGTGTGGTGCGCGTTAGCCGTTTGGTATTCTGAATCCTCAAATGATAAAAAAAAGACTTATCAAATATAAATATCTTTAAGAAAAAAGTAACAAAAGTGCTACATATGGTCAAGGAAAAGAATCCCGTCAGTTCCTGCTCCTTGCAGGAGGTCTGCTTCACAAGTGTTACCACATCCATCAGCAGTATGGCTTCCGAGTACGACTCGCCTGCTCGCAGCGGCACGGCCCGCGCGCTGCGGAACCAGGACGGCGGACAGAGAACACAAACATTCACGCGCCCCGCTTCTCGGGCCAGGAGACTCCCGCCTCTGCACACACGCCGAGCGGCGCGTGCTCGGGAGGGCGTCTAGGCTGCAACGGCTGCTGGCAAGGGCCGGATGCTAGCGCTCTCCAGCAGCCTTTCGGGCTAGCCAGGCCGTCGGCAGCGGGCCACCGTGTGAAAATCCACTCGCCCACTTCGCGACCTGAATGACCTTCCCGGAAAACACCGCTCTGGGAAGCGGCAAAGTGGGGAGGGGGCAGTGGGGCCAGACGGGGCGAGAGGAAGAACAGAGGGTGGGGCCGTGAACGACAGACCGAGAGGGTCTGGACCTCTTCTGAGCAGGCACTGCCGGCCGTGACAGGCGGCAAACAGTGGTTGTGAGGGCTGGACCATCAGACATTCAGCTCACTGGTCACCGGGCTCCGCTCGTGGTCCCGCAGGCAGACGGCAGCACTTCCCCACTAAGCCACGCGGCGCGTGAGAGCAGAGGATGTCTGTGCCGCGCACGCCAACGCCGGCCGAGACGTGCGAGCGTGTCTCCAATGGCCATCCCCAGCACGGCACCCGGAAGCTATCGAGCCACCGCGTGGCCAGCGCGGCCCGGCTCGCTGCGGCTGGAATTCAGGGGCTCCCACGCCGCCGCGGTTTCGTTCCGCTCTCGGCTGATGTCCCGGTCTGATGTCCATCGACCCTGTGCCGCTCCCTCAGCCCGCATCCTGTCAGTCCCGGAGAAGCCTACAGACTAGGGCTGCTTCTTCCTTTCGAACACAATCTCTAGGGGTACCCAAGATTTCACGTGGAGCCTAAGACTTGGAGTTGAGGGCTGAATAAAATACCTGGAAGCACTTTGAATGCTAAGACAGAGCAGCAAGATTTTTCTAGCCACTGGGGCTGGGAGAGGGAGGTTGATTGGTTGATTGATTATTTATTGGGAATTAATACTGAGAGAGTATATGCGAAGGCTGAGGGCACCATGCCATCTTCACAGAACAAGACCCTAACAGCTAACTGACGTACAAGGAACTGCAAGGTTATACCGTAAGAACACACAGTGGGGACCGAGGGGAGTCTGCTAAGGTGCTACGCCTAAAACTACGTTACTTCTCGCTTTGACCCTCCCCTCTCTTTGCATCAGTCGTCGTCTAGAGCCTCTGTCTTGATCTCGTTGGCTCCTTGCCGGGCCAATGCCAAGATGGTGTGGTTTACCGCTGCCATTTCCACAGCTAATGAAATGGGGTCTTGGTGGTCACTATGGCTAGTGCTGTCATCCTGTGCACGCGGAAAGGAGAAGAGAGAAGCATCGTTACTCCGCGAGCAGAGACCCAGCGGGTCAAACGCGTGCGCACGGCCCGCGGGCTAGGGGTGGCCAGCTGCACAGTCGTCACAGGGGCAGGGAGCGAGAGGAGCCTGCAAAATGGAGTTGGGGGGCGGCAGACGCCCCTCCCTGTGCAGACACAGGCAGCCCGGGAAGCAGGGAGAGCCCCACCTTTCAGAAGAGAAGCCAGAGGGTGGGGAGGGCGCAGTCTGAGGAAAACGTGACGATACAAAGACAAAGGTGGCACAGAGCACGTGAGGACACCCAACTAGGACCGTGGTCGCCGTGCGGTGCACGTCGACACACGGGGCTGCTCGTCCCGCTTCCCAGAGGACACGGCAGCACTGGGAAAGGCAGAGAGGACCCAGCGGGGAGAGAGGCGTGGGGAGGCCTAGAAGGACTCGGGTTCTTCGGTCTGGGGCTGGTGGCTGACTTGGCAAACGTCTCCTACAAACAGCGAGGAAACGGAGAGTGGCCGTTCATGGCCCCTCGAGATCCGCTGAGCCGGGGCGCGCGCTGCGGTGATGGGATAGCGCAGCCCAGCGCGGCAGCGGCAAGCGCGCCTGGCTCATCGCAGCCCAGGTCAGCCTTTGCTGGGTTTGCAGATCAGCCACCAGGGAAAACACTTTTAAAGGGGGAGTGGGACAAGGAAGTTCAGGGGAAATGAGTCTGCTGGGAGCTCTGGCAAAATGAAAGAGGACGCGGGGCCTGGCTCGGGTGCCTCTCAGAGCTACCCAATGCCAGGAGCTGGAAGCCACCATGACCCGCTCTGTCTATCACCTCCCTGTTCTCTTTCCCCTAAACAGGACTACTGAGCTCACTGAGGAGCAGGAGGCAAGCCCAGGCTAAGCCTTGCTCCGAGCCAGCGCCCTGAACTCACACCGGGATAGGCACAGGGATGCCGGCAGCCGCTTCGGCAAACGCTGCTGTGCTTCTGGGGGCTGCTGTCCGCGGGCCCGTGGTGGCCACACGGCAGCCACACAGACTGGAAGGGCTGACACCCCTAGCATAGGTGAGCGGTGCCCGTGTTAGCGAACGACTGTTACTCACAGACAGGAAACGATAAACATTCATCAGTCGCCCAGCGGCCCTGACGCCTCGGCTCGCTAAATTTAGAAGTGGGCGAGTGCACGATGCCATTTGGAACTAGGCAGCCAGGTGACAGATGCTGACAGGGAGAGACAAGCCAGGACCTGGCAAAATCCCGAGGTGGCTTAAGGGAACGAGCCCTCTCACAGCAAACCCTGGGCAGCCGCTGCGGTGCCCACACACGGAGGGCCCCTCGGTCGCATTCACCGCGACAGGAGCCGCAGAGCTCTGCGTGCTGGGGTCTGAGGCACGCTGGTCGTGTCTGGCTGGCTCTGTCTCGGCAAGTGCTCTGTGGCTTTGGAGTGGAACAGGGGCTGCAGCAGCTGAGGGAGGGTACACGGGCACGGACCCGCTTGGCGCTGCCGTCCCACTGCGGCAGGCAGCCTACGGAGAAGCGCGGTTTGGAAGGACGCTAAGCAAAGACTTTTGCGTCTGCACACCCCGCTTGTTGCTCCTTCTTTTTGGGCAGCGCAGAAGAAAAGCCCTCGGGAGCCTGCGCAGTGCTTCCTCCCGCTGCTCGGGTCCTGCCTGCGACTGACGGGGGGCGCTTGGCCTCAGCTCCAAACGTTTGCTGCCGACCCCCGAGCAGCCCCTCGTCACCGCGCGCCGGCTAGGTTGGTTCCACCACGTCTGCTGGTGAGGACCTACCAGCAGGGCCTTGGTGCACAGCGGCAGCAGAGCACCTGGGAATCCTCTGCCAGACAGCTGTCGGGCTGGGCCGCGGCCAAGCCACGGGGGACTCCTGCCAGCACTCGCTACCGCGCTCCAGCCTTTGCAGGGGAAAGCTACCTACGGCTCCCAAACGACCTGCCCACCCCAGCTGCCGGGCGTCGCACAGAGCGCGGCTCGCGGCACGGCCCCAACCAGGCGGCTGCTCGAGCCGCACGGCCCTGGGCGGGCGACTCTGGCCAGCCCTCACACCTGAAGGAGAAGTGCGAAGGGGGTGCAGTACCTGTCTGGAAGGTGTGTGGAGGAAGGGCCACCAACTTTAGGGTAGGTGAGGGCTCAGAGTGCGGGAAGGGGCAGTCTTTTGCTAGAGAATTTAGAAAAGAAGTTGCTGTCAAGGGTCAAAAATAACCAAGGAGAGCAGAGAACAGAGGCGAGAGTCACAGTGCGAGAAGGGAGAGGACAGACCGTACGTGAACAACCCGAACCTGGCTCGCTCCTGCGGAGCAGCGCGCAGCAGCTGCGGGGCCACACGAACACCAGGTTTATTTCACCAAACCCTATCCCCCCACCTTCCCCCTCTGTCTGTCAGTGTCTTAGGGATGGATCCTGAGGGGCTCCTGGAAGGGGCTGCCACAGGCAAGGGGAAGGAGCTCGGCACCTCCCGGGAGGGTGCTCGCTCTCCTGCTGGGCCTGGCGTCCAGGAAGGATCACCAGGAGTAGGGAGAGGGGCTCGCTGCCGTGCTGGTCCGGGTGCCGGATCAGCGACACGCAGCAGCAGGGGCTGTAGTGGAGACGCTTCTTGCAGAAAGGAAAGCCAGCTGCAAGAGGAACAGACATGGCCAGCTTTGCAGGGGGTGCTGCTGCCTGGTGACCAGCAGCAGCTGCTAAGGACCTCCCGGGTGGGTGTGTGGGTAAGCGGGCAGCACCGGGGCAAGGAGAGCGCAAGTGAAGCAGGATGCACGGGGTGGGTGAACACTCTCCTAACACCTTTCATACATTGCGTGTGGCGTGAATGGTGTAACTTGCTTGTTTGGAGCAGATCCTCCTGTCTTCTTCTACCTTCTCTGCTTCTCTGCCTCCCTCCGAACATCTTCCCTCCTCCTCCCCGTTGCGCACTTGCCAGGCGTCCTGCGGTACGACAGCAGATCCACGTGGGTGAACGCTGCTTGCTCAGCACGTGCCAACAGGGGAGCTCTGCTCTTCCACTCTCCCCACCACATTCACACAAAAGCAAAACAACAGCCCAGAGACATCCAATCTGCAAGAGGCAGGAGGTCTTTTCACGTGTCCTGTAGGCCCACTAGCCCAGCAGCCCAGCCACGAAGCTTACCTGCTCCGAGTAGTCGTTGCCGTCAACGTCGTCGCTGTTGGAGTGGCCTCCTGGACTCTGTACATCTATGCCATGGCTCTCCAGGATTGCTGCTTCTTCGAAAAAACCAAATGGATCCCTCATTTATCTGATGCATTAGAGTCATGGCAAGTAACTGGTCTGTCCTCCCCCGAGAGGTCAGGGAAGGGCAGCTATTTCTTAGCCTCCTCCTCCTCGCTCTCCAGCACAGAGGAAGGTGACACCGTTACTGGGTCACCTGAAGCCCTTCCCTGTCGACTGGCAGCCTGAAGCCTGAGAGCTGGAAGCCCTGTCTGCCGGCCAGTCCTACCAGGAACGAGCCGATTCCCAGCGCACGGGAGTGCGAAGGGTTAGATCTTCCCAGAGTTTGGAGCGGCAGGACTTGAGGGGAGGGGGCAGGGAGCGTCTGGACGTAGACGGAGACATTTCCTAAAGCACTTTGGAGGTTTGAAAACACACCTATCACCATGCTCCAGCGGGAGCTGCGCCTCTGGAGCTCTCTGAAAGCCCTGTTCCAACCCCTGACCCCGAGCGCACAGCACCTCGGGGTGGCTCTGCTCCGGTCCCTCGGCCCCTCACTTGGGGGGGCGTCAGCAGCGCTTCACGTGCCGCACAACGGCCTTTCTCTTCGGCGCGCGGGCTTCTGAGCACTGCTGAACGAGCGGGCGCGAGGCGCTGCCACAGCGAGCACGCACACTCCGCAGCGCAGCACCGTGGGCCTGCTGCCGTCAGGGTGCCTCGTGTGCGCTCCCGTGCCAAGGTCTGGCCCTGGCAAGCTCAGAGCCACTTCTGACCTCCTCACCATGAGCCACTCGCACCAAGAACCTGCGGGGCCAGCTCGGGTGTATCCCGACCACCAGGAGGGACTGCTTTGCCCCAGCCCCTTGTCACTGACAGCCCAAGGAGCAGAGCTCCGACCAGAGTCAGGGCTTGGTCTGCAGAACCTCTGGGGGCTGCATCTGAGACGCAAAGCAACGCGTCTGGACTCTCAGATCCCCTGGGGGGGTCTCACAGCTGGAAGTAGAAGGGACCCCCACGGGCTGGGCTGAAAAGAAGCACATTTCAGTGGAACACAGGTGTGAAGAGCCTCAAAACCAGCTAGAAGCTCTTCACAACAGCCACTTTTCACTTAAACACCTTCCGAAGGCTGTGGACTCTCCGTGGTCTCGACCCCCCTTCCTTCCAGTGCAGACATGTGAAGGTTTTGTTCCAGATTTTAGTTGAGATGCCCCAGGGAGCCCAGGCACAGGCAAAAAGGATTCTCCCTCTGCCAAGCCAACTGTCCCCTTGCTTTTCAAAGCCCACCTCCCAGCCAACCGTCACCACCCCTTCGCTGCTTCTCCTGCACTGATCAGAGAATTACCAGAGCCGTAACATCAGTCCGGTTGGAAAAGACCCTTGAGATCATCCAGCCCAACCAAGAGCCCTGCTCGCTCAAGCTCACCACCAAACCCCGTATCTAAGCGACCGGGGACGGTGACTCAACCCCCGGCTCTCTGATACAGTACCGATGTTGGCTCTCCTCTTGATCTCCTTTCTTCTGTTGGCAAACCAGTTGTACACCTTGAGGGAGGTAACTCGCTCCAGATCCGACAACTTCTTTCCTATGAAGGTAACAGGGGAGACAAAAGGATGCAGCTCTGTTACTCGCCGGGTCCCCGAGGCAGGCAAACAGCACGGTAGCCCCTCGCAGAGCCGATACACCCTGGGACACAGACAGCCCTGCAAAGTGATTACAACCGAGAGGGAAGTGCATTGGATGTGAACCAAAGCACCGTGCCCAGAGGCTGGGGCACTAAATGCCAAACGTCTCCCAAAACACAGTGGCCTTTCCTCTTTCCTAAACAACATCTGAAATGTCCAGGCACACAGCCCCCACCAGGCATCTCAATCGGGGGGAACTGATGCCGCAGGTACCGGCGCTTGGATTAGGTTGGAAAACCCCACCGGCTTCCCGCTCAGCCAGGTACCGCAGCTCTGAGCAACACGAGCTGCAGGGCGCTCAAGAAGAAACTTGCTGCTAGGTGAGAGCACTGGTATTTGCTAACAACAGCCATGAAACGAGACTCGCCGAACGCAGCCGGAGGCACCGACACCGCTCTGCGGCTGCCTCGGGCAGGGCCCCGCGACCAGCTCCTCACCCGGCTTCTGTATCACTGCGTTACAGGCGTTGGCGATCTCCTCCCGCTTTGCCTCGTCCGGATACTGATTCTCGTTGAAGTAACTGCAAAGAGGGGGGGAAAAAGGTGTCTTTGAGAGCCAGAAGGTTCCGAAGCAGCTTCATTAAAAGGCATCAGCCAGGAGTTTACGCATCGCTCTGAGAGGCAACGAGACGCTGCAGCTCTTACAAGAGTGCACCAGGTACCGCCGGCGTGTGCGGCATCACCTCAGCATCCCGAACACTCTGCTGGCAGCTCCAGCACAGCAGTGCCGGAACAGAAGGGTTCAGATGCCAAGTGAAGCACGCCCAGGATCGCCTACCTGAGGTACACCATTGAGACTGCACAGACCAAACCACACAGGGACATTTCCAGGGTCACACGGATGCCGCTCGCGTTCTAACATCACAGCTGAAGCACTCTGCGCCCTCCCCGGGAGGCGACGCCGAGCGCAGCCCACCTGAGCAGCGCTTTCCCCCAAAGACCTGGGTTTCCTTGCGCTCCACACGCAGCAAGCAGCCCACACAAGTCAAACCTGGCTTCTCTTTGGCTCCACTTCAGAGCTTCACAGATTTTAACAAAGTGCTTCACGTTGCACGGGGCTCATCAGACTTGCACAACAGGAACTGCTGCTCACTGCAGTGGGCTCAGACAACCCCGTCAGCAGCCACTGTCACCTTTGTCTTCTGCAGACTGTCCCTAACATCTGGCTGTGAGGCGGCTGGGATCAGCTCTGATCAGCAGCAGGCTCAGGCACCGGACGGTTGTGATTGGAAAAAAGGTGACAGGATCACAGAGTGATCACAGGTTGGAAAAGACCTTCAACACCATCGAGTCCAACCAACTGTCCCAAGCCCACCCCTAACAGCTGTCCCTAAGCTCCAGGTCTCCTAAACATGTCCAGGGATGGTGATTCAACCCATCCCTGGGCAGCCTGTGCCAAGGCCTGATGACCCTTTTGCAGAATCACAGAACATCAGGGCTTGGAAGGGACCTTGTAAGATCCCTGATGAAGTTTCTCCTGCTGTCCAACCCAAACTTCCCCTGATGCAACCAGAGGCCACTTCCTCTTGTCCTGTCACTTGTGGTAAGAGACCAACACCCATTTCTTCTAACTGTAGATCATTTGGCAGTAGGAGACACAGGCACATTTAGGCAATTATTATTTTTCATGGTCACATTACTTCTCTGATAAATCATAGAATCATTAGGGATTGGAAGGGACCTCGAGAGACCATCCAGTCCAACCCCCTGCCACAGCAGGATCCCCTAGATCCACTCATTAGGGATTGGAAGGGACCTCGAGAGACCATCCAGTCCAACCCCCTGCCACAGCAGGATCCCCTAGATCCACTCATCAGGGATTGGAAGGGACCTTGAAAGATCATCCAGTCCAACCCCCTGCCAGAGGAGGATCCTCTAGATCCAGTCATGCAGGGACATGTCCAGGCGGGTCCTAAATGTCTCCAGTGATCAGCCCCAGCACAGTTACCTACTGCTGAAACCTGTTCCACAGAACAGAAACCTGTTCCTGTCCAACCTTCCTCTGGAGAGACAGTCCTACCACCAGTCTCACCACTGCCCTTCCAGTTTGCTTCAATACCCTGCAAAGACAGAATTCCAGGCACCACTCCTTCCGCCGCTGGTCCAGTGCCACTTACAGCCGCAGCCCTGCCCGCAGGAAGGGTCCTGTCCAAAGCTGCTGCTCACTGGCCACGAGAACTCGCACAGTGGCACAGCCGGTGGCACAGCTAACGTCCTCCCACTGGATCTGCCAGCACAGGGAGCGACCGAAAGCGCAGGAACAGCTCTGCCTTCGCTACACGAAGGGCCGACCATGTCTGCACTAGCAGTTGGGCTCTGGAGGCAGTCACGTCCACACACAAACCCACCACCTCTTCCCTGGACCTCCAAGTTGCTCTTCAGGAGGAAACCCAGAGAGGCCAATCGTAACAACAGTTCCCACCGTGCCTGGTCCTGCTCTGGAAAAACAGCTGAGACCTTGCCATCAGATCGGAAGAGGAGGAAGAGACCTGATTACACCTTCCGGGAAGCTGTGAGTGCACAGCACTGGCCGCGCCGCCTCTGCCGGCAGCAGGAAGGATCCCTGGGTCACCAGCACAATGCTTTCTGGGTGCTTTTCCCCTGCTCCCAGCAAGGCCCACCTGGGCAGAGGCAGGAACCTTTTCTCCTTCCAGTGCCCTGGGGCAGAGGAACATCACGACACCGTCGCTGCCGACCGCTGCACTGTTACCTACACTAACGCACAGCGCGACCTCGGGTCCTCATCCAGGCCATCACCTCGTGCACAAAGATGAACACGGCACGTTCCGGTGCTGTAACAGCTCTTCCTGCCCTGACTCGCTTTTCCTGAACAGCTTCTGGTTAGAAGCGAAGGGCAACCGCCATCAGGTCAGAAAACCCGACGGTTGTGGTGACGCCGCACCAGCGGACGGCGAAGCCCTGATCTCAAGTGATGCTATGGAGCTAGATGAGCTGCGGCCGCAGAGCTGCTGGAAGGCACCTCACTTCACTGAAGAAAGGACAAGGGGTGTGAAATGAAGAGAAGGTTTGTGCTCCAACTGCCCGTTCTCCTGCGGGCGCAAGAAACCGAGACATAAATTAATGGAGACAGGACCACACGAGAGCCACCACTGATCCTTCTCTTGGCACGTAACTCAATGTTATCCCATTAGCCAGCCACTGACTGCCCCACGCTTCTGCCTGCTCCAGCAAAGCAGCTCCTGCGTTTCAGCACAAACCAACCCAAGAGTCAGGTTTGCAGACAGACTCCGTGGCAGCGCTTATCACAGAACTGTTAGGGATCAGAAGGGACCTCAAAAGATCATCTAGTCCAATCCCCCTGCAACAGCACCAGCATCTCATCCTGGATCATTTTAAGTTCAAACACAACTTTTATATTTTAATTTAAACAAGAAGTAATTTAATTCTACAAGAATCACAGAATCATAGAATCATCAGGGACTGGAAGGGACCTCGAAAGATCATCTGGTCCAGTCCCCCTGCCACAGCAGGATCACCCAGACCAAGTCATAGAATCATTAGGGACTGGAAAGGACCTGAGTTTTGGTCTCAGGTGTCAGCTGCAGGTAACCAAAGCCACCGCCTCAGCCAGGAGAGCCGATCTGCACCCCCAGCTTTCCTACTCAACACAGACACCCCGCCAACACATTCGCACGCGGTTCCCATCGCTTCTTTCAAGACCTTAACGGGACTTGTGAGCAAGAGGCCACAACAGAGAGCACCTGAAGCCTGGGTTCCTGGTGGAGCTCCTGGGAAGCAGGTGAGAAGGCCCGAGCGTGAGGAGAAGGATGCCGCACTGCCGCACGGGTTGGTTGGCTCACACACAACTCGTGAAGACACTGATTCTTTTCTTTTACGACACTTCTTCTTGCAAGTAGGAAATGAATCCCTCTGCCTCCAGCTCTGCTCCTCATCAGCCAGTAAAACCTTGCTTAGGGACAGGGAAGGAACGTGGACACCCGAATGTCTCTGCAGCCTGCTCAGGATCGCAGAAGATGAAACACACGACGTAGTGTGAACTTCGAGGGGGGAAAGGGAGAAGGAGCGGGCACAAGTGAACCCTGCAGCGGCCCGCCCGCTGCCGTCTAGACAAAGGGCAGCTGGCAGCTGAACTCCCCCAATGAAGGAACCAAATGGTCTCTTTTGCAGAAAATGACAGTGGAGGATTAAAATGAAAAGTGGCCAAATCATTTACATGAGATGAGCACCCACATGATGGTAAGGAACGTCAATACCCTTGAAGCGGCTTCGTTTCAATAACACTGGAGCCCAGAGAGATTGCGGATTCAGAGAACCCTCTTTCTCTCAGGGATAATGTGCTCAGGACAGTGAGAGTGAGACAATCCATCTCGGCCCCGGGCTCTGCAGCGGTGGCAAACGCGCTCCCCCGCTCCGCAGCAAGGTGCCCCATCTGCATTCCTGCAAGAGCTGCCAATCCGTCTTAGCTCGGCTCCACGGCTGCCGCTACCCGGACGCGTGAGGCAAGGCCTCAGCAGCGCTCCTGATAATCCACAGAGGAAGGCTGCTGCTCCGTGTCAGCTCTGCGGCTGCCAGGGAGGGCCGGAGATGGCCACGCTGCAGGGCAGGGGCAGGACGGCCAGGCCGGGTGCTTTTCACGGGGCTGGGTGTCAGATAAACCCCGGAGCTGCCCGAGAGACCCGGTGGTGTGGAAAGGCTCAGTTTGCAGCGTGACACCGCGGTGAAGGCCATGAAGCGTGGATGGGACTCGAGGGAGAGAGGCTCAGACGTGCTGCAGGGCGCCGAGCTGCGGCGGCAAGACCGCAGGCGCTCAGGGTGAGGTAGCCCGGGTCTGTGCACAGGGCCACCTCGCTGAAAGCAGGGCAGTCTACCTTGCAGTCACGCGGGTGGGGATTTGTTACAGAACAGCAGACGCGCTCCGATTCGCTCCCGCGTTTCGCGCCTCCGGGTTCCCACTTCCACCGGTGCGGGAAGCACCAGCGAGCGAAACGTCCCCGTCCTCCCGTGAGGCTGCCGACTCCTGCACTGACGACTGTCCTCCCCGAGACCCGGGCTGCAGGCCAGCTCAACACAATCCCAGCACAGCTTGAAGCCAACGGTCCTACCCCTTCCTTCAGTCCCTTTCTGCGAGGTTTTCCGCCCGAACGCTTCCCCGGTCCAACTCTCCACACGTGCCAAGAGCAGTGGCTGCGCAGCCAAGGGGGCGGGCAGGAGATGGCAAGAACACGCAGCTGGGACCAGCTCCTTCCACGGCAGCACACGCTCGTCCTCTCCAACTGGTGCCGCTAAAAGCAAAGCTCGAGCGATGGGCTCGGCGACCGGCCCAGGGCCTGTGGAAGAAAGGAACGGCCCATTTTGCCCCTCTCCCATCTGACCGCTGGTTCGAGCAGATCTCGCTGCCACCAGGGATGGAGCTCCCTGCCAAACCTTCTGCTGTCTCAAAATGCACGGGAGCACAAGCTGCCCTTCTGCCTTTGATAAGCCTGCCTGTAATTTCAGCTGGTTTCCCTCCGATCCGCACCTCTGCCTTCCACTGACAAGTCACGCGAAGCGCTCGCGTCCGGTTACCTCCCTTCTCTCTCATTAGAGCACTTATCAAGGTGCTATCAGCCGCAGCACGGGGTCGTCGCTGCAGCCTCCGGGGCTTCAGCAGAACCACCGCTCGGGCTGTCAGAGCAGCGGGAACGCTTCTGAAGTCGCCTGTCATCTGCGCCCGAGATCTGATCTCCGCGCGGCACGCGGCGCTGGCAGAGGAGCGACACTCGGAGCATCACCTCACCGGGAAGCGCAACGGCTGGTTTCTTTGCCGGTAAATGCCGGCCAGGGGTATCACTGATGCCATTTGCAGCAAGGCCAACACATGGCACCCTCCGTCCTACCTGCTGATGTGTCCACAGACTCTAGAACAGCAGCAAGGTGTCAACCAAACACGACACAGGCTAAAGCCACTGCTATTCAGACAGCAGACTCAGAGCTCCAAGGTACCCTGATGGAGCAGAGACCGCACCGAGCACACCAGCTTCTCTCTCCCCCTCCTCTGCAAAACGCAGCCACCAGTTTGGTTGCTCCAGGAAACATCTGGTGAGCCCCTTCTGCACTTGAGAGCAGCCGAGGGTGTGAACGGCGGCGCTCTGGATGCAGGGAGATAAACCTGAAGCTAAGCGTGCCGGCAGCATCCGCTCAGCTAGACCTTCCATCCAGGCACAAGACAAACTAATCAAGGGAAAGAAAAGAGACAACCCCAAACCCAGAAAAACCGCCGACGAACACGATGGCCGCCGGCCCCTGCTGCCTTCCCTGTAGCACTATCATTTAGCTGATGGCTTTCAAAGGTCTGTGGATGTAAAGATCTGGAGAAACCACTGTGAGAGTCTAGTTTGACCCCTCCTGCAGCACTGACCAGAGCCTTCTCAGCAACCCTGGCGTAAGCCCCGTTCTTCTCTGTGACCGACAGAGATGCCCAATCCCAGCACAAAAATGTGGGACTTCATCCAGCTCAGGATCCACCTTAACCTTCAATGAACTTGGGAACCAAAGTGCAAAAGCCCTCTTCCTAGAGAAATCTGCATCTCATGCGCAGCTCGAGCCTTCAGCCCCAGGGGCCTGCCGTGCTCTGTCCAGGGAGAGAGCAGTCTAAGTCTCCCCCTCCAAGGAATGTCTCGTTCTCACAGCCCTTCTCACGGGAGGTGCAAGCCTGGAGGAGACACCTGGGCAGGAGGAGCTCACTGACAGCACCAGACGCACAGAACCACGCCGGGAGGTGTCTGTGCACGGCCAGGGCACGCTCACGGAGGGACAGGTGACAGCCCCCTGTCCAACACAGCTGGCTCTGCTCTGCTGTGCAAGTCCTGCCCCAACTCTGAGACACTCGTTTCACCGATGCTTCCTAGCGTGGGTTGAAGTGCCACAGACACACGGAGCTGTGCGACCTCCCCAGCCACCACCACGTCACCCCCAGGTTTCTAACACTCCAAAGAGAACTTCCTCAGTGTCTTGGTGGCGGCCTCCAGCCCCGGCACAGTCCTACCACGCTCCTCACGTTATCCCACAATTTGTCTACAACCAGAATTAATTTATGATGGCTCTGAAGCCTCACACGTGCACGAGAGATCATCTGCGCCTCCTCAGCGGCAGCACCCCGCCGTCGAGATAATGAACACTCACGAGGAAGGACAGTGAAGACATCGGAGGTGGCGGTTTACTCTTCCTTGTAATTGGATTTGGTGATAAGAGCCTTCCTGAAATTACACAGCAGCCCTCTTCTGCGGGGAAAGAGCTGGAGTTTTCAGCTATTTGGAACACGCAGGCGCTTGCTGCTTCAGGACCCCGAAGACACCGACCACAGACAAGGGCTAAAATTTTACAACACTCCTTAAACTTAACGGCTCCACGGACTCTCAAGACAAACGAACTTAATTGTGCTCAAATAAAAGGGGAAAGGAAAACACCGACGGACTTCTTTTTGAGCCAGCAAGTAACTTAGATGTGATGAAGTGAGAGTTGTGCTGTGGTACTTCAACAGCCAGCCGTGAGCACAGAGCGCCACCAAAGCTCTTCCCTACAGTCACACAACATCAGGGACTGGAAGGGACCTCGAAAGATCATCCAGTCCAGTCCCCCTGACACAGCAGGATCACCCAGACCAAGTCACACAGGAAGACATCCAGGTGGGTCTTAAACGTCTCCAGAGAAGGCGACTCCACAATCCCCCTGGGCAGCCCCTGCCAGGGCTCTGTCACCCTCCCTGGGAAGAAGGTCCTTCTCACATTGATGTGGAACCTCCTCTGTCCCAGCTCACACCCATTGCCCCTCGTCCTGTCACTGGGTGCCCCTGAGCAGAGCCTGGCTCCATCCTCCTGACACCCACCCTTCACATATTTATAGACATTAATGAGGTCACCCCTCAGTCTCCTCCAAGCTCAAGAGACCCAGCTCCCTCAGCTTCTCCTCATCAGGGAGGTGCTCCACCTCCTTCATCATCCTCATTGCTCTATGCTGGACTCCTTCCAGCAGCTCCACACCCCTCTTGAACTGAGGAGCCCACAACTGGAGACAACACTCCAGATGTGGTCTCACCCAAGTACGAGTAACAGCAGGTCCCGTTGTCCTTCACTCACCAGCAGGATTTAAACGCAGACCTACACACCAGAGGCACATCTATGCGCGTGAAGTCCACATGACAGACAAGACCTTTATGAAGGCGACTGTGAACCAAACCAATCATCTACCTTTTCAAACTTCGTCCGGGGGAGGAGTTATCGCAGTTGCACTCTCGTTACCTGGTTCTCCCAAGGCAAGCAGTGCTCAGGCAGTGCTAGCCCACGGATGAACCATCCCCAAGAAGCGATGAGACACCGCAGAAACCAGCCCCAGCACTTCGCTCGCAGCTCGCCCACTCCCCAAGTGCTAGTTTGCCCTTGGTGAGCCGCCACCCCGGTGAGTGAGAACCTTCTGCACTCATTGCCGGGGTTCTTGGAGATGCCACCTGCAAGGCAGCCGAGGACACCAGGGCTTTATACGGCAGCACGAAGCAGAAGCAGAAGGTCCAATCTGGAGTTGCCATCTCTCAAGCCAAAACATCACTCTCTGCTCTCTCAGAGACAATACTGCGCTCGTCGGAGCCGGAGCCCGGCGTCTGGCTCCCAACACCATGGCCAGCACTTCACCTCGGAGCTCTGCAGCTTTGTATTTCCAGTGTCCAGCACGGGAGCAGAGGCAGCCCAGCTGAGAAGAGCACAGGCAGCCACCGCCGCCGCCGCCGCTTTTCCAGAACACAAACACCGCCCAAACTAAAGACAGCAGCCCGCAGGATTTACAAGACAACCTAAGGCTAATTCCTGCAGGGTATCCAGCACCCACATCAGGAGGCTTGGGACTGAAGCTTTCAATTCTGGGCTCCTCACACACCTATTTTTGCCAAGGGCCAGCACCTCCAAGACCTGCATCAGGACTATGGTTAGGTGCTGCACAGACACAAAGCAGGAACAGCCACTTGGTTTTTACGTATCGATCTGCAACAGATGGACATCAGCAAATGGGAACTAGACAGAGTGAATCAACACGGGCAGGCGAGGGGGTGAAACCACCGTGGTGCCAAGGCCAGCTGCATGAGGTCCTTTGTAGCCATCGTGGCAAAGGAGGCGGTTCAAGGAAAACTTTAAGCAAGAGGCAGCTTTGCAGATCCCTGAAGAGCGCTGCTGCTCAGGTCTGGCAGCAGCACCACCTTTTTATTTACTTGCTGCAGATTATGCAGCGACCACCATCCATGGAGAAAGGAAATAGCTGAGTTTATGATCCAACTTTTTGTATTTGTCTTGCCAACAGGACTGTAAACCTCAGAAACCATGAGCTCCAGACTCCAACACCACTCACTACAGGCATATCATAAACCCCTCAGAAGCTGTGTTCTTTAATCCTGCTCTTCAATGTCAATTAGGAGAACTTGCAGGTAGAAGAAGAGCCAAATTAAGAGACACAGATACAAGACAGTGGCCACAGAGGTGTGAAATGAATCCCCAGCTCCCTACCCCTGGATCTGTGCTCCCTGTCAGGAGACCTGTTTTTTGCCACGTGCTTCCTCTTAAACGTTGCTGCGACTCTGCATCAGAACAGCCAGGCTCCCCAGGGACACTCCTGAGCGCTGCTGGTAACGTTCTACGTACAACTGGGAAGTTGTTGACTAGAAGACTAATGTCTGGAAAAGTAATTATTCTGATGAGTTCTGAACTTCAGAGAAGAAAAATCCAGTTAACAAAACTACTCACAATGCTGGAAAAGACAGCGTGGCCCACCTGCCCCTGGAGCTGTGGCCCTCGTGGGGGCAAGTGGCTGATGGCCCTCCCCAACCTCACTGGCCTGCACTGGGTCTGGGATGCTGCAAGCACGACCTCTCTTGCCTTCCCAGAGCCAGGCGTGGTGGCGGGGTGTGGTGGCAGGGCGTGGCGGTGGCATGCCCCATCCTCCACCACCACCAGCGCTATGAAGCCACGCCAGTAGCCTTTCCCCTAGCCGCGCCGCGATGCGTGCAGGCACAGCGTGAAACCACCAGCCCCGGTTCCTTCCCCTGTGCCAAGCGGAGCCGGGCCACGCTGATCATCACACGCCTGAAGACATCAGAGTGGCGAGCTGAGCCTAACAAGGAAAGTCCCTGAGGCACCCCGGAGAGGGAGGCTCCTGCTGGTTTCCCTTCGCGCCGCCATCTTACGCTGGCCATGTGGCCAGGCCATGCGGCCATCGCCATCTCTGACCGTGCAGTCGCCACCATGTTGATTTACTGAACAGCTGTGAACCTGACTCTCAAACCTTTGGTAGAATGTCTCTTGCCCACCCTCTCTCAGGCTGTGGGTAACAGCGCTGTGACGCAGGTTGCGTTTGGTTTGCTTCGCCTCTTTGGGCTTTTCCTCTTCCTGCTCCTAGATACAGACTTAATAACCCCTTTTGTTTCCCCAGGCTGTTTTCTCTTGCCTGATGAATTCTATCCAAGAGCCAATTTGGCCAGGCAGCCCTTTATTTTCAACCCGGGACAAGAGATTAGCATAATGATGAGACAGGGCACAAAGGAAATAAGGAAATACAAAATGGGCTGAAAACTTAAAATAACGGCTCGGAGGACGGTGGCCAGTGATAATCCTCAAGCATCACCTCTGGAGTGTCTCAGGAACAAAACCAGTGCTCTTGACACAAAGTGTGAAGGCAGTGGTGTGTGACTTGGTCTAGATGGGCCTGCTCTGGCAGGGGGACTGGACTACACGATCTTTTGAGGTCCCTTCCAATCCCTGATGTTCTGTGATTCAGTGACTCTCTGATCTGCCGATGACAAAGTCACGTCAATGCAGTGACCTGGAGCACCACAAAGAGAAACAGACACCCTCAGGCTGGTTTGGGTTGCAAGGGACCTTTCAAGGTCATCTAGTCCACCCTGCTGCAGTGATCAGAAGTCTTCAGCTACATCGGAACGCTCAGAGGCCTGTCCACCCTGAACTAGGATGAGGCTTCTTTCACCTCTCCAGACAACCTGTTCCTCAAGGCAGAGATGAGGATGTGTTTGCTACAAGTACATGAAGAGGACCAGCACCAAGGACAAGAGATCAGTGATTCTTCTGACCCAAGGATGGGTCACAATCAAGCTCAGGAATTCTGCTGAGACAGCAAGCACCCACCAGGTAGCCATCTTCCAGTGAGCCTTTGGAGCCCTGGCTACAGCTGCTTCTAAGACACAGAACTCAACCGCTTCCTGGAGAGGACATAGCAAAGGCTGACTGACACCAGAGAAGCTGGACATGAAACTGGACGCTTCAACCCTCCTGTGATGAAGAGAAAACGGAAAGAGCTCCAGCCTACACACACAGCAACCAACAAGCCAGATGACTTTCCCTGTGTTTGGTGCCTACAGGCCCCGTTTCATCCTCTCTTGACAAGGCAAGCCGCATTACAAAGGCTCTCTGGAGCGGGCCCGTACCTTCTATTCAGAGAGTTCCACCCAAACAGCGCCGTACCCAAAACACATCACAACACAGGCACGTTCCAAAGGGAAAGCAAAGCAGGAAAGGTCAAATCTGTTATCCTGGACTAGCAACAGAATGAGAAAGGTAAAAAAAGGATAAAAGAGAAGCCAGGATGTGGTGGCGACTTTCGCGGTGCAAGCCCATATGGCTCTGTGCTGAAGCGCTCTCCTTCGTCTGTTCGGCGCGCTCCACGAGCTGACGAGAGCCCATAAACACATGATGCAACACACTTAGGAGTTTTACTCAGGAATTTTCCTCCCTCACTCCTCCCTGTAATTACTCTGTTTATTACTCGTATAAAGCCCTCACATCTGCTGCTGGATGGCACAGAACTCTCCCTTCACCGAGGTAGGTTTGGACGCCGTTCAGAGACGAGCTGCAGGGAGTCAGCAGGAGCGCTCTGCATCCTTCCAGAGACCGGAGCCGGGCAAAGCCGACGGAGCTCGGAGCCGGGGCCGCGCACGTGCTCTCTGCGCCGACAGCTGGCTGCAGAGCAAGAGGTGACAAGGTGCCAGCCCGATTACCGATCCCCTCCAAGCGCCTTCCAGATCATTCACAAAGTTCGCTTTGTGAGTCACCTAAGCGGGGTTTACTCCATGGATAATGTTTCACGCGGGTCAGGTAAACCCCCTGCGAGCCATGACTGTCCCTTTTAGCTGAGCTCGGGCCTGGAGCGACCTTCCCTGGCAGGTCAGGGCTGTCTAGCTCTTTCTCTGGACTTCACGCAGGCTGAAACGGTGCCAGACAGGGAGCGGTCACAGCTTGACAGCCACTGTGCCGCTGCCTTGCCCGCTGAACCGCCCAGACACGCGCTCACAGGGTGAGACTGCTCCCCAGTGCTGTCTCGAGCTGTCCCGGTGCAGGCACCCCGACAGCAGAGCGTGACCGCCCGCTCACCCAAAGACACACCACCTCCACGTGGTTGTAACGACCAGGAAACGTTGTTCAGCCAGCCTGCAGTGCACAGCGATCACAAACAGTCACACCACACGCAGACCGAACGGGCCATGGCTCCTCCTGCCTCCTGAAATCACCTGAACAGGGAAGAGAACGCTGGTGCAGCCAGCTCCTCTGAGTGTCCCGTGACGGTTTGATCCCCAACCCTTGAAACTCCTCACATACGTGGCCGGCTCTAAACGAGCGGCAACTGCTCACGCGAGAGACACGATGATGGTGGACAGAGCAAACACACCCTGGATCAATACACAAAGAAGAGGTGTTGGGCTGGAGGTCAGGGAACAACAGGAGTCAGATTCAGCCGCCTGTGCAAGCTGGACTATTCACCCTGGAAGTATGGAGATCAGCCCTGCTCCTTCCCTGCTCACCCAGCCTGGGTCACTGGAAATTGAATGTAGGAGCAGCAAAGGTCCAGAGAAGAGTGACACCGAACGTCATGAGAGGCTGGGGAAGCCTTGCCACTCGACAAGAGATCAGAGCCCGACTCCAGGGTTCAGAGGGGAGCCAAGCGAGCAGCACGCTGGCAGCGGTGACGGGCAAGAAGGAAAGCGCAACGCCCGTTCTGATTTCTCGCGACCCTCGGGCAGAAGGGACCTCTCCCTTAACCACAGTTTAGCATATCGAACGAAACCCAGCATAATGAGATCTCCTGAAGCACCCCGAAGCCCTCAGCAGCGTTTTGAAAGAATTGCATATGCATGTGAATAATAAGAATGCCCACGGCCGCTGCGGCGGGACAGGAGAGAAAAGCTTGCGTCCACAGCCACGGCTGGTAGCCACCGGTGAGCCAGCAGCCGACTGCAGAGGATAGGGAGGGTGACTGACAAACAGCATCATCACCGTGTGGGTTCCTGCTGGGCCTTGAGGCTACAGTCACACGCCAGAACTCCCCGGTGCTGGTGCACATCACCGCGTCCTGGTGCCAGCATGAAGGATGGAGCTAGAAGAGGCACCCGAGGAGAAACAGCCGCTTGCGAGCGAAGCAGCTCCAGGCAGACAGGAAGCTGCCTACAGCTCACGATGCCCTTCACACCTGCTGTGTCACGCTCACCTGCTCCTACAGCAGCACAGGGTCTCTTCTTAGCCCCTTGCCTTGCGTGATGCCCCAACATCACTTTATACGTGGGGCAGGGCGACATGAGGTCCCCGTGAGGGTAGAACAGGGCAGCTCCACGTCTCTGCACCCGGCCCTTGAGCGTTCCGAGGTACCCTCTGAAGTACGGGCTCTGGGGCTTGGATCACCCCAGAAGGAACCAACCAATGTGGTGGAAAGCAAACACCAGGTGAAGAGGTGAATCTTGCCTCGTGGCTACTCCCACAGTAGCCTAGGGCCATGCTGCTGGCTCCAGCAGCACCAGCGATGCCTTCTGCCCTCCTCACTAGAGGTGTCTGGGCACACAGAGGATTTCCAAGCCCTGTGGATGACAATTGCTTTGATGCCATGAGAAGACAGAAGTGTAACCAAGGATGACAGACTGCATCACACCTTCACGAGTGAGGAGACAGAACACCGAGGCATCGTCTCCACTGGTGCTGCAGAAACGCAGGAGAGGGGACCAGGGAGCAGCCCCCACTCTGAAGCTGTGCATTTGTTGCAGCAGACAGTGCTGCTGCAGGTCAGGCTGCCAAGGCTCCGTCTGGCAAACGGTGATCTCAGTTCCTCTGACCTTGGCAGACAGGAGAATTTTGTCTGGAGCCTGCTGCAGGAGCTGCCCCTCCCACAGGCCCGTTCATTGTTTAGAAGAAAAAGCAGGATCCCAACCACACAGAAGGACCCTGAAGAGGAGGAACAACTCACTAGGTGCCGAACCCTTCGGGAGAGCTGCGCAGTGCCCCTGCGCCGAACCAGCGGAACTTCCAGGCAACCTGAAGGCCGTGCGTGGTTCCAGCTGCAAAGCGAACTTCGCCGAACGCCTGTGCAGAGCTCTGGGAGCTTTCGGAGGCCTGAGCAGCAAAGATGCTAAAAACCCCTCCCTTCCTACATCTCAAAGGACTTAGAGAAGTTGAACCTCCCACTGCAAGTTGCTGACTAACAAACACCTTCTGATGGAACAGAAGGAGCTGGGGAGCAACGTGCAGAAGTCACCTGATGTTTCCCTCTGCATTCAGATGCAGGGCAGCAGAGGCACCCGCAGAGACTCCAGCTCATCTGCTCCCGAGGAGCTCTGCAGAACTCCTGCAGATCACCTGCGCAGGGCTCCACCGCTCCCCGAGCTCTTCCTCACGCCCAACTCCAGCCCTCCTCGGCAGCCCGGGGTTAGGGGCTGCCGCACCCTTGCTTTGCTCTGGCTCAGGCTCCCGAGCAGCTCGTAGCCGTGTCACTGGGAGGAACAGCAGGTCCCCACGACGCTCAATGACATTTGAGGTCCCAGGGACAGCAGAGCACAACTCTTCCAGCCGCCCAGGAAACTAACCCGAGGAAGCCCAGCAGCTCCTGAGCCGAGGACGTCGCGACGCTGACGAGAAACCGATGTGCTGTCTCTAACCACGTCCAGGCCTAACGGAAGGGGCCGAAGGACACGACTTCCTGCTCTGCTGCCAGCCCGCGGCCGGCGAACCGCCACGAAGCCCAAACTCGCGTCTCCTCCGAAGCCTCGCGCAGGAAACTCGGGTCCCCCGCGGGGCTCACATTAAGGCTCTGCTGAAGGATAACTAAGAGTAATGGGATGGAATTAACTAGGAAAACTTCCTAACTGCATTTCAGGGGCTAATAGAGCTCTCGCTCTCCCCAGGGAAGTCGCGGGAGCCCCGGCGCTCGGGAGAGCTGCAGCCACGGCGCTCTCGCATCGGAAGCATTTCTAGCAGCGCACGTCAGGGCTGATACTGCCCAGGGCCAGAACCATGCACAGGGCTCCACCGACCCAGTCTGGGCCAGCTTGCTGGGACCAGTGCACACGGTGCTTCTGTCAGGAGGGGAGACGGTGCTGAATCTTCTGCCGGGTAAGTGTGTATAAAGTGCTGCAGACCTGGAGCTGAGGGACAGGGTTTAGCAGTGAGCTTGGCACAGCTGGGTTAACGACTGGACTCCTTGACCTCAAAAACCTTTCCCAACTAAACCACTCCCTGACTCTTCGCCAGCCCGGGGGAACTTTAGGAGGGAATGAGACTGCAACCTGGTCAAGCTGGACGACGGGTTTGGCAGTGATGCTCCTTGGCAACAATCACAGCACACCTACTCCACGATGCCAACGCAGCTGCCGGCGTGACCAGGCTTTCAAACCAACCAGGAGCTCACTCAGCTCACACAAAACACACCGAGAGCAAAGCCAAGCAGATCAAAAAAGGCCCCGTGGAAAACCTGTGTGTTTTCTGGTTAACTCCCCCGTGCCATGTGCTCTCAGCTGTGCATTTCCAGCACCTGCCCTGGGCCACTTCTGGCCCACCCTCCCCTCGCAAAACACACGGAACCATCTCGGTCAAACACGGGGCAAATGAAAAGGGTGGGTGTTTTGCTGAGCTGAGCTGGCAGGTATTTGAGTGAGGCAAGAGGCGTATCTGGCACAACGCGGGGCGGCACGAGCAGGGGAACCGAGGACGAGGAGGAACTGAGCAGGGTGCTGAGGCAGGGTGCTGAGCACGGGTGAGATGGTGACAAACTGCTAGTTCAGCTCAGCTACATCCAACACGAGACCCTCAGTATCTTGGGAAATCTAAGCCCCTTTTCTTACGACTCCAGTTGCCTGGGATCACGGAGCCTCGTGCAACAGCTGCCTCTGTTCTGCCACCTCTGCCACGGGGGTGACGGCTATCAGCAGCGTCCAGTCTCACGTCATCCAAGCACATCTCTGCAAAGACGCTTGGAGGGCGCAGACGAGTGTGAGAATCCACAGGCAGCCTCACAGAACCCAGCCAAGCACCCCTGAACCAGAAAGCAAAGCCCCCACCCACTGGAGAAACTGAACCGCTTTCCACTGATGAATTATTCATCTTGTTTAGCGCAGACCTTAACAGTTCTTTTAATTTCATCTCTGGATGCAGCACACACTCCACACACCAACCCCACCCCCAGGTTTAGTGCCTTAACACGGGTGTAAAGCCATGGTTCTGCTGCCAGCCGTAGATCCATGGGGGTGTTTGCCTGAAAAAGGGGATAAACTTCCACTCCAACGGGTGATTAGAGGAGAAACACAAACTTTAGGAGCACTGATGGTAAAAAAGAGACAAGACAAGGCAGCTTCAATAAAAAAGATAAAACCCTAAGGAATTTTCAGTCTTGCAGTTCTAACGAGAGGGGTTTTAAAGGAAGAAATAAAGCGGAGACGGAACAAAAACACTGTTTGTGGGACAAGACACAAGGAAGAACATGAAACCCAACCAGAAGGAGCCTTTGAAGCTTCACCTCCGGTGTTCACAGAAAGGACTACTGCAGCCTCAGCTCCGCTCCCGAAGGAGCCTCAGCCGCGCGACAGCGTCGCCGCGCGCAAACCTCGGAATATTTCATGAGCAGGAGGCTGGAGAAGAGAACAGGTCAAGGTTGGCATCGCCAGCACAGCAGCGAGAGGGAGCTTGCACTGCAGTTGTCTGAACCACACCTAGTCTGCAGTTAAATATAGACCTTTACTTTCTGGAACTCCTGCTCCTCTTAACCTTCAGAGCAGAAATATTCGGAGAGAGACGTGAAAAAACCCACCAACAGCCAGAGAGGAGAAAGGGAGAGAGAGACCTGAGCCTGCTGTCCAAAATCATAGCCCAGCGACTAACAAACTGCTCTGGGAGGGCTTCCAAAAAGGCAGTAAGAACTGGAGAATTGAATTACAGAAACCACAAGCAGCACTCTGGAAATCCAGGATAAACCAATTAGTTCCTTTAACACACAACCCTGCACACAGACGCTTGTACACAGTGGCCACTGGAGCCTACGTGCGGCCCCGACGCTGACCTTCCTTGCACCAGCTTGGCACCAGCACAGCAATTCACTGCAGGGGAATGCCAGGAAGAGAAGCCCCTCAGCCCTCACCCTTCCCATTCAGCCCATGGGCCAACCCTTGAGGAACCTGCTCCCAGAAGCAGATCTGTCTAATCTTTGCAGTCAGACCCAGACTCTTCCCTCAAAGTGCTCTCAGCTGGCCTGACACATCGACGCTTCGCGGCGGCGTTTTCCACCAGCCAGATCCGAGTCACAAGTAGCTGACAGAGCAGCCCAGGACCTCGACCCTCACCCAAAACACCTTTACGAAACCTCATGGCACGTCTTGGTCCTTTATAGGAAGATGCAGTTCTGCACTACCTAAACAAGTGTTTCCATCACAGTCTGGACTCGCCCTCTTATCTTCAGGGACTTAACCGAACCACCAGCGTCTGAGGTCTGACTGCAGAAGGAGCCTCCTAAGCAGCCAGAGAGGGAAGTCACACACGTGCATTAGTGGGATGGAGTTGTCTCCTGGAGCTCTGTTTCTCACTGCTGAGCAGAAAGCAGGTTAGAGGAACAAGCACTTTCCTGAGGTTCCCCAACGAGGCGCTCAGCACGAGGTGCCCGAGGTCTAAAGGGAGCTGTGGAGGACACAGAGGTGCCACACGACCAAGCTGCACTTCGGGAAGGAAACGCAGTGAGCTTCACAGTCAGAGCTGAATCCTCCAGAGGAAAATGCAGGTGGCACAGGCCACCCGCAGGGCCAGAGTACGCTAGTGAGCCAGCTGGTTGTTCCTGCCCTGCAGCATCAAGTGGATTTGCCCTGCTCAGGCCAGCTAGGTAAGAGTCTGGCTACCTCCATCCTGGCTGCTGGTCCGAGCCACACTATGGACAGCCTGGTGAACAACAATGACTCCTAAGTCAAATTAGCTGCCTTTGTCCTACAGCTCCCAAGAGAACCTTTTCCTCCTACTCCTTGAAAACTCGTCACGTAAGCCAGCTCATCTTTACAGCTCAGCCAGGCCTATTAAAGCACAAGAGTTAAACAACCACATTCCCCAGTTGCTTTACAGTGCAGTTTTAGGGCCACACGAAGCTGTACCACAGCTCCAGCTCACTGTGCTCTTGCCTCAAGTGAGACTCCTCAGCCCCGCTCTGCAGAACCCACACACAAAGCTGTGAAACTCAGTGCCTGAGGTAACCCAGAAGGAGCTCTGCCAACTAATAGTGAGGCAACGTGGCACAAGGCTCCATTTGCCAGCAGAGTAAGAATAAAAACCCAGCAGCAACGACCTCAGATGGCACAAGACACAGCAAACAAAACCAACAATGACAGAGAAGAATCCCAAAACCACAGGACATCAGGGACTGGAAGTCACCTCCAAAGATCATCTAGTCCCATCACCCTGCCACAGCAGGACCACCTAGACCAAGTTACACAGTCACAGAATATTAAGGACTGGAAGGGGCCTTGGAAGATCATCCAGTCCAGTCCCCCTGCCACAGCAGGACCACCTAGACCAGGTTGCACAGGAACACATCTGGGGGTTCTTAAACGTCTGCAGAGAATCAGGGTAATGACCATGAGATCCAGTGGTTGTGCACCCGCACACACAGCCGGATGACATCCAGCATGGACACCAGCTCCCTTCTCTCCACGCGCAGCCCCAAATCTCACACCTGTCTAACAAGCTCATTCCAACCGTTACAGGTTGTCTGAGGTCAGGAGTGTCAGCAGAGCCTGGCTTAGGGAGTGTGGAAGGAGGACAGGGCAGCGCTCGCTCAGCTCCCCCTGCTCGGCGTTTCCACAGCACCCAGCGCAACGTCCAAACCACGACTCAAACCGCAAATGGCAGCGGCCGCCGCACTCCAGGCCAGACGGGAGCCAGGAGGGACCCAGCCGCGCTCCGAGAGCTCTAGCTCGACTGCAGGAGCTAAATCTCTCACACGCTGAGGGTTGAGCGAGGACACGGCACTGTCCTGAAGGCACTCTGAGCTGCAGGGGTTTAGTCACTCTGCAGCCAGGACAGCCACGCAGGCGTGCTGACGTGCTGAAGCGCCTGTTGTTCTGCCTGTGCCGAGTGGGACGTCGTAAACACCCGGCTCTCCGCACTGCCGGGTTTTGGGTCCAGCAAAGCAGAACAGATCTCAACCATTTATGTTCTTTCCTCACTGGAAACATCCAGCCAAAGCTGAAAGCACCAGTGCAGGGCCAGGCCAGCATAGGGAGAGATAGTCACCAGTCTCAGCCCTGCCAAGACTCTACTTGTCCCATGGGTCCCTAAAGTTCTGGCCTCTGCCCAGGCAAGAGGAGATGCTCTCCTGCTCCTGATCAGTCCCAAAGACTCCTGTGCAAGTGAGAGAGAAGAAGAGCATCACAGGAAGGGCAAAAGCACATCCCAAAAGGCTGCTGGCCAAGGACTCAGTGGAGGTGCAACCAGAGGAGCGGGGCACACACGGGAGAATCATCTGGTGCTTTCATGGAAAGGAGGCTCCTCTCGCTCGCAGAGGGAAGAAAACTCCTCCCAACCATTTAGCCCTTAACAGACCTACGCATTCATTCCCAAACCACGTTTGAGCTCACTAGCCCTCCTCTATTACCCACTATTAGCCACAAAAGAGACATGACTGTCAGCAGAGGGAAAGGCAAAGCGCGGAGGCAGCCAGGAGCCCAGGCTCACAGAGCGCTCAGCTCCGCAGCGCTGAAGAGCGGGGAGCTCTAATGATCACCTGCCACTCTGCATACGTATTTGAAAGATCCACTTTGCTCTGTACTGCTCCCAGCTCGTGTAAAAGGGTTCTAAGAGCCTTTTTGGACAAGGAATCCACTGCCCGTGAGGCAGAGCTCTGCATCCTGAGCTATTACGGCGCTGCTGAGATGCCACCATCAACGATCAAATAACACCAGTCACTGTGAGGACAAATGGGTAAACTGGGAAAGAACTTGTGTAGATGGCAAAGAGAGCACAGACTCCCACCAAGACGGAGCCTGGACTGGGCTAGATGGGAAGGTTTCTGCAAGAGCAAGAAGAGCTGATCACCAATAGCCCCTGTGCTCAAGACATCACAGGAGCTACCAAAACCGAGGTGTTTTAAGAGCTTCTTCAACAGAAAAGGGAAAATAACTCTTCCTACTCCAGCATCCAGAAGGACTGCACTTGTGCGACACCAAAACACACGCGTGAAAGCGAAGCTGTGCTCACCAGAGCAGGCGAAAGGACGCTTGCACTGCCCTGAGAACGCCCACCTCGCAGCCCCGAAGACACCTACCTTTCCATAACAGCCAGGCACTCCTTTCTCCACGTGAAGCGACTGCCTCGCCGTAGTCGGAAGGTCCCAGAGGTAGCTGTGACTGGGGGAGGCGTCTGTCTCCACTCTGGCTCTTCTATCGGGATAGGAGCTGGTCTCATGCTTAACGTGGCCCCTAAGAACAACAAACACTGTGTTCCCCAGGGGATTAAAGACACCCCCGTTTTCTGGCTCCTGCTCACAAAAAAAAGACAAGAGAGATGATGAAACCAATCCAGCCAGACAGGCGAAGCATTATCGAACACACACGCTGCAAAGGGACACAAAGAGCGACAGCCTCCAAACCAGAGAGGTACCAGGTGACCACGGAAGGCTAATGGAGACGTAGCTGAGCCTACTCCCAGCACATCCCAGACACCACCCTTGGGAACAAGCGTGGCTCTTAGAAGCGCCACGTGCCACTGCTGATCCGGGGCAACGTGCAAAATGGCAGGAGCACGCCTCAGGCCATCGCCCAGCTCCAAACCCCCCTCAGCAGCAAGTGCCCGTCCGTGCCACACCGCAGGAACGGGTGTCGCAGCGTAATTTTAGCCAGGCTGACCTGAGACCACACGACAAACACCTTTCAGTCACCACTGAGCCAGCGAAGACTTGAATCCGCAGCCGGCACAGAGGAGGTTCCCTGCAGAGCGCGCTCCTCGGATGGAGGGGATCAGGGCAGGGGCTGTCTTCTGTGCTGCTCGGTGAAGTACGGGATCACCAACAATACATCCCCAGTGCAAACCTGGTGGGACATCCAGCCCCTGGCCTGGCTGGTCGTTCTTTTTGTGGAGGTTTGTCTGGCTAAGCAAGAGCTGCCACAGGAAGAACAGAAGAACCACTGCATCCTGATAAGATCAGCTCCCTTTCTTTTCCCCTTTGTTCAAGGAGGAAGAGCACCTTTCTCCAAGGTGACCACAGCTGCCTTCCCATTACAGGAGGCTGGCAGAATAAACACCCGGGCTACAAGGAAGCAGTCTGTGTCCATCTGCAGCTTCACACATCGCTCCTCCGTGCCAGCTTCGGCTGGCAGTGCGCAGAGGCACAAGCCATGCCACAGTTACTCCACAGCAGACCTTCCACACTGCCCAACACCAAGTGCCAGCCAAGCTCCTCAGGCCAACACCCCCCAGTGTAAAAAGACATCTCCACTTACTGATTCATTTCTAACCCATGGGCTCTGGGAAAGAACAACCGGTGCATTACAGGACCCGATGCACCCTAGAGGGGCTTCTGCAACACCTGCCTTGTATCTCCTGCCAGAACACCTGCAGGCCTCTGCAGAACACAAGAGGTGTGGCAGCCCTATCAGTGGGATGAGAGACCTCTCAAACACGAGTGCTCAGCGCTGACTTCTTCCCTTCGACAAGACACCACCTCTCACCTAACCGGCAGCAGCTTCCAGAGGAATTAGCACGTCGCGCGCTGGAACGCACAGCGCTGCCACAAACTCCAGCGTTGCTCCTACCAGGAAAATGTTGGTCAAGACCCTTCTGGGCAAGAGGACTGCAGGGACACAGGGAGAGGTCTGGCAAGGCTCTGACCCCAGGGACCTGGCTCCATGTACCAGGCTGCTGCTTGCCCGAGCTCCCACCCCCACGGGCAGGAGAGACACAGAGATTGCCCCACGAGCACGCGACCGAACGCAGGGAATGACAAGCACCAGCTGGAGAGGCCACAACAAGCTGGCAGATAATGAATGCGATGGAAATGCTGAGGAACAACATCCAGCAAAGCCTCGGCGGCAGCAACGCCCCAAAACCGCGCCGCGGCTCCGCAAGTCCTTCGGTCAGCAGACGCAGGGCTGCCCGCGGATGATTCCAGTTGTCAGAGAGCAGCTTCCCCCATCAGCTCTGGTGATGCATTTCCAAGTCAGCTTTTGTCCCCAGCTTTGTCAGAAATCGCTGGCTGGGCTGAATGTACAATAAGCATAGTAAGAAGTCCCTACTGTGAGGCTGCTGCAGGCAAGTCAGGCACAGGAGAGCGGTCTCATCCTCCCCGAGGAGGTGGGAAAGCAGGGTGCAGAGGTGAGAGCGTTTGCTCAGAGTCACACAGAGTCTGGTGTTCCAGTCCTTTGAAACAATCAGGTCTAAGCGAAACGTCTCCGCTGCTACCCAAAGCATGGTCAGAGAACAGCCTCGCCCTGAAGACCCTGCTGGAAAATAAGGACTTCAAGAAGAGGGGGAGCTGGCAGCTCCCCAAGGCCCCGCTTTGCCCACTGGTAACTGCAAACGCGTAGCTGCTTCTGCGCAGACAGTCCTGCCTCCATCACTCAGAGGAGGAGGACTGAGATGTTATTCCCAGCATCTAGAACTGGGGAAGATGTGAGATGTGAAGCCACATGCAACACCCCAATCAGGAGCAAACACCAAGCCCACAGTCAGCCAATGCATCCCCCACGTGTCGCCAACGGCGGACAACCTTCTGCACTCCACAGAGCGATGGCACCGCAGCTCTGCGAGCGTGGCACCAGGCTCTGCTCCTTCCTTCACTTGCTGACTCTGAAGAAGGCAGCGGAACGGTTACTTGAGTCCACTAGTCCCAGGACAGTCTAAGCAGCATCCAAACCTTTGCCCCCAGATCGATTCTCCAACAGTCATTTCCATCCAGGAGGCTCTGGACAAGGTCAGCCTGTTCCTCACTACACAGGATACGCCTGATGTGCAGCCAGTCTGATCTCCAGCACAGGAGGTGACAACAGCCAGAACAGTGGTTTATCCTGCAATAAAGAAACAACCCTCCTCCTGAAGCAGACTCTTCCAACAGCTACTGGAAAACACGGGGTTCCCCTCATCCCCTAAGAAGCAGCCAGTCGTGTGGTTCTGAGTGGAATTTAAGTGATTCTAAACAGTTCCTCAGCATGGGGCACAGAAGTCATTTGCCCTTTACACTTCTTCCAAATGCTGGGTAAGACCTCCTCTTGGGAAGGACAGTTAAGCTCAGGCGACCACTCCTCAAGCAAGTTTTGCCGTGTGCACACGGGAGAGTGAACACGACCCAAGCAAGGCAGCCCAGCAGAGCAGAGGCTAACACTGGTTCATTTCAATCTAAGCCATGGACTTCAGCGTCGCCAGTCTTCCCTCCTCAGGCACTTCTTCACAAGGAAAGGGCTCACAAGCACTGAACTTGTGGACACGAGGAAGGAAAGTCAAGAGGAAGAAGTCAAGATTTTAGTGCTAAGTTTGACCAGGCTTCTCTCGTCCCAGCACAGACTACTAAACAATACTGGCAAGAAAAGAGAGCGCAGGAAAGATCCAAACAGCAGCTTTGGGAGAAAAACCCTAATGGGCAGACCTTCCAAAAACACCCCCTCCAGCTCTCTTCACTGTTTTGGAGGCAAAACCTTCCATCCAAGGGAAGAGGCTGTAAGTGACTCTCTAGGGCCTTCAGAGCGTCTGAAATGGAACAGTTGGACCCAGGAACTTTGCTGGTCCTCAGGATCACACCTCCGGCCACGGCCACATTCACGCTTCCCGGTGCCGCCCTGCAGGAGCCAGAAGCCCACCACCCTTGGCACTTTCATCCCTTAGCACCATTTTCTGGACAATTAACAGAACAGACCAGCTGGGCCGTCGCTTGAACCCGCCCAGCTTTAAGCCCAAGGACTCTCAGGCCAACTGGCAACTGGAGCCTCTTGACTCTGAAGCAGAAAGTTTTGAGCATTTGTCTCCAGTGGAAGTTTTCCTCTCGCAGTTCTCGATACCGAAGCCAAGTTCACATCAGAGAGCCTGAGCCTTAAATTCCTCAGAACAGTTACACAGTTAATTGAATCGTGCCATTGTCTGAAGGAAACAGAACGTAAATATTCTGATCTTTACAGTAAACCCATGAAAGGGGAAGAGAGGAACTGTGGTCAAACAAACTCAATGGAGAAGAACAATGCGGGAATTAATTCAGCTGTGATTCTGCAGATCGCTGGTTAAAGATAACGGGGAGCTCTCCTTCTCTTTTTGTACTTAAGATCGACTTTGAGATTTGAAGAAGCAGGTGGGACTTCAAAGCCCCATCTCCAACTTACCACTGATACCCCACCCACGCATTCCAGATCCACCCCAAAACCCTTCCTAGATGTTCAGGCTCTATTTGTTTACCAGGATTTGTCTTCTCAAGCTGGTACCATCTGTAAAATGCCCTTTTCTTCTGTTCACTCAGGTCCGACCCCTGCTGCAGCAGCCAGTGGGAGATCCGGCTCTGACTGATACCTGTAAAACACAGAGCAGAATGAAAGAGAAGGAAGAAAACTTGTTCTTAGGACATTTCAAACTGGTTTATGTACCCATGAAAGGCATCACCTTACAAACCCCAGGGACTCTCAACTGTGTGACTTGGTCTTGGGGATCCTGCTGTGGCCAGGGGATTGGACTGGATGATCTTTCCAGGTCCCTTCCAGTCCCTAATGATTCTATGACTTGGTCTAGGGGATCCTGCTGTGGCAGGGGGACTGGACTGGATGATCTTTCAAGGTCTCTCCCAACCCCGAACGTTCTGTGACTCTGTGAACTGGAGGTTCATTTGAAAACACCCAAACCCATGCAGTTTTCTGAGTAACTGGAACGCTGCTTCAGGTAACAGGGCCTGCCTGTGCTTTCCACAAGGCTCGTCAGCTGTCAGAAAGGGTTAACAACCTTGGGGCTCTCCTGAGAACTGAAGCTGCAGGAGGATGTTCAGACTGCTGAACATCACCTGCTTGGTGATGACACTGAGCAGGCTGAGGGCTGGGCTTCAGGGGGAAACCAGACTGCCTCTCCTCTCCTGAGATTAATCAGGCTTTTGCGAGATCTCGCAGCACCTCCAACTCACGAACAACCACCCCCTGCGGCTTCACTGCGTCGGATACAGGTGGTGCTGTGCTGAGCACTGAGGCTGTTTCACTTTGGGATGGTCTCCTGTTCAAGGAGGTTTACTCCAACCAGATCTTTCTACCAGAGGGTTCATGCCCTCTGCTGTTCCTCCCTACAAAGACTGCTGGAGCTGGGAAGTTTCAGCTGTCCCAGGGAACGGGGGCTAGGTGTGCCTCGTTTGCAGAACAGAAGCGTGGCTGGGGTTCAGCAGAGCTGCACCCACAAACACGCGCCCTGGGTTGGGGTGGGTTTCCTGTACCCATCTCCTCAACCCGTTCCCAGGGACTGCCTCTGCCCCACAACCAGAAGGAGTTCAGAAACAGCTAGGGCAGTCAGGAGTCGTGTGTCCCCTGCACTGGGACATGAGATCGAGTTTACACGACTGGGGAAGCGGAGTTCTTCAACCAAACACAAACCTGAGCCTGTGCCAAGTTCTCATCAGGAAACCGTGGAAGCGCCGACGCTAAAAGCAGCAAAAAGCCGACTTAGAGCTGACAGAACTCCCCAGGCTGGAAGGAGGCTGCAGGGTAGCTGCCACCACGCAGCGACTTCACCGCCAGCGAGCAGACCGAGTGTGAGAACATGCAGCTCCTCACCTACTGCGGGGACTGATCAGCGCCCGGTCCGACACGGGGCTGCGGGGCGCACGCGGCTGTGGCTCAGCGCTGCTGGCCACATGGCTCCTATTAATCAGTGGGTAACAGCACCATTAATTGACTTGTTTGCTACAGCCCACTTACGCTTCTCGCAGGGCATCGGTGCTCGCGCAGCGCCTGGGTAACGACGCGAGACACAGACGCGCAGCGTTGTTAGGCGAAGCACAGGACAAACAGGGATGAAGTGCCTCCACCAGGAGCCACGCGGTGGCAAATCCAAAACCTGCCCGCCAGGCTGCCCGCCGCAGCCACGACGCCGTGCAGACGTCGGCCACTTCAGACAGCAGCCACAAGGCTCAAGCTGCGTGTTGCTCGGCCCACACCTGACTCACTGTGAGGCCTCACATTTACAAAGTCACTTCTGCCAGATGGATCCTTCTGAAGGACACCGAGATGCACAGACTCAGCCAAGGCACCACCAGTTCTCAAGACGTTACTGAAAAACCCTTTCAGCTCCCACTTCCTATCAGTCTTTTACAAGTCTCTTTTCCTGCTTCAGAGATTTGTAACAAGAGCTGAACTACCTAGAGGTGTCTTCTGCCGACACCACTTCTCCTCTTCGTGTTCCAAGACGAGAAGCACCTTTCACCTCCAGCTCAGCTTGGCTTAGAGGCCCCAGAAGTGTGTATCTTGACAGCCTGACCGCTTCAAGGCCGCATGCAAAGCCTGCAGCAGAAGAGCTGATCCGGGATGTCCCAGACCCCAGCACAGTGTCCTCAGCTCAAACCCATTTTTCACTCCTTTCTATCAAAACCACCCCAAACCCCAAGTTCCAGTGCCAGCACTCCCTGCATCTCAAGCGGGTTTGACACAGTTGACTCAGAGGGACAAGGACCAGTACCACCAGCAGCACCATCCTGTCACGTTGTCTGTAATCACGCTACTTTAGGAAATTGCACTGGCAGGAAAGAAGAAGTCATCCTGCTGCCAGAAGCAGCTTAATGAAATCAGTTCTCTGGAGCACTGAAAATCCAGCTGTCTTGAGGAAACTCACTCGCAACCCGAACGGCGGACCTCAGGGAAGACTGCCACCCACCGGGCTCCCGGTCGGCAGGGACGCAGACACACCGGGATGAGCATGAGCCTCCTCAGAGAACACGCTGGGCCCAGAAGCGGCCACCACAAAGATCGGTGCCGTTCCAACGCTGCCTTCCAGCGCCACGCGTCGCTCCTTCCCGGAGCCGGCCACGCTGCCTCACCACAAGCACAAGGGAGGTGAGCGTGGAGGGATGCTCTCCCGGCCAGCCTCGCGCCCCCATTGGGGAAAGCCTTCCCTTCCAAGCACCGCAAAGGAACGGCGAGGCGCAGCGTCAAGAGAAGGCAGCGGGAGTCCGCGGCGCAAATCTGCCCACGACCCTCAAACCCGCTCCTCAGCGGGTCTTTGGTGGCTGGCTTTCACCTCCACAGGCAGATTTGTTCGGGGACTCTGCTTGGCATCTCTTTAATGCTTCCTTCAGCAGAGGTTCTCAGAAGCACCTGGAGCACGTCGGACACGGAGACGAAAGCCAGCGACTGCGTTTCAACTCCTCGGTCTGTACGCGACGTCCTAGATGCACAGAGCACGTGCCTGCAGAAGACACCTGCCCGTCGAGGAGACTAGCAGAGCCTGTTTACAGAAAACCTGCAAAGACCTGAAATCCTAGGAAAACAAAGCTCTCCCTGGGCTGTCACGAGTCTGAAGAGAAGAAAACAAGAACGATGCTCTTCAAAATCCGGCGATCAGCAATTCAGGCCCTTTCTGAACTCTTCCCAACAGAACGAGCTGAGTTTCACTCTGTCTCTGCTTTCCTCTATTCAGCAGCCCTGCGCGTCAGTTCCAAAGCTGAAGGGCTACGGCCGGGCTTCGAGGCCGCCCTCCGCTGCGCTGGACCCTCTCTGTGCTCAGCGCAACATGAAGTCCTGAAGATCTCGTATCAGTTACGACAGAGAGGTAGGGCAGGGCTGAACTGCACAGAGTGACTGGGAAGGTCAGCTGGAAACACTGGAAAGCAGCAGCTCTGAGTGGCAGGGGGACCGCACTGGACGATCCTGCGAGGCCCCTTCCAGCCCCTAACAGTTCTGTGTCTCTGTGTGCACCACTTTAAAGGCACATTTTCACCTCTTCATCTTCTGCCTCGTGACCACAACTCACCTGGCACCCAGACACCATCCTGGTGGCAACCGAAGCAAACGCACAACCCATGTCACCTCACCTGGCACCCCTCGGGCTAAATCCCTACCCCCCAGCAAGCTGCAGCTGTGTGGAAAAGAGCTGCAAGCAACAAGCTAGGAAATGCAGCAGGAACTATTATTAGCCGCTGTTTATACCGTCATTTCTCTTATCAGTAGGAGATTATTTATACAGAGCCCAGCCCAAGTGCTTCTTGTTTATCTTATTACAGACACCATTAGAAGTCTCTATAAAAAGCAGCTCCTGCATTTAGGATCAGCACTAGCAACGGTTCGGCTCCGGCTTCGCTCCTTATCAATCACTCCTTTATGGCCAAGTCACCGTTTCACACCCGGCTACTCTTCTCCACTCTTCCCTCAGCACACGAGGCGCCTCGCAGAGTTTCTCCCACCTTTAATTTCCCCTGTCAGATTCATTATCTCCACGACTTCTAAAGTTCCTGGTAGTTTCACACACACTCAGAGAGCCAAATTTGACTTCAGCTCCACGTTCCCCTCTCACGGACCCTCCCTCTCCATCACTTCCCATCCCCTTCACGCTGCAGCACAGGGAAAGCAGAAGGAAGAAGCTGGTTACTGCCGGAGTCGGTGCCCGCAGGCACTAACCCTAACCCTAGCCCTAATCCTAGCCCTAGCCCTAACCCTAACTCTAGCCCTAACCCTAATCCTAGCCCTAGCCCTAGCCCTAACCCTAGCCCAGTGTGCTCTGCAGGACTGCGGCTGGTGCAGGACTGCGTGTTCTTTCAGTGCACTGCGATATTGGAATTAAGGGGAGTTAGAAGGAGAAAGGGATTTCTGAACTAAATTCTCAAAGAATTAGTGAACTGGGGTCAAGGCAGAGTTTCGAGGGGCAGGAGCCACAGCCGAGGTTCTCCCATCCAGGACAGGTCACGACAAGGCACCCAGTGGAGACACATGGTTGTAAGCGTCTCCGACGAGCGAATCCCAACCTGGCCACTTGAAGTCATGTGAAGATACTGCTTTAGCTACAGCTGGTCAGTTCCACGTCAGCTGGGCCAACTCCAAGCCCAGCCATCGCTAAGAAAAAGCAGCTCCTCTCTAAAGGTCTAACGTCCGTCCAACGCACCGCTGCTCCTCTTCCCTCTCCGTGCCATTCTCCCCTCCATTATCCACACTCTCACACACAACTTTTTAGAGCAGTAAAGAACTGGGTGGAGCCTGAAAGGAGAACGCTGCCGGCTTGGGTAGCCAAGCCTAACGCTCTTCCTTCTGGACAAAGGCAGCCATAAATATTTCAGTTCTTTTTTGCCTGTCTTCGCGGGCAGAAGGGATTAGTGCTAAAAGCTGAGGCCACTCTACTCGGATATTTATCTCAAGTATTAAACAAATGACTCCTGGGCTGATGGGGGGGGAAGTACAAGCCAAACACGCCCCACGCCTGCCCCACAGCCTCCGCAAAGAGCTCGCTGTGTTTGCCGTGGGGGCTCTCAGCACAGCAGCCTCTGTGGGTTGCTGACCCACTCTGGAAGAGCTGTCCCCTTTCACGCTGCTCCACAGGCTCTTCGCTGCCCAGCACACGACGTGCAACGTGATGGAGAGGACTCAGAGGATCACTGGAGGCTGCACAGCGCCCTGGAGAGGCGTCGTTGCACCGCTACGGCCCTTCCCTGCACCACCTGCTGCTGACCACTCCACGGCGTTTTATTTACCCATTTCTCCTCTTGTTCCCAGAATGATTTACTGAACAGCCCTGCCAGTAAAGCTACGGCTGTAAATCCCAAGGTGAAACTGCTTGGGGTGGTACATTCTGCAAAGCATTGCCTCTGCCTACACAAACTGCTTTTTCAATGACCCAGAAGAGGCTTCCAGATCTTCCTGGGGTGCCCGTTTCACAGAGGGTGGGAAGGGGTCTTGGGTATGTCTGAAGAAACTGCAAGTCAAGTAGCACTAATCAGACAGCGGCGAAGGTAGGAGCCCTGAGACTGTCCTGGATCCCTGTCCTGGGCTACTTTCAGTCACTCTTTGCCACACCGTGCTTTTGAAAGGAATCTGATGTTTCTCCCCACTAGTGCTGAGCATCTCCAGTCTGGTGCCTTCCAACACGTCTTTGAGACTCACTAGTCCCTTCAGATAAGGCCACTCTGTCCTTAGTGGTGGCACACAAGTGCTGTGCATCTGCCTGCACAAGGCTATGGGTTCTGGGTGAAAGGGGTCCGCTCCCGCGGACTGCCCAGCAGTGCACACGGCAGATGACACAGCTCAGCTGCCAAGGGCAGTGGGAGGAGGACACCGGTGCATCACAGTGCAGCACCTGCAAAACACCACTTATTTCTCATGTGAAAGGTCCATGGAAACACCGCTGGTCAGCGGCAAAGGACGTGGCCATTTAACCCTTGGAGCCACCTGGTTTCTCCTTAATTTGCCTTAAAAACAGGATAACGACACGGGCTGACAGGCTCGGAAGAGACACCTGGTGATGTCTGCTCCCACCCCTGTGCGAGTGCGTTCTGGATTCCCCGCAGTCGTGCAGGTGTCCTTCCCCACAGGAGGCACAGCCTGGCGAACAAGGACATCTCCCAAAGGCTGGAAGCCAGCTTAGTGACCTTAGCAAGGGAAATTCAGGACTTGGCTGGGGGTGGAAGGAGCAGGGTGAAGAGGCTGGTCCTGACTTGCCTACAGCCTGTGAAGGCTACCAACCCGTGCACTGAGACACCTCACTAATGACAGCTGGAAAGACTCTGCTGCCACTTCTCCCCTTTCCACTTCCTCTCTTGAAGGGGAAGCTGGTGCTGAGCAGTGGGTAGAAAAGAAGGCAGCAGCTACGCTGGGGTTAGTTCAGAGCTGGGTTATCCTAAGGCTACATCCAGGCAAGGGCTGGGCAGAGTAGGGGAGCGACCCACTAACCACCAAAACCTCAGAGCTCAGCTCCAGTCTAAGGGACTAAGCATTTGATGTCTGAAGTGGCAGTGCCAGTAACTGATAAGGGTAATAGCATTGCTTAGAGTTACACCAAATGTTAATCTCCTGACTCCAGAGATGAAATTGAAGCCAGGGAAGGGCAAGTCATTTCGCCCAGGATCACAGAGAACAGTTTGAGACGTGGAAGGAATTCCTGACTCCAGGGCTACCCGCCTCCCTCATCTGCCAGGATGTCTGCAAAGCCACATCTCCCGGACACACAGGCTCTTACAACACTTCAACTACTGAAAGTACCACAAAAGAACAACTTTCCTCCTGCTGGTCTGGCAGTCCTTAGTCACCAAGGAACCACAAGAACAACCTACTGCAACCTATGTGCTCAAGCTTGGGTTAAAATACTTAACATTGCAATAGGCATGAGATTCAAGCCCTCTGCATTTTATCACCAGGTCTCCATCCTGGGACAGCACGGAGCCGAAGCGCGGCCGGAGAAGAGCAGGGAAGCTGGGCAGGAGTCCAGAGCACAGGTCCTGTAAGGAGTGGCTGGGGAAAGTAGGTCTGTGTAGTCCAGAGAGAAAAAGGCTCAGGGTAGACCTCCACACTCAACACCTGCCTGAAAGGAAGGTCTCTTCTCTCAAGGAACAAGCGATCAAACCAGAGGAAACGGCCTCCAGGGGAGGTTTAGGTCGGCTACAAGGAACAGCTTCTTCACCAAAAGGGTTGTCAAGGCCAGGTCCAGGCTGCCCAAGGGAGTGGCTGGGTCCCCACCCTGGAGCGACCGAAAAGCCGTGGAGCTGTGGTGCTGAGGGACAGGGGTTAGCAGTGACCATGCAGCGAGGGGGAACACTTCTAGACGTGGCAGCAGCTGCGCTGCTCCGGAGAAGCCGCGTGAGCCTGCGAAGGAGAACTAACAGCACGGCTCACCCCACGGGCAGAGAACAAGATTCTCACCGCTCTTTGTGCACAGCTCTGGAAACACACCCAAGGAAGAAGTGTTATCACTGGGGCCTGTTCACTCGTCCTGAATGTGACAGAGGCACAGGACAGAGGGCAAAAGGGAACTACTTCTTCTTCTACACAAAGTCTGAGCCACCGTGGTCACCCCTCAGCCTCAGAGCCGACTCTCATGAATCATGACTCAAAGGCGAGGGATTGAAAAACTTCTCATGAGCACAGTGTGACTCCTGCACGCAGTGACAGCGGCTGTGGCTGGGCCCCCTCACTGCTCACATCCATTTCAGACTATGATACAGATCATCTCTCTCCAGACACCAAGACAGAGACACGAGTTTACTTGTTGCACTCAACAAGCAGCTGGAGAATGAAGGACAACTTCGTTCTCTTGAAGGAACTTCTTCCCAGTGAGGGTGACAGAGCCCTGGAAGGGGCTGCCCACGGAGGTTGTGGAGTCTCCTTCACTGGAGACGTTTAAAACCCACCTGGGCATCTTCCTGTGTGACCTGGATCTAGGGGATCCTGCTGTGGCAGGGGGATTGGACTGGATGAGCTTTTGAGGTCTCTTCCAGACCCTAATGCCTCTATGATCCCATGACAACTGCTTTCATTTCCAGAGAAGAACTCTGGGCTCACTCTAACGCTGTGAAGTAAAATTTGCTGGCAGAAGCCACACAAAAAACTAAAGAGAAGCAAAAGGAAAACAGGAAGCAGTGACTCGCCAGGGAAGGTCCACGATGTGTGGGACAACGGGTCCCAAGTGAAAGGCATACGTTATCTCGACTACGCTGGCAGGTCGGCACCACGGCGCAGAAGGCCAAGCAACACTCCAGCACCAGCACTGCGCCCGCGCAGCAGCCGGACACCGCCTCCCCACCACGACGCAAGGGCTCCCCGAGCTCTTACCTGTCACCTGTGCAACAACTGCTTGGGAGATTCTGCGATTGGCTAGGAAGGCTTTGATTTCCTCCTTTATCACGCTGCTGTCCCTCCTACCAAAACAAACAGAAACACCACAGAACACCAGAGCACCGGGAGAGGCGGGCAGAGCAGAGCACGCTCTGGCGACGCGCAAGTGGCTCCGCTCCCTCTACCGAGGGGACATGGCGCCTCGCCGGCGGCCACCGCATTCACCGAGCGCCACGTTTGATCCGGCGCCCTGGCAGCAGAGCGGATGACTCACGTCCTGTGTAATTCATGGCCGGCGCGGCGCTGCCATATGGAACGCACGCAGGTTCATTACGCAGGGGTGAATAAATCTCTCGCGCCGGCATCGAAAGCTCGGGCCATAAAAATGAGGCACCAAAATAAAACCTAACGGATAGCCGGGCTGGCGCGGCGCGGCACGCATGAATATACATGCACAGCCCTCCTGCCTTCCCAGGAAAGGCCCAGCCTCTGCCTCCCTGCTTCCTCAGCCCACGGTCTGCACAGGATGAGCACGTGCCAGGCACCCACAGCCTCCGTCAGACCTCATGGGGCGGGCAAAAGCAGCTCAGAGGGGACCACGGCCGTGCTAGAAAGAAAGCAGTTTGGAGGCTGCGCCGGCACTGGGACACACAGCAGACTCCAGCCGCAGCAGGCACGTTCTTCTACATCCTCTTCCTCAGAAGGGTAGAATTGTGGCCTTCCAGTATCTGAAGGGGGCTACAAAAAGGCTGGGGAGGGGCTATTTAGGACGTCAGGTAGTGACAGGACTGGGGGGAACGGAGCAAAGCTGGAGACGGGTAGATTTAGAGTGGATGTGAGGAGGAAGTTCTTCACCGTGAGAGTGGTGAGAGCCTGGAATGGGTTGCCCAGGGAGGTGGTGGAGGCCCCATCCCTGGAGGTGTTTACGGCCAGGCTGGATGGGGCTCTGGCCAGCCTGGTCTAGGGTGGGGTGTCCCTGCCCATGGTGGGGGGGTTGGAACTGGATGATCCTGTGGTCCCTTCTAACCCTCACTGACTGTGTGACTTGGTCTGGGTGACCCTGCTGTGGGAGGGGGATTGGTCTGGATGATCTTTCGAGGTCCCTTCCGATCCCTGATGATTCTATGACTATGAAAACCTGACTTGATCATCGGGCTTTATGACTGGGGAACTCCCCCTCTCCCCTCCTGACCCAGCAGCATTCAAGGCAGAGCGAAGCCCACGGGCGTAAACAAATGCTGTGTGGTGGGTTCTGTTTTATTTCTGCACCTCACAGCCCCCTTTCATACCTCTGCACCTAACAGCAGCTACCTGAGACACATTGCACAGGAAGCAGAATGCAAAGGAACAACTGAGCTCTGGGGACGGGAGCTCCTCCACACTGCTGTGGAACCCCCCTGCAGTATCTCACTGTCCTAGAGCCAGCGCTAACGGAGGCTGCGTGGCTCTTCGCACGGCTCTTCGCACGGCTCGTGTCTAACCCTCTCTCCCAAAAGCCACTCCTTTATCCTGTAGCTCCAAACATATTGTCATCATGGAGCTTCAGGACCCTGGTTCTGTCACAGGGATTCCATGACTGCTGCAATCTGGGGGGAAAAGAGGACAATCCAACACAAGGACCTCAAGTGTTTGGAGACATTTGACCTTTTCTCCCACTTCCTTTTGCGGTCCAGGCCACTGGCTCTGACTTTCATCCTCAGCTGTGTAATCCCCCCCTTCATCTTTGCCCTAACGCTGCTCCAAGTAAAGGAAGGTCAGTGTGGGGAGAAAGGAAGGTCCAGCTGGCTCTCGCTGAAGACTTCTGCTGCTCTGCCATTGTTTGTGGGTTCCTGCACCGACCTGCAGGCTGCAAACCCCAGAGGGAGTCAGTCCCTGCCAGGAGCCACAAACAGGCACCAGACATGTTCTGTCGATCCCAGCAGAAAGCAGTCACCAGAGAGGTTCCCTGCTGTGGAAGGAAGCATGACTGGTATGAAGTGGGGGAGCAGCAGCCATGGGAGCTGACAGAATTCTCCCCAGTAGGAGCAGGATGGCAAATCAGTGTGCGGCCATCAATTTCAGCTCTTGATACAGCACAGGGAGACATGTTTCAACAGCAAAGGAGGCTGTGGGGTACCCACACGTGGCCAGGGGTTGTCTACACGGGACTAGGAGGTCTACATGGGGTGAGAGGCACTGAGATAGTGACCACTAAGGAACTAGTTGGGGAGTAGCTACCTAAAAGCGGCTTCTGCTTTCTGGACAACACCTACGACAGCCGTTCTCCAACAAGCAGATTTCTTCTGACAGGCTCCTCACTCTGGCTTTCAGAATTCTTTACAAAGACTTCTACTAACCTCATCAGTTCCTCCACTTTGTCATCAATGTCCAAGTCCTCTTCAGAAGCTTCGAAACTGTACGACCTTTGAGCCAAACTGTTTGCCAGCGGGTAGCGGGTGGGCGACATCTTCCCGTTGAACGCAGACAACCTGTCGTTACTCTCCCTCCCGTTCTGATTAGTAGTGCAAGGCTGTGGGGAGGTGTCGTAACTGTTGCTCGGCGACGGGGACATCCCGGAGTGCTGGGTCTGCGTTGAGGCTGTGGCTGTCGACGAAGACGCTGGGACGTTGTTGGTGCTGTTGCTGTAGGAGCCCCCTCCGTAGCTAGACCTCCTTCCAAACTTGTCGCTATGCTCCTGATCGAGACGATCCAAGGTCTCCAGCGCGTGGAGGATTTCATGCCTGGTCATGCCCGTACGTCGCAGGCGCTGAAGCAGGTCTATCTGCTCTATGGTGAATCTTGGCTCGTCGGTGTAGTGAGACATGGTTTCCAGCAGACTGAAAACAAGGCAAAAGGCAAAGGCAAACACGTCAGCGCGGGAGTTCTCTGTGGGACGCACCTTACACGCAGGAAAGACCAGCTCTGGTCCCAATTTCAAGTCACGCACACGGCAGAGCTGGTAGCCCAGCAGTCCACCCCCAGCCAAACTCAGCAGGAAACCTCCCGTGAACACTGGCTCACTCTGCAGCTGAAGGGCTTCTCTGAAGTGCTCAAATAGCACCTCTGCTGCCAGCATTCCCCGTGCCTGCTGCAGCGAACCTGCGGTTAGTACCCTTCTGCTTTGATAAACCGCTGCTACGGAGACACTGGATGGGCAGAAATTGGGGCCACTTCCTGACAGAATTTTGCCCACTGCTAGACACCCAGCAGCCAGCAGACTCCAAGCTGCCAGGTCGAGGCCAGAGGCTGAGTTCTGATGAAGAAGCTGTAACCAGCTGTGAGAGGAGATTTACAAATCTCAGCTCTTTCAAGCGCAGAAGGTTCAGGTTGCCCTAACTTTCGTCGCTCCCTTGGTACAAAGAAGATAAAAAACAGACCCAGCGGAAATTCTGGTGGCCTGCAGGACCAAAGTTGATTTGACTGAAGTCCCGTCTCTGAAGCTTGATTTCTGAAGTGAGCAACTTCTGAACCTGGACTGCTGCCACTGATGGCCTGCCCTAACGAGGCAAGTGCAGCACATCCAATTACTGCGGCGCTTTCGTTTGAAGAACGAGCCCACAGCCCCTTCCTCGCCAAGAGACAGGCCTCTCGTGTAATCCCATCACCACGGTGGCTCATCAACCGCGCTCCTCACTCCCAAACCTCCCAAAGTGCAGAACAAGGAACACTCTGCTCTGCTCTGGCGAGACTTGGTCTGGAGCTCTGGAGCCCTCAGGACAGGGAGGACATGGACCTGATGGAGGTGGTCCAGAGGAGGCCACAAGGTGATCGGGGATAAAACACCGCTCCTGCGAAGGCAGCCTGAGGGAGACGCGCTCGTCCAGCCTGGAGAAGAGAAGGGTCCAGGGGAGACCTGGCAGCAACCTTCCAGCCTGCCAGAAGGCTGGAGAGGGACTGCTTACGAAGGCCTGCAGTGACAGGACAAGAGCAAGGGCTTTAACTTAGAGAAGGGCAGATTTAAACTGGGTTTCAGGAAGACGTTCTGTAGCAGGAGGGTGGCTGAACACTAAACAGTTTGCCCAGGGAGGCAGCTGAAGCCCCAACCCAAGAGATACTCAGGGGGAGGCTGGACAAGGCTCTGGGCAACCTGATCTAGTGGAGCATGGCCCTGCTCACTGCAGGGCAGCTGGGCTAGATGACCTCTGGAGGTCCTTCCACCCCAGTACGTTCTGTGATTCCCAGAAATGGAACTGAGGAACCGCAGTGTGCCACCCTCGGCGCCTTTTCCTTCCTAACGCTCCTCACAGCAGATCCAAATCGGGTACAAATGACTAGACCGGCTCCTTCAGAGCCCAGGATCTTGAGAAAAAGGGGTGGCAGATGGAGGACAGAGAGAACTTGGCAATGAGATCAAGGCATTTCCCATCCTTCTTACGAATCCTATGAGTCAAAGGGTTTATTAGAATTCCTGCAGGAGAGCAGGGTGAGGAGATCACTCAAACTCCAGGAGACATGACAAAGCTATAGCAGACAAACAGCAGCCTCAGGAGAGCCAAGAAAGAACCCCAATGAAAAACCAAGAGGGATGACAAGTCATGGTCATGCTAGACCTTCCAAGGGGCAGGTCTACCTACTCCTCTGCACGAATTCTGAAGACCACTTCTCATCCCCACTTCTGCACAGGCACAGGGAAGTGCCCAACAGAAGCCACAGGGTGACAAAACCTTTTCAATTGCTGCATTTAGTCTTTTTTTTTTCCTCCAAACAGATGAATCACAGTGAAGGAAAGGAAGGTTTTGGGTGTGTAGCAAGGGAATCTCCTCAGGGGTTAACTTCTCACAACGCAGCCCCGCGCAGGAAATGGGAAGAGGTCTATCCTTGAGTAAGAAGGCATCGCCACGTCAATCCTGGTAAATTAAACAGCGCCCAGGAAGAGGCACCACAGCGTCTACACGCAGTCTCCTGCAGCAGCACTCAACCCCGTAAGCGTCTCCGGCACAGTTCTGGCCCGGCACAACCAGCGCGCTCCTGAGCTCTTCTCAAGACTTTGCGTGGAGCAGGAACCACGGGTGACTGCAGCCATTTGGTCCCAAGGCTGGTCCTTGGCCGGTCGTGGCCAAGCGACCCTGGGACTGAAGAACGGCACCACGAGCTGGTTTGCTTAGCGGGGCCGCAGCCGTACAGACACGGTGCTGCAAAGCCAGGCCACAGGAACTGCAAACGCGGCATCGATACGCCTGGAAAACACAGAAAGGTGAGGAAGTTCCTATCTTTGGCTTCACCAAGCAACCACTGAGCCCCAGCGGCGTGGCCACGGGGAAGGAAGCAGGAGGTCGCTGCAATGGGATGACTCCCTTCCAAGAAAATGACTGAGAAGACAGAGGGGCTGCAGCCACGTAAGCGCCTCAGGCCAGTGGGAATGTGCTGTCCCTCGGACAGCTGATTGCTGAGGGTGTACAGGCCACTTTGCATTTGAGAAGACAAGCACCCGGGTTCTGTTAGAAGGAGGGCAGAGCAGCGTTAGACCAGCAACTGACCGGAATCCTAACAACTGACATTTGGAAGTCGCTGCTCAGGCTGGAGACGCTCCGGGCCTGACAAGGAGAACGTGGAGACAGACACGGTGTTCTGGGTCTGGCCCCTGTGCTGGGCCAGCAGGGCTGACAATCCTTCTCTCCAGGCGGTGAGAGAAGTCCACGCTGACTTACTGGCACAAAGTCCCGTGCAGCCTGAACCCCGTAAGCTCTGCGCACGGCTCTCCGCTAGAAGACCTCTTCCTGAAACGCGGGGCCTTGAGGCAGTGCTCACTGGACAGGGCAGCTTGCTGTCCCCAAGGGATAAACCCTTTCTGGCTTTTCTTACCTCTGTTTCTAACGTCATCCCTTCTTGGATCGTTCAGGAACTAGAGGATTTGATGAGCTAGAACCACCCCCCAGGATTATCTCTACTGCATCCCCTGCTTTACTGACCTGTGACTGTTTAACAGTAAAACACATTTTAGATCGTCTAGCCTAATCTCTCAGCCCTAGAAACCACAAACCTCTGTCCTTCTAGCCCCATGAACTGAACAAAATGCATCTGACAGAAGCATGACTTTGCAGACGGCTCAGAAACTGCCTCATGACACAGAGCTTAGGGCTTCCTGCAGCCAACGTTGGCCACGGGCAGTCGTTCTCCTTAAAATCTGAGCGTGATTCCTAACTTGTCTGAACCGTCGGCACTGAGCTTCCAGACTGGAGTTCTCAGGCCAAATGAAGCTCCTCAGTGAATTACACGTAGTCCTGCAGTGGGACCTCAGCATCCCTTAGTGAATGACTAGTGAATTACACACAACAAACTGCAGCGCTGGAGACAAGTGAGCTGGTCCCCAGGCTGCCCCACCTTGGCGCACAAGGACCTGCTATGCACGTGCAGCGATTTCCACCACGCACTGGGGCTGCTGGACGAGGTGATCCTCTGCCTGATCTAGGGTGGGGTGTCCCTGCCCACGGCAGGGGAGTTGGAACTGGATGATCCTGTGGTCCCTTCTAACCCTGAATGACTCTGTGTGTGACTTGGTCACACAGGGGATGTGGCAGGGGGACTGGACTGGATGATCTTTTGAGGTCCCTTCCAATCCCTAATGATGACTCTACGATTCTATGATAAGAACAAGATACTCAATGACTTCCAGCCTATGTTCTGCAGAGTCCTGCTAGGCTGTGGATGGCTTCTGAAAGTCTTGCAGAGAGTAACATGGGAGCAGCAGATCTGCTGTCAAATTAAAGCCACTACCCTGCGGTGAAGGCGATCACTGGGAAAACGTCAGCGAGGTGGAGAAACAGCAGCACGGAAGTCAGCGACCTGCCTGTCCATACGAAGCATTCCTTTAGCCCTCCAGCCCTTTTAGAGAACTTCTGTGTCACTTCTCAAAGCTCCATCAAAACCAGCTCTGCTGTCTCACCACCGGCATCCAGGAGCGCAAACCCTGCCCCGCTCACACTTGCACAGCCAGCGCTTCCCGCAGCTGGCACAGCTTCCTGACTCACACGCTCGTGTGCTTCTCCACACACCCGTGAGATCCAGGAAGGACTCTTCTGCGCGAGCGTTAGCTATCGACCACCACGGCAGGACCTGGGAATTTTCCACCCAAACCCAAAGCAAACATTGCAAAACGTGGTAACGTCGAGCTGGTTCCAGCGTCGCCGGCCCTCTGCTGCCTTTAATGAATAACCACAGCAACGCGGTCTAGCACCGGTGTCCTAGCAGGGCTCTGCTCAGTTCTGCCTTTGAAAAACACGTTAATGAACTGCTTCCACTTGCAGATAATCCACAAAGCAGTTAAGGAAATCAGCCATTTTAGAATCATCATCATTTCATCCACCTCATTAATTAATTTCACTACTTCACCCCCCCACACACATTGCTGTAAGAGCCTCTTATCCTCCTGAACTCCTCTGGCTAGCTGTAATTAAATTTACTTCCCCTCTCGTCTTCCTCGTGAAATACAGAAGTCACACAAAATATTCTGAGACAGGGGCAAGCAGAAGGATCAAGTTGGTGCTGGAGAAGATAACACAAGCAGGTACTTCTTCTGAGAGCAAAGACTGAAGGCCCACTGCTTTCACAGAACCACAGAATGGAAGGGACCTCTGGAGACCATCTACTTCATACCCCCTGCCAGAGGAGACTCTCCTAGAGCAGACTGCACAGGATCACATCTAGGTGGGTTCTGAATGTCTCCAGAGCAAGAGACTCCTCAACCTGTCTGAGCAGGCCGTGCCAGGGCTCTGCTACCCTCACTCACTGTGAAAAAAAGTCTTTGCTTATGTTTAAAAGGAAGCTCCCACATTCCAGCTTGTGCTTCTGGTCCTACTGCTCAGATACCACCGGAAAGAGCCTGGTCCCATCCTCCTGGCACCTGCTCTTTAGACACTTCTGAGATCTCCCCTTAGTCTTCTGCAGGCTGAACAGCTCCAGCTCTCTCAGCCTCTCCTCATAAGGAAGATGCTCCAGCTCCCTAGGGGACAGACCCCTTACAGGGTCTGCACTCTCTCCAGTAGCTCCCAGTTCCTCTTGAGCTGGGGAGCCCAGAACCGGACACCTTTGCTGTAGTTAAATGCTGCTACCAGTGAAGCAAAATCAAATGTTGTCAGCACTAACAGATCTTTGCTTACAATCACATGCTTTATCTTCTGACCAGTGAGCAACACTCTCACCAGCCACAAAAGACCGTCTCATTTCCTTGGAGAGGTGTCTGAAACAGAGAGCCAACCGAGCGAGAGGTGCCACGCATCTTTCTACCCGAGATGTTGAAAGCAAGACCTCTGCAAAGCCCTGATTAGGCTCAAAACTAAATCTGGTCAAGTTTCTCAACAACTGAGTCCATCCACTGAAAGGAATTGAGGTTCTTTAGATGCTGACAGAAAGAAAAGGCAGCTTGAAGTACCAGACTGCATTCCATTCCTGACCTTAGCTGGCAGCCACGGCCCAGGTAACACGGCCCAGGTGCGCTGCCTGCTGCTCGCTAGCCCTAAAGCACTAGAACCCCGCGCTTACCTTCCGCGGCCCATCCAAAAGGAAAGGCCAGGCTGCAGGGAGAACTCAAGGAGCTAAATAAACAAGAATCTGTTTTCCCTCCCAAACCCAGAGATATAAACACTGGTCAGCAGGTCGCAACCAGCCAGACGCAGCATCGCTCGCTCTCTGTCACCTCTACGCTGCGTTCTGGAGTCAGGGTTGTTCCAGGCCACAGCTGCTCTCAAACCCCTTCCTCGTCACAGCACCATGGCTTATTTAGCCTCTTTTCCACATGACTGTCACCCTTCAGGTCACCCTTTAGACGTGGGGCTTTGAAACCCCTGACCTTGCACGGGCGTACACGGCGGACACAGAGGTGCTTCTCTTCCCTCCTCTTCGTGCACCTGCGAGAAGCGAGCGCAGCCACAGCCAGGCTTTCTGACCCGCTGTCACAGCCGGCACCCACACGGTGCAGGAACCTGGGCGACGGAACCCAGCAGCATAATCCCATCAGAACAGCTACAAGCGAAGCCTGTGTCCAACTGAACTCGCACCAGGCTCAAAGCAATTCAATTACCCACTTGGGAACAAGGCCAGGCACCAGCCTTAGCACCTCTTGCACCTGAGAAAATGGCTCTGGACTCTCTAACGATCACCAGAAAAACATCTTTTCCACTCACTGTATTAGAAGCAGGAAGTAGACAGTGAAGAGATCCTCTTGTGCAGAGGGCCTTCTCCAAAGTTCCATTAAACTCACTGCATTATCTAATCAAGTCCACAAGCTGAAGCCTCACAAACCCAGTGGCAGTTCTTGATGTGCGCCCCGTGTTCGATACGATCCACACGAGATGCACGTGGGCCAGAGCCAAAGTGTTCCGAACAGGATCCTGCGTCTGGTAATTGCTTTAAGAACGATCCTGATAAAGCCCTATCAGCTGTGGCACAGAGGATGGGGAGAGGTGCCAGCCTCTGCTTTTCTCTGACATAGGGCATCTGCTGCTGGGCCAGGGCAGGGTCTGAACAGCACCTCGCTGTCCTGCCAGCAGTCCCACCAGAACCTGTAGTCGTGTCTTGCACGGCACCACCAGCTTTTGCAAGGTAACAGCGCTCTCAGTGTAGCTGAACACTACCCTGTCCTTCACACGAAGGGCAAAGTGACGAGGTTTCCCTTCTAGACATGTTCTCAGAGGGACTATGAAGGACGGCGCGGCGATCTCCAGCGGCAGTATCACTTGTGACTGACCGGCCCTCATCAGCCTAACTCACACGACTTCCACTCGGACGAGTGACTACAAAGCACCTCCACTCCCAGCTGCCCGTTCTGACCACAGAACCACAGCATCACTCTGGCTGGAGAAGACCCCTGGGATCATCGAGTCCAACCAGCTGCCCTCCCTTACAAGTTCACCCCTAAACCGCATCCCTCAACACCCCATCCAAACCATCTCTAAACACATCCAGGGACGGCGACTCAACCCCCTCCCTGGGCAGCCCACTCCAGTGCCTGACCACCCTTTCTGTGACAAAAGTCTTCCTAATAGCCAGTCTAACCCTCCCCTGTTGTAACTTGAACCCCATCCCTCTTGTTCTGTCACTAACTGCTTGTGAGAAGAGACCAGCACCAACCTCTCCACAGCATCCTTTCAGGCAGTTGTAGAGAGTGAGGAGGTCTCCTCTCAGTCTCCTCTTCTTCAAACTGAAGAGCCCCAGCTCTCTCAGTCTTTCCCCTCATAAGATGTATCTTCCAGCCCCTTCATCAGCTTCATTGCCCTCCTCTGCACCTGCTCCAGCACCTCCACATCTCTCTTGTATGGAGGTGCCCAAAGCTGGACCCAGTCCTCAAGATGTGGCCTCACCAGTGCCGAACACAGGTGGGGACCAGTTTTTAACCAGGCTTTAAGTTCTGCAAGCCTGTTTCTCTCACCACCCAGACCTAAAGACCCGAGCAAAGCTGCATCCATTACTCTTCCTTTCCTCCATCTCGCCCACTTGTCACCCATGCCAAAGGATGCAGCTGGTTCGTGGCAGACGCTCAAGAGAGGGACTTTCAATCTGAGCCACGGCTGCTCCGCGAACAGGGAGGCTGACACGTGTCCCAAGTAAGTGACACACACCACACACCCCCCTTCCGAAGCAACCGCGATCCAGGCACGGCTCTAAGACACTGCTAGGTCACAGCTGGGCAGACAGCACTACCCAGCCTCTTGAGATGCCAGCTTTGGCCTGCTCTGCTCTCACCAAAGGAGCGCGTCTCCGTTGTTCACAGCCAACTGCAGTACTTCAGAGGCACCCACAGCTCTGCACCGCAGCAAGCAAAGCTGCCCTCAAACCGTGGCTGGTGCGAGGAATTGTGGGGCGCAACACGGGATCGAGGATCTGACTCATCTGAGCCAACACTTCTGCTCATCAGCTGCAACTCCAGGATTTTCAGAGGAGTGGTACCAGTTTTCAAGGAGGGGAAAAAATCAGGCCTCAAGTGCTCATCATGTCAAGGAACACAGAGCCACCCTCACCCAGGCGTTAGCATAATGATCTCCTGCAGTTGCAGCTCGAGCTCTGATTTTCAAAGAGGACCCTGCTCCCATTCATCCTGATTCACACACAGAACGTAACGCTGGTAATGACGGCTCTCATCCCACGGAGCCGCCGCGCGCGCGGGGAATCAGACGACGAGCTGATCCGTCGAGGTCACACGTCACCAGCTGCGTTTGCGAATGCCAAACGCCGCCTTGCGCATGCAGAACGCTGCCACGCGCCGCGAGCCGAACAGTGACAATTAATAAGAGCAGCCTGAAACTCCTGAAAATAAACCCAGCGTAATCAAATACTCACCGCTCCACAAATTGGAGGAGGCAAGCTGAGAGCAGAATATCAACACTCCACTTCTTCAGGAGGCTTCAGCTTTCTCAGCCAGTTAAAGAGCCCCCAGCTCAGACTCGGGACTTCTGTGCTACACAAGCTGCTCTTACACTCAGCCTCTGGAAGTCTTCGTCGCCGGTACGAGCGCTTTTCACTGGCAGTACGCGAACCCTAGCAGCTGTGTTACTGCTTCCACTTGGGCAGGTAACTCAACCCTGCTTTCACAGAATCATTAGGGACTGGAAGGGACCTCGGAAGATCATCTAGTCCAACCCCCTGCTCTTACTTCTTTGGGAAAGAAATAGACAACTTGAGATAGAATCATAGAATCATTAGGGACTGGAAGGGACCTTGGAAGATCATCTAGTCCAATGCCCCTGCTCTTACTTCTTTGGGAAAGAAACAGACAACTTGAGATAGAATCACAGAATCATCAGGGACTGGAAGGGACCTCGGAAGATCATCTAGTCCAATCCCCTGCTCTTACTTCTTTGGGAAAGAAACAGACAACTTGAGATAGAATCACAGAATCATCAGGGACTGGAAGGGACCTCGGAAGATCATCTAGTCCAATCCCCTGCTCTTACTTCTTTGGGAAAGAAACAGACAACTTGAGATAGAATCACAGAATCATCAGGGACTGGAAGGGACCTCAGAAGATCATCTAGTCCAATCCCCTGCTCTTACTTCTTTGGGAAAGAAACAGACAACTTGAGATAGAATCATAGAATCATCAGGGACTGGAAGGGACCTCGGAAGATCATCTAGTCCAATCCCCTGCTCTTACTTCTTTGGGAAAGAAACAGACAACTTGAGATAGAATCACAGAATCATCAGGGACTGGAAGGGACCTCGGAAGATCATCTAGTCCAATCCCCTGCTCTTACTTCTTTGGGAAAGAAACAGACAACTTGAGATCAATCTTACAAGGCAAAAATACAATGTAAGTGCCAACTATTGTCATAATGCAAGTCTTACAAAAGGGACTGACCTCTGACTAAGCACAGGGCTGGGAGCCAGACAGTTCTGAATTCCACTCCAGGCCAGACTGATTCACACCCACACCTTATCCGTCTAACCCTAACTCTCCCTGCTTCCAAAAGCTGAGTCTCCTACCATCGTCACAGTTCGACAGCAACGAGGCAGGAATTCAGACTCTGAGGCTGGATTCAAGGGCAGAACGAGGGACCAGAAGGACTAACAAAGGGAAAAGCTGTAGTGGCAGCTGAGTGCTGAATGGGGCCCAAAGCCCAGCCCTGTGCCAAGAGCGAAGGAGGAGCTCTTGGACTCGGGAACCCTGGACCACGCTCTGGACATCTCAGCTCTGTCATAGAACCAGGGCCGGACTCGTGCGCTGGACACGGCTAAGCAAACCTCAGTAATGCAGCAAAACACTGATGTTAACCTTCCTGGGAGAGGAGTCATTGTGGCAGTAGACCCGAGCCATGAGCCCACCCCAGAGACCAGCCTGGAACGCCCCATCTTTCAGCTGCCAAGGTTACGGCCGTTGGAATCGTGCTGCCTTCTGCCTCCTCCAGTTCCTTTCAGAACTCGACCAACCTGCTGTTGAAATCCAGACACAACCCCTGAATTCCTGGCTGGCTGGACTACCTAAGCACCAGAAGCACGTCGCTCCCTGTGAGCAGAGAGGCAAAAGGATGCTGCTCTGGGGAAGGGGCTGACTGTCAGGCACGCCACAGTGACTTGCTCAAGGGCACGCAGGCGCTGTGCCAGCAGGCAGGCCAAAGGCTGGCCGAGCCTTGAGCGGGTCCTCGCCACACAGAGCCACCGCACAGGGCTCACCGGCCGTGACAAGGCGTGGGACGCGCGGCGAGGAAGGCCAGCGCAGGACTCCCAGCGCCTCTCCTCTGCTCATGAGGAACACCAGTCTGAGACACTTCAGGTGCCCGCACTCCCCTCTGGCTCTAGCACCAGCAGCAGCAATCAACACACTTTGTTAAAAGGCAAAGTAATTACTGCAGGAAAGTAAAACCAGCAAGTAACTGAAACTTTCCCCTAAGTTTGCGCTTAACTACAAAGCCAGTTCTGTTTTCACTAGCCAACAGCTTGCCAGCGGAGTTTTACTGGCACGCGGTCTTAGACTGGGAGAGCAACTCAGCAACAGGTAACAGCAGCTCCTTGGAGAAGAGAAATCAAAACAGCACAAACACAGGCTTCTGGCCACAGCTGCTTCGTGTTCGGGTTTTACGTTGTTGAGAAGCATTTCAGAGAGACGCACGCAGCCCAGGCAATGCTCTTACAGCAACAAACACCTCTGTTCAGCTCAGACCTCAGCTCGGGAGCCTTCCTCTCGTGCCACACAGAGAAGATCCAGACTACGTTCCCAGGGCAAGTTTGAACCTTTCTGTGTCCTGCTCAGAGCAGAGGAGGACACCTCTAGATTCAAGGCCTAAGGCTGCTGAGACAGGGTGACCCAACCTACACCTTGTTCCTCTGCACAGCTCCAAGACTTGACAGAAGTCTTCGCAGAGCGGCTCAGCTCACCAACCACCCAGCCCACCCGCAGCCAGCTTCCGCGCAGCTCGGCGAGCTGGACTGGCTTAGAGAAGGAAGGTTCTATGACCAAGTCAGCAGACAAGGCCACGGCAAGTTGTCCAAAAGCAGGGACAGACACGAGGAGCACACAGTGCCTCTAGGTCCCTTTCAGAGTGATGCTGCTGCCTGGGAAAGAATGAACTCACTCATCTGGTTTGTTTGGGATTAAAAGTACAGGCTCAGAGAAGACGTTGGTTCAGTTAGGGAAGCTTAAAACACCACCTGAAGGTTCCCAGAGCCACCAACCCTTTACATGACACCCCGTCACCAAAGGCAAAACCAGTAACCAGCAGAGCTCTCCTCCAGCCAGGCTTAAGCAACGAGGTTGTGACCCCTCTCGAGGAAGGTGGACGGTTACCTCGGCTCAGCCATGTGGTGAGTGCTGACCAGGGTGTCACTCATACCCTCATTCCTTCCGTTCTGCTGTTCTCCCTAAATGATGACAAGGCTTCAGTCTAACTCTCACCTGCATTACTCCCCCTGCTTTCTCTCCACTCAGCAGACTCCTCCTCACTCCCAAGACAGCTCCGTCACTGCTGGCTCCTACATTCGTAAGCACCAGCCTTGTAACTCAGGGTGAACTTCAAGCTGGAACTGCCCAGTTCTGTCAGCAACGGTACTTGGGCAGACAGCTGCAAACACACGACGCACACACCGGCAGTCCCACCGCACTACTAACTAGTCAGGACTGCCGTGAGCCCGGGAAGTACGAGCCGTCGGTCCCACTGCACTGATGGAGAACCCAGTGGAGAAACCCTTCACTGCCTACAGAAGGACTGGGCGTCAGAGAAACAGCTACATCTTGGGAGACCACAGTGAGGATCCTCACGGTCACACCATGCCTCAGATTCCTCTTGAGGACTGACTCGCATCCAGCTGTGGATAAAACTGAAGGAGGTGAGGTGGCAAGTGTGGCCATTTGCCTCATAGAATTGGAAGGGACCTCGAAAGACCATCTAGTCCAATCCCCCTGCCTCCTTGGCTTTTCTAAGAGGCAGGAGGAACCACACTGCTCCCCACCCGCGGCAGTCTTCAGCCTGCTCAACTTTAATCTGCTTCAGGACTGAAGTGAAAACTTTCTTTGGAAGACTTCCTCCTTCCCCTTCGGAAACCACAGTGCCCTCTCACCCTTTCTAAAGGATGTCTACAGTTTGATCTGGAAACTTTACACCTAGATGGGTTGTCTTGGCCCGTTTCCACTGACTGAACATCCTCCAGTCCCTCCAAACAGGTTCAGCCCAGCTTCTGCTCAGTCAAGAATTATCCACCTGTGCTCCTGCCACATTCTGGACAACTGCATTAACCGCAGAGATGCCGGGAGAAACCGACAACGCCGCTGCCTCCCCGACGGAGGCGCGCAGCTGGTCAGCAGGGCGCTGATGTGCCACGAGGGTCCCGGGACGCCACGGCACAACAGGACATCCCAATAGAACCGCACAGCGGGAGAGCTCGCCCGACACCCAGCTGAAGCACGGGACGGTCAAACCGCGTCGCTCAGTCTGGCAACGTGTGTTGGAGTCTGAATCAAAGTCAGAGCTGACAGAGCGCCCGAGCGCCCACACGAAGATCACCCCAATTACCGCCGTAGCAAGGATTAACAGGGCAGCATGGCCTTACCTCCAGACTTCTGTCCTGCTGCGAGCTAGATCTTTACAAGTTCAAGGGATGATTTTAACACTGAAATCCAACATATTTCCAGCTAAAAGAAAGAAGAGGAGGTGGCTCAGGAGACTGGCAACAAAGCAGAAGCCCCTAGTCATGAAGAGAAGCCTAAGCCACCAGCAATGGAAAATAACTACTGATTGTGTCAAGAAGTCTTCGTGAAATACGTTGGTAGTTTAGTTCCCAAGGCAGAACCCCTTGCAGCCACCAGCTTCCTGCTGCCAGGCTCTCTGCAGAGGTCTGCAGCTGCACTGCCACTTGCGCAGAGGAGTCATCTTCACCCCTGAAGTAATCTGCCCGGCAAAGTCCGCCTCGTTCTGCAGCAGCTCAGCTCTGTGCTACCTGCTCTGCAGACAGGACTCCTCTTCCCAGCTCAGCTCTGACACAAGGTACAGGCAGAAGTCAGGAGGTATCTTCAGAACCTCGCTGTCATGGGTGAGCACCTGGCCGTGCCTATAAAAGGTGTGAGGGCTGCTCTGTGAGAGAGGAGGGTGACGGGGCGGCACGGGTCAAGCCCTTCCCTCCAGCCTGACAAGCTTCAGACTGGATCCGTTCGCTAACTTGTCGACGGATCGGCACGGACACCGAGTACGTTGAGGACTCGTGGCAAATTCAGGCAGGATCCGTTCGCACTGGGACTCGGGACGCAGCAGGGGTTGCTTGGAGAAACAGACCTGGCTCTAAGGGGAGGGGAGGAGCTCCAGGTTCTGCCTTGGCTGTATGTTCTGTGTTACTGCTGTACTCACCCCCTTCACCAAGCCTGTAGTAGTGCCACCCTCACTGGCACAGCTCTCGCATCCCACTAGTATGTTACTGGTGTGCTCACCCCCTTCACCAAGCCTGTAGTAGTGCCACTCTCACTCGCACAGCTCCCGTATCCCACTAGTATGTTACTGGTGTGCTCACCCCCTTCACCAAGCCTGTAGTAGTGCCACTCTCACTCACACAGCTCCCGTATCCCACTAGTATGTTACTGGTGTGCTCACCCCCTTCACCAAGCCTGTAGTAGTGCCACTCTCACTCACACAGCTCCCGTATCCCACTAGTATGTTACTGGTGTGCTCACCCCCTTCACCAAGCCTGTAGTAGTGCCACTCTCACTCGCACAGCTCCCGTATCCCACTAGTATGTTACTGGTGTGCTCACCCCCTTCACCAAGCCTGTAGTAGTGCCACTCTCACTCGCACAGCTCCCGTATCCCACTAGTATGTTACTGGTGTGCTCACCCCCTTCACCAAGCCTGTAGTAGTGCCACCCTCACTCGCACAGCTCTCGTATCCTGCTAGTACGTGTGGCAGGTATCTGGAAACCTCGGGTTTTAACGCTGCCTTTCTCTGGTCAAGGCTGGGTTTCTGAGAGCTGCATCGTTTTCCTTCTCTCATGTGACAGAAGAGCAGCAATGAGGCATCAGCCAGACCAAGCGGCGCTGCCGTTCCCTGGTCTGACGGGCCAGCCAACACCAAACCAGCCGACTGCTGCTAATAACTGAAACCATTTCTCTGCTCTGCATTCTTTTTTTGGCAATAAAAAGAAGAGAAGAACACCCACCCACCAAGCAGTGCCTTTTGTGGGGGGTTTGAGCTTGTACTTACACTACTGGAAAAGTTCTGAGCATACTTTACATGGGGATGGGACGTTACAAAGCCTCTCGGGGGTCTTCAGTGTTATTCACCATTCTGCAAGACACAAGGGAAAGACACAAGAACGTCAGAGGTGTCTGTGAAAGGTAAACACATCCTGACCTCTCATTACCTGACTTACAGCGATGCAGCGGCCGTACAGCGGGCAGCCTCCGGGCAGTGTCACCAGGCAGCAGAGCTAAATCACAGCTCATCAGAACAAAGCCCAAACCAAAAAACCAAAGGGGCCTGCAGGATCCTTCTCAAACACCCCATCCATCCTCCTGCTAAAAGGCAGGAGAATGTCTATCAGTTGCTAAATATAACCATGGTTAAGAAAAATGCTCTTTGGAACCGCCACATTTTCTTATCTCATCTTTCTCTTTTATTTTCAAAGCCTCCCCCTTCCTCTCTGCCTTCACTGGGAGCTCTGACGTGGTTTGCGTGATCTTCAAGTCTGGAAGGAACCCTTCGCATCCAAGCACCCTGTGAGTTACTCTTTGTGGCCAAAGTTACACCTTAGGGATCCAAACACGGCAGCAGCTGAGTGCTCCCAGCTCTGGCATGCCCACAGCTTACAGACTGGAGATGGCCAGCCCCCCCAGGCTGAACGACCTGCGCCCAGCCCAGAGCCGCGCCGAATCGCAGCCCTCCACCTCACCGCACACGGCGGAGTCCCGCGAGCGAGCCGACGTCTGGTAGCACAGTCAGTCCAGAGACAAAAATTTAAATTACAATTGATTTCTTTTTGGCCACAAGTAAATTAATCCAAGCAATCATTTAGCCTTATGACAGTTACCCACCCTTTTAACTCACAGAAGCTATTAAAAGGATTATTTGGCAAACGTCCGCAAAGAGCTTAGAAGACAGGTACTATGTTCTGAAAAGGAATGACCTAATAGGGTTTTCTTTAGCCATCACTGCTGATGTCTTGCTCCACAAACTAGCACGGACTTAAATTACTTCAGAAGTCAAACTGCTAACCAGCAGGGCAACAGAAAGGCAGGGTCTTATAGCCCAGGGAGACTGACAGAACTTTCCCATTTGAGGCCACGGACACAGGTGAGAGCTGGAGCAGAGGAGCACCCAACCACCACGTATGTGCCTTTTCCCTTGTTCTCCTTTGTGGGAACGGCTTTAGAGAGCCCAGGGCAAAAGGCTGGGCTCAGTGAGCCTTTTCCTGGCCACTGGCTTTCCGAAGGGTTTAAGGTTGTCCCACATGACTGCTCCCACCCAAACGTGGCAAAGGAAAGCACTGGGTGTTTTTGGGGAGCGGAGATGCTGGGAATGGGCTGCTGCTGTTTGCAAAGCAATTCATTTGGCCAGCGTTTAGTGCTCGGGTTGCCTTCTTTCATTTGGCCAACGTCTAGGGCTCGGGTTGCCTTCTTTCATTTGGCCAACATCTAGTGCTCGGGTTGCCTTCTTTCATTTGGCCAACATCTAGTGCTCGGGTTGCCTTCTTTCACTTGGCCAACGTCTAGGGCTTGGGTTGCCTTCTTTCATTTGGCCAACGTCTAGTGCTTGGGTTGCCTTCTTTCACTTGGCCAACATCTAGGGCTCGGGTTGCCTTCTTTCATTTGGCCAACGTCTAGTGCTTGGGTTGCCTTCTTTCATTTGGCCAACATCTAGTGCTCGGGTTGCCTTCTTTCATTTGGCCAACGTCTAGTGCTTGGGTTGCCTTCTTTCATTTGGCCAACGTCTAGTGCTTGGGTTGCCTTCTTTCATTTGGCCAACGTCTAGGGCTCGGGTTGCCTTCTTTCCTCTCCAAGAAAGGAGGTCACCAAGAGCAAGGTCACAGAGGAGACGAGAGGCCCCAGCAGACTGTCCCAGGTCATGTACTGTGGCCGGATGGATGGACAGAACGAACACGCCGTTCCCTCGCAGAGCCACCGCAAGCCTTTCACAGACAGCTCTCGCCAAAACGCTCCTCTGTTAAATCTCTCAACTGTACTTATAACATCTCCCCTGAAGCAGCCACCAGAAATATGAGATCATGCTGCTGACGCGCTGCCAAATGCGAGGTTGAGTTCGGAGAGCTGTTTTGTTTTGCAAAGAGGAACGAATCAGACTTAAACACACACAAACTTTCTGAAGGTCAGAACGGCTAACGGCAGAGAACTGGAATCCTCAGCGAAGCTGCGCCCAGGGCGAGGGGAGCGGAAGACGCGAAGGCCAGGAAAGAAGAGATCACCTGCCATCCCCGCGGAGCGCGGCGCTGAGTCTGGAACACGAGGAGGTGTGCGAGGGAGCCAAAGGAAAGGCTGCAGTTACCCGGCTGTGAGATGACAGAGGAGGACAATGTTATTAGTGGTCCTAATGGAAGAGGAAGTAAACGGTACAGACCTCCGACGTTCTGAACGACGAGCCATTAGGATCTAGCCCAGATCTGGGAGAAGGACCTTTTCCAAGAGACTCCAGCTTTGCGAGCGCAGACACTGGATGACAGCGTTTCACAGAGGCCAGCAGGAGAGAGCTCACAAGACAGCAAGAGGAATCCTCCATTTTTGCTCAGTTCAAGGCTGAGGCGTCACCATCGCAGTCCGAGGAGCGACCGACTCTGCCATCGCCAACTGTCGCAGGCAGAGCCGAGCGCTCAGGCAGGTCAGGGAGCCCTCCGGTCCGCCCTGCTAGCCGGACGCGTGAAAGCCGCACAGAAAGGAGAGGAAGCTGGTGCTTCCTACGTCTGGTGCCAGCACAGAGCAGCTACTATTGGAAAGGTTTACAAACAGTCTTTGACTCAACCTTGGTCTAAAGTTCAGTGGCACAGAAGCGCCTTCCCTGCCCCCACACACACCGCGCAGGTTGCTCGGACGCGTCGGCGACTTAAGGGCACCCCGACGGCATCAACACAGTTCTAGTTCAGCCCAAAGCAGTCCCTTCCATCACCACCCTGAAGCCACGGACCACTGACTCTCTCTCAGTCTCCTTCCCGCACAGACAGAAGCATCACATCAGGTCTGACCGCAGCAGCACAGGCAGGTGCCACCAGGATCTGTGGCCGACAGGCCAGTAAGGACTCGCAGACCTTTGCCCTTTTCACATTATCCATTAAACAAACTCTGGGCTAACACTGGGAGAGAACGACCAGCTCTGCTCTCCTGCCTGCGCCTGGCCCTGCCAGGAACCACAACCAGAGCAACATGGAAGCCATGGCCACAGCCGCAGCACCGGCTGTAACAAACAGTCCTGTCCCCAGCTTAAGTCGCTATAAAGGCAGCTTAAATTCACAATGGATGAGTCTTCGTGGCAATCTGTTTTCAGATATTAAAAATCTCATTTTCTCAGTGCCAAGGACAAGTGGAAGCGTGAAGCACTGGAGTATCAACTCTGCATTTGTCTCACTTGACATGAAATCATTCTCATTTCGGTTCAGATTTTTAATACAGTCTTGGGATTCACTTTGGTTCTCTTCATTTCTCACTACCTGCAATTAAGTGTTTTGAACTATAACTCACCCCCCTCCACGACACGGCGCCCTGCAGAAGCAAGGGGGAAGTCGCCTGGTGAAGGCGAGGCCGGTGGCACTTATTTGGAAGAGAAATTCATTTTCCCTTTTAATTTCTGAGTCACAGCTAAAAACTAAAAACAACAAAGGATGCCATCACTCCGCGTTTCACCAATACCTTCCTCGCTCAGCTCGGCTCAGCTCAGCTCTTAAGGGCTTTACAGACAGCTAATTAAAAGCTTTTGTCCTCGGGGAAGGGAAACATCCCAATTTTGTCAAAAGCAAAACATCAGAGGGGCTCAACTCTTGGCCCAAAGCCACACAGGAAAGCATCAGTGGCTGAACATCGTGTCTGCCTGAGGACACAGACCGCGCTCCTGCAGCGGGACTATCCCCATACCAGCCACTGAAATGCAGAAGAGCCACGTTTCAGCTGAACAGAGGAGGTTCCACACCAATACGAGAAGGAACCTCTTCACAGCAGAGGTGACAGAGCCCTGGAAGGGGCTGCCAGGGGGTTTGTGGAGTCTCCTTCTCTGGAGATGTTCAAAACCCACCTGGACGTGTTCCTGTGCAGCTTGGTCTGGGTGGTCCTGCTCTGGCAGTGGGACTGGACTGGATNTCCTAAATTGAGGGGCCCAGAACTGGACACAGCACTCAAGGTGCGGCCTAACCAGTGCAGAGTACAGGGGCAGAATGACCTCCCTGCTCCTGCTGGCCACACCATGCCTGATGCAGGCCAGGATGCCATTGGCACTCTTGGGCACACTGCTGGCTCATGTTCAGGCGGGTATCAATCAGCACCCCCAGGTCCCTTTCTGTTTGGCTGCTCTCCAGCCACTCCGACCCCAGCCTGTAGCTCTGCATGGGATTGTTGTGGCCAAAGTGCAGCACCCGGCACTTGGACTTATTGAATGCCATCCCTTCCAACCTCCAATGAGGTTCCTTCCAACCCTCATGTTCTGTGACTGTGATAAACCTGCCGTACTGGGTGGTGAAGAAACTCAGCCCCCAGAGTGCTCTACCTCTGCTGAAATCGCAGCAAAGGCAGATTTCCCAACCCCTCACATAAAAACCAACCAGCCACCTTCTACAGGCAACAACGATTTCAAGGTGTAAGTGTTGCACTCAGCACACAGCTTAAGGTCTGTAGGAATCGTCAGGTCTTCTGCTGGACCCTGAGTATAGGAACAGAGGGTGGTACGTTCCATCTGCTTCACCCTGTCTCTGCTGAGGCCAGCGTAAGGCTACTTGGCGTAGCTTACGACCAGAAGACATCTTCCCTCCACAACAGCCAGAGACCCAGGACACAATCCTTCTAGCTCACTCCATTACACACCGGCACTTGATTTCTACTCTGGCCATGTCTGGCTTCAGATTCCAGGCAGCACCTCCTGCTAAACCCTCCTCTGCAAGCCTGGAGTCACTCATTCCTGCGAGATGTTCAGACAGGCTGCTGTTTACCCAGGACTTCTGTAACTCCAGCTACTGCATTTGTATCAGCTGCCTCCAGATAAATTCATCCGGGTGTTTGCACAAAAGTAGGACTAGCGTCCAAAATACTCATCTAGGACTCTCTAGCCCATTTTCCCTAAATAGACCTATCAGAAAGAAAGAAAAAGAAAGATGCTGTGCCGTATGACCTCAGGATGTGTTACGTGTGTGCCCTGGAAGGCAAGGTCAAGAACCCGCTCCAAGAGCTGCCAGCTCCTCGGCACGCAGCGCCACGCGACGCCACGCAGCACCCGGCTGCACACGATCACGGCACCGCAGCACCAAGACAGAAGTTGTTTCTGAAGTCTCCAGGACCTGCATTATTTAACTGCCACAACTGTTAGTACGTTGAGCTGTGCCTTGAGCATGGTCTCGTGCAGACCCTCGGGGTGGTGGGGGAAAGGAAAAGGACAGGGGTTAGGGTTAGGACTCATCAAAAACCACTGCTAAACCGTGCAGTCACTGCAGGGCCTGGACTGTCCAGTTCTGGGCTCCCCAGCTCACGAGAGAGCAGAACTACCACAGACAGACCAGCAGAGGCTACGAAGATGCTGACATCACTGTAGCATGTCCTTGCCAAGGAAAGGCTGACAGTCCTGGGGCTGCTCATCCAGGAGAAGAGCAGGCTGAGAGGGGTTCTGACCAACACTGATCAACATCTAAGTGGTGAGGCCTAGGAGGACAGGGCCAGACTCTTCTCGGTGGTGGCCAGTGACAGGCCAAGGGGCAACAGACACAAACACAGAAAGTTAGACCTGAGTGTAGACTCTTCTCAGTGTCATCTAGTGATAGGAAAGAGGGGCAATGGGTGTGAGCTGGAACATAGGAGGTTCCACACAGATATGAGATGGAACTTCTTCCCAGTGAGGGTGACAGAGCAGTGGAACAGGCTGTCCAGGGGGGTTGTGGAGTCTCCTTCTCTGGAGATGTTTAAAACCCACCTGGGCATGTTCCTGTGCGACTTGGATCTAGGGGATCCTGCTGTGGCAGGGGGACTGGACTGGCTGATCTTTCAAGGTCCCTTCCAGTCCCTAATGATTCTATGTGAGGAGAAACGTCTTTCTTCTGAGCCCTGGCACAGGCTGCCCACGGCGGTTGTGGAGCCTCCTGCTCTGGAGAGATTTCAAGCCTTCTTGGACATGATTTTGTGCAACCTGCTTGAGGTGAACCTGTTCTAGCAGGGGGCTGGACTGGATGATCTCCAGATGTCCCTTCCAACCGCCACCATCGTGTGACTCCGCAATTACCTTGAACAGCTGTTTACAAAGAGCTGTTGGCTCAGCTGCAAGGTAACAAGGCACAAATGGCAGGGCAACGATCTTGACAGGTGGTGACCTTGTACTCACAGAGCAGTTGAGGTCAAAAGGCACCTCTGGAGGTTCTTTGACCAACTCCCCCTGTTCAAGCAAGGTCACACAGTGCCCTTTACCCAAGACCACATCCAAATGGCTTTTGAGTATCTCCAAGGCTTGCAATGACCCCTTCTCCAGAGGCTGTGCCAGTGGAAAAGGAAGCGGGAGCACACTCGCACCAAAGGCAAAGCTTCTCGCAGAAGCTGCACAGAAGTCACCTCCAGCCACTGCTGTTTGCAGCCGTGTCGTGGCTGTGCTGGTTTACCAAAGCCTTTCTAGCACAGCCCAGGAGAAAAGCAGGTTTGGGGACTATGGCAAGGGAATCCATTAGCATCTTGCCAAGTTCACAGCAAAAAGCATTTTTACAAGTTCCTCCTTTTCCTCAGAAGCCTGTAACTGAAGGGCAAGCCCCAAAAGAAGCCCTTTGCCCCACATGCCTCAGTCTGGTGACAAAGCCACAGTTGGCACCCTTGCAAAAGCAGGCAAATCACTGCTTCCACAACATGCCCTGCAGTTGATCTCCACACAACAATTAGCTGAGGACTGCAGTGAACCTGCTTCTCTTCTTTCCCTCTGAAGCCCTGCTCACTCTTAGTGGAACTGCCCTGTGCTGGGCCAGGGGCCAGGCTCCACACTGAAGGTCACAAACTCAAGGTGTTTCCCACTCTGGCCCAAGGCCTCCAGAAGGGCAGAAGAGTTCGTCAGTACTTCACCGGGAAGGTCCCCGTGTTGCACTGGAAGCCCCAGAGATAGAGAAGAGGCAATGCAGCCCCAGAGAAAGGACTCAGTTTAGCACTGGTTTGCCCTTAGTGGCAGCTGGAAGATTAAGTGCTGCCCTCAAGACACGTCTGCAGACACATCCGAGCAGAGAACCCCGGGTTGCCTTTTCATTACAACTCACACATGAACTTCCAGCCCTAACGTACCGAGCACCTCCGCTGCCGCATCTCCTGAATTCCAGCCTGTTGTCCCGCTAATCACGTCTGAAAACTTGGCTGGAACCAAAGGTTAGACCTGAAGCAGCTTTTCTGGTTAAAATGACAAGTGAATCTCAACTGCAGAAGCCTGACAGCAAGGGGCAGGAACTCATGGCTAATAGCAATGGCTACGGGCTCCTACCAAGCCAGGCTGCTGGGGCTCTGGGGCGCCTGATCTAGTGAGAGGCGTCCCTGCCCATGGCAGGGGGTTGGAGCTAGATGATCTCTATGGTCCCTTCCAAGCTAAACCATTCCAGAATTGTATGAAATCACTTCAACACCCAGAGCAGGATCATACCTGGAACCCTGCAGACACCCCGTAAGGCACATACATTCACCTGGACGAATCTACGGATGGGAGACTGCCAAGTCCTTGAGTCCAAGCCTGGGCCAAACACACAAGAGATGAGAGGCTCGTTCAAAAAAGATCTCGATTGACACCAGTTACCTGGACAGCTTTCTGCTAGGAATACAGTGACGCAGGAGCACTGGGCACGCCAAGCGAAGCGCGTGCGACACCGTGAGGGTGGCTCCAGTGCAGAACACCTAGATGTGAACACCTCTGCTTACCGAGTCTGCTCAGGCAGCCCCGCTGCAGCCCGCACCTGGCTCGTTCCGACCACAACAACGCCGCGCTCAAACAGCTCACCAACTGGAACTGCCCAAGTCCACTTCTACGCACTGTTCCGCAGAAGAACTGGACCTCCCGAAGAGCCCCAAGTCTGCCATCTCTCCTGCCCAGCTAGTACCGAGAGTTGGTCTTGGCACAGAGCACTGACTGACCCTGTCTGACTACAATACAGGTGCAACAGCAGCACAGCATCCTGCAGGTCCAGGACGGTCCGTGGGGCTTTCAAGCCACCCATGCCATGCACAAAGCTTTGGCAAGTTCATCTCAGCCAGCTAGCGACAGGACAGACGAGACAACACACTGGTCTTCCCCATGTCTAGAGCAGAGCTAACCAGGGCCACCAGAAGCAGTGCTTACACAGCTTGGCTTCCGAGTGAGCAGCCTGACATGTTGGACTGACACAGAGAACGGCCCTTTAAAGACAGGCCTTCTGCTTTGCTGCCCGTTCCACTGAGACCTGCAGCGCACTCGTCCCACACGAGTGCCCACTATGAAGACCAACAGCTGTAACGTAGGTCACGGCCAATGACAGGCAAGTTCAAGAGCATGAACAGGCAGGGCAGTGGAAACTGCAACCCAGATGGCCAGGCAGAGACCCTCCTTCAGCCATGACTCTCCAGAGGACCCCTGCACACCTTAGCAGATGCCACCTTTAGGAGAATTCCAGAAATTATGGTACTTGGAGTCTTGTCACCAGACAGAGAGAGATTCATTGCAGGACAAGGGTACTGCAAACCCTTGGCAGGCGCAGAAAACCGCTGCGACACAACCCTCTGTGCATACGAAGATGCTCAACGCCAGATGCATACCGAGCTGAAGTACCTACAACCAGCTGCTGCCCTAAGGAAAGAAATCAGAATCCTTATCTGCCATCACTAGTCCCAGGAACAAGCATGGAAGAGACACAAGGAAAGCCCTGTGATGCCTTGTTTTTGCTTTGCACCGGAGAGTCTGAAGAGGAGTGTGGTGTCACTTGGCAGCAGCGAGGACGCCGCAGAACGGTTAAGGGTTCTCATTTCCAAACCTGGCTTTGGATTTAAGCCGATCATCCCCTTTTCCCAACCAGTAAGCTGGTAACAGGCCGTACAGACACTGAACTGTTAGCAGCTTCACAGGACACCAAAGGCTGTTCAGGAACGCTCCGCAATCTCTGTTACTTGCAGTAAAAACCATAGAATCACTACGGATTGGAAGGGACCTCAAAAGATCAGCTAGTCCAATCAAATCTGCACAAAACTGAGCCGTAAGAGACTCCGAGCGCGGCAGTTCTGCCCGTGTCTGCCCTACAACGCAAGGTAGGTTTGATGGGCAGTCACAGGGCACCCAGGGCACCCACCTGTGGTTCAGTTCAGAATACAGTTATCAGAGAACCCACACGTCCACCAGTGATGCTGGAGCTGGGCTGGGTTCCGGCAGATGTGCCCTCACCAGAGCAGCAGCTCAAACAACCTCCTTGTCCCTCTCCATCCCTGTGCCCTTGTCAACTGGTGCTGCTTAAATCATTGGACCTGTGGCTCCACCCTCCTTTTCGGCTCCCCTCTCTGCTTCCTCCCCGATGACCCCGACTTGCCGCAGGTCCAGCTTCAATGGTGTTAGCCCTGCTCAAGCGAACGGCCCCATCTGGGTTTGCTGCTTCACTTGGCTTTGCCCGGAAGCCTGCGGGGCTCCTTCTCCCCCGCAGCGGTAGGTGGTTCAGCAGATACAAGGGAAGGAGGTCACCCCTTTTTTCTCCAAGAGAACGCTGTGCTTTGGCAGATTTACTCTCCGGATACTCCACCTTGTTTCTACCCACTGACTGGTTTCGAAGACCCAGAGATGACTTCGGTCAGCAGACGGGAAGCTATGAAAACGTTCCGGGCATCGTGTTGTTATGAAAACAGAACAAAAGGAGGCATTTAGCAGTGCACTTCCATAGCTTCAGGGTCTGAAGCACTTCATTAGTTGGACGAGCATGCCTGACAAACACCGCTATCTGCCTGTGAAAAGGACATCTGTTTGTCTGTCTGAGGCGTTCCGCAGGTCATTATTTATTGCCTGAGCAGCAGCTGAAGGAGATGAGAGACCAGCCCCTACTGCTACACGTTCACCCTCCCCAGAAGCCTCCTGTCCTGTCCAAATAACTAAATTAAAGTCTCCCTCAGCACCTGCCACAAGTGGCTGTAATGTTCACGCAAACGTCACGTGGGTGCTCGAGCAGGACACGCCGACGACAAGCACAGCCCAGGCAGCGCACCACCCCGAACGGAGATCCTCCTCCTGCTCAGCACCGAAGAGGGATCCACAGGAGGGGCTGCCTGGAACCAGCAGCATTCCCAGAAGTGGGTCGTTTGGCAGTTCCAGCTGGAGCACGACACGCCGAGATGACGTCTCACGCTCGCTCAACCTGTAATCCCGGTTTGCTTTCTCCTTCCCCCTTTTTCCCCTCCCTGTAACAAGCGGTTCAGATTCAGTGGGAACGAGTCACTTTTGGTGCAGGTTTGCTTTGGGGTTTTGGTTGGTGCTGCTTTTGTCCACACTTGGACTGCACCTTGGGTGACTTTGAAGAGGAAGATCTCACGGAACCACAGACCATCAGGGATGGGAAGGGACCTCGAAAGACCATCCAGTCCAGTCCCCCGGCCACAGCACGACTACCTAGAACAAGCCACACAGGAACATGTTATGGGGGGCTTTAAATGTTCCCGGAGAAGGAGACTCCACAAGATTGAAGAAGGGAGATGGAATCTTGTTTTCCAAAGAAAAGCCAGTCCTTTAAATGTGGCATCTTCCACAACTGCTTTACTTTCAGTGTCTCTACAAGTGTCATTGCTTCTTTTGATATAGCCCAGGACACGGCTGGCTCTCTGGGCTGCCAGAGCACACTGATGGCTCCTGCTCAACTTCTGCTCCACCGCCAGCCCAAGTCCTCCTCCTCAGTGCCATCCTCAATTGTTTCTCCTCCCAGTCTGTATTGGTGCCTGGAAGTGCCTCAACCCAGATGCAGAACCCTGCACTTGCCCCCTTGTGGAAGTTCATGCAGTTTGCACAGCGCACTTCTCGAGCCTGGCAAGGTCCCTCTGGGTGGCCTCCCTTCACCACACAAGCTGGCTGAGGTGCCCTCAATTCCACTGCCCACGTCGCCAACAAAGACGTTAAACAGCACTGACCCGAGCAGCCACCCTCGAGGAGCAGCACTGGTCACACCTCTCCACTGACCACAACTCTGGGCACGACCATCCAGCCAACTCCTCATCCAGCGAGTGGCCCATCCATCGAATCCGTATCAATCCAGTTTAGAGATCAGAATGTTGTGTGGGACAGCGTCGAACGCTTTGCACACGTCCAGGCAGATGATGTCTGTTGCTCACTTTTGTCCACCGAGGCTGTGACCCCATCACAAAAGGCCACCAAGTTGGTCAGGCAGAACTTGCCCTGGGTGAAGCCGTGTTGGCTGCCACCAATCACCCCTGTATTATCTGCTTGCCCTAGCAGAGCCCCCAGGAGGATCTGCTCCATGATCTTGCCAGGCACAGCAGCGAGACTGACTGGCCTGTAGTTCCCTGGGTCTTTTCTTCCATTTTTGAGAACGGGGGTTATGCTCCCCCTTTGCCAGTCAGTGGGAACTTCACCACGCTGCCGTGACTTTTTGAATATGATGCACAGTGGCTTTGCAACTTCATCCACCAGCTCCTTCAGGAGCTGTGGGTGAATCCCATCCAGTCCCATGGACTTGTTCACCTTCAGGTTCTTTAAGCGGTCTCAGACCTGCTCTTTGCCTGCAGTGGGGGGATCTTCCTGTTCCCAGGCCCTGCTGTTGGCCTCTAACACGGAGTCCTTGCCGGTGAAGACAGCGGCAAAGCATGACAGTGTCCAGCTCTGCTACCCTCACTCACAACTTCAGGGGCTTCCTGCAGAACCACTGTTCTTGCTGTGGACGCAGACGAAGCACCCCAAGTTCAGGTGGGCTGCGTGGCTCTGCTACCCTCACTCACAACTTCAGGGGCTTCCTGCAGAACTACTGTTCTTGCTGTGGACGCAGACGAAGCACCCCAAGTTCAGGTGGGCTGCGTGGCTCTGCTACCCTCACTCACAACTTCAGGGGCTTCCTGCAGAACCACTGTTCTTGCTGTGGACGCAGACAAAGCACCCCAAGTTCAGGTGGGCTGCGTGGCTCAGCCAGCAGCACACGAGGAAGACAGGGCTGTTCGGCCTCCGCTCTCTGCTGCCGAGAAGAGCCGTGTCGCGGCAGAAAGCCTTGACCGTAAAGACACGCCTCGGGAAGGTAACTGGGAAGGAGGCAGCAGAAGAGGAGCTGGTGACAGCTTTGGGACAGCGCCGCAGGACCGGCACGGCAAACCCCTGCTAAATATACCCGCAGTGCCAGGTAGGTGGGTCAGGACATACCTCCCAGAGAAATCCACATTTGGAAGCGCGGCCCAAGTGGCAGGCTGCACGTTCAAAGTAGGTGCACGCACGAGCGCCAGGGCTCTCAGCAAGAACACTTGAAGGATTTGGAGCTTCCCTCCCCCCCACATACTCAGACAAAAGCACAAAGCAAACCTGCAAATGTAAAACACCCACCCCTCAGGAAGCAGGTCAGGAGAATGGATGCACAGAGAGCTAACGTGACCTCCAAACACAAACAAAGTTGTTTAGGAAGACTGGACCCTACTGCAGACTGAGAGCTAATGGCCTGTGTCCCTTCACCCGAGACGGAGCTGAGACCCAGAAACTCATCCCACATGTGACCTGCTCAACTGCACACGGTGAGCTGGTTGCTCCCTGAAAGCGCCGGGCTCTCAGAGCTATCTATAAAGCAGAACACTAACTGCAACGACGAGAATCCAATACGATGAAAAGCAGAAAATGGGTAGGTTTTATCAGAGAGCCTTCTGGAAAACTGATGGATTTTGTTGGGCCATGCCAGAGCCCTGCTGAACTCTGTTAGAGCAGGAAATCCAGCCTCTGGAAGTGTTGATAAAAGCCAGAATTGCAGAACATTTGGAACTGCATAATTCAGAAGAGGACATCCAGTACGGATTCATAAAAGGAAGGTCATGCCTGACAAATCTGCTGAAATCCTTTTTATTATACGACCAAATCGTTAGGTTAGACAAGAGTGAAACAGTGGACGTAAGTTATCAGGATCTCAGGAAAGCATTTGATTTGCTAGCACTCAGGCTGATTTACAAAGTCGTAAAGCATCGTGCGGGGAAAAGGAACTGAAATGGATTGGAAAATATGTTAGGGACAGGAACAAAGGCAACGTGGGGAGCGGAAAGCGTCTGAAACAGAAAGGTGTAACGGTCAGGCTGCTCTGAACGTGTGGAAGGGGGCTCTGAGCAGGGTAAAAATCCACAGAGACCGTTTCAGAAGCAAAGATACCCGAGTTTGATGACAGGCCTGCAGAAGATTATTACTACTGGGTGAGGAAAGATGGATGAGCTAGGGTTGACATTTGACAAAAGGCCGTAAGAAGTGCTGCACCAGGCTCTGGGATTCACTTGGTCTGGAGCTGATGTGCGGAAGGGACCTCCTGGCTGGGAACCTGCATTCATTTTGAAGAGGATTCGATCCCTTTATGGTCATTAATAAAATCTGCAGCTATGCATGTTGTGGTAATGATATGGGCAATTAAACCCGAAGCTTCTGGGAATTAAGCTGATAGCCTGAAAGGGTCAAAAGGAAAACTCCTCCTGTGTTTAATCAGAGGAGTAGCGGTGCCAGCCGACTGGGTGCACCAGCTGTCCCACAGCGACTGCTCCTTGACACACAAACGCGGCCCTCCAAGGACCCAGCTCCCCACCAAGATGACCAAGGCTCCACCAACAGTAACAGCCCTTGCTGAGCTGCCAAAACCAGTCTGGTTTGCTTGGGCACTTCTGCACAGATCACAGCATTGCCACTTACCCTGAGCCCTTCAGTGGGCTGCTGGCAGTATCGTCTCCCGAGAAGCACCAAGCATTGTCATCGCTGGTAGGTCTGTGGCTGATGACAGTGCAAGAAGTTTTGATCCTCCTCTGCTCTCTCCTACGGGAGCAGCGAATCTTTACAATGTCCTCGTGAGTGGAGGTAAAATTCTCCACAGAGAGCTGAGCCTCAGCAACATGCCACTTGGCTCAAGGTCACCGGTGATAAAGCCGAGAACGGAACGCAGATCTTCTGATTCCTACTCCTGTGCCCTGAATATCAGGCCACAGCGCTGCTGCCACCACCTGTGGGGAATGGCCTTTCAATCTTGAAGGCTGTCAAAACCCAGCAGCTTTTATAAGCACTAAAAATCACTTTAAATAAACTTAGGGGTTTTTTTAAAAAAGTTAGAGGGGAACAGGTGGACTCCTGTGACACCATTCTTCAATGCACAAAGAACCTTTCATCTCACTGTTCTACATGGCACCTTTAAATATTCTTCTACATAAAGGCATGATATGCAAGAGCAAAAGAATAACTGAGAAACAGTAATCCCTGGCAGATCAACTGTGCTTTATCTACACAGATTCTGCTTTCATAAAAGCACAGAGGAGAGAGGAGGGGGGGAGGGAAAAAGAGAAGTACATTCTTATTGTTTTCTGAAGCTTAAAATAACCACAAAGTGAGAAAAATCAAAGCTGTTCCATAGAACAACTAGGAAAAAAACTCTCACTGAGCATTTGAGAAAGACAGCAAATGGCAGAAGATGGAATTAAAGATTTAGCGAGTGCTGTGGTCACCCTGCTTAGATCCTAAATTTGGTCTGTGCTGAAACCAGTGTGGTTTGAATGGGAAGCATCTGCTAGGACGTATGTGTCCCATATATAACTACAGCTGTCACTGGCAGCAGAGGCCCCAGTCATGGCTACCATCACACACCCCATTTTCACTTGCTCACCTTCCTCCCCCAAACATAATGCAACTGGCAAGCAGGCAATCTCTGCAGGAACCTCCCTCACACCGAGCAACTCGGAAGGCAAAGGGATGGGAAGAATCAGAACAAGGCATCTGTACTGAAGACAAGGCAGAGCTGCCATCAGCCTGTTCTTGTAGCTGGCTGATCACGGAGTTACTCCCCTTCCAGAAACAAGCTGGAAATGCATTATCTACTGTAGCTGGTTCTGAACCAGACAGCAGCTGTTCTCAGCTCTAGCACAGGGTCCAGCCTGGTGCTGGAGGGAAGTGGCCAGAGCGGTAGTTAGCAAAACGTTCACTTGTTCCTCACATTCATCACGTATTTTCCACAGCGTTGATCTGTTCTGTCTGTGGGCTTGCTCCCAAACACCCTGGGTTTGCGCGACCCCTTTTTACCTCAGCCTGCACCATCTCCCGGACCGAGAACCTGCAGAAAGCTCTAAACCCCCCCAAACCTTCCTCTGACAAAGAAAAAGCTTCCCAGCCCCAGCACAGCAGCTAGTTATCGGAAACCCCTCAGCAGAAGCGCTCTCCTGGAGCCGTTTTCTCAAGCTGAGCTCCCCCCTCTCAGGCACTCCAGCTGTCTGGAGGCATCTCCTGGCCAGACGGGTCAGGTGTGAACCGGCTCAAAGGCGGCTCAGAAGAGATCATCTCCGAGCAAGGCTGACTTGCCTTCAAAGCCGCAGACCACTCTGCTCTACAGTGATAACGCGCCAAGCAGAAACCGGCTGAGGAATCATTCCAGCGGCGACTTTCATCCTTCTAGACGCATCTCTCTGCTACTCCCTTTCCATGCTGCACCCTGTGTTTTCAAACATCAGGGAAGATTCTTTATCATTTGCCAGTCAGACTTCCGGAGGGTGTTTGAGAAGTGGTTTTATACACACTGACACTCCATTTCAAGCCCCAATAAATGATGCAGAGTCCAGTGACCTGACCCCACCGTGCCCCACCACTCCAACCAAGCGAAGCAGCCCCTGGAGAAGCACGCAGCACCCTGGCACTGTTACACCTGCATAATGCAGGCACAAACTAAAACTCACAATGGCCACCCATTCAACAAAGAATTGTTAAGGCATTCCGTGGTGTGGATGTGCTCTTCACACAATCACAGAACATTAGGGATGGTAAGGGACCTCAAAAGATCAGCCAGTCCAGTCCCCCTGCCGCAGCAGGATCCCCTAGATCCAGTCACACAGGAACACACCCAGGCAGGTTTTAAACTTCTCCAGAGAAGGAGACTCCACAACCCCCCTGGGCAGCCTATTCCAGTGCTCTGTCACCCTCACTGGGAAGAACATCCTTCTCATACTGATGTTGAAACCTCCTGTACCCCTCTGCCAGCTGCTGAGGTACCACAAGATGAGCCAGCAGCATCCTCCCAAAACCAGTTTCAAGAAGCACCACTGTATCATCCCTCAAAGGTGGGAACTGTACTTGACCTGTACACCCTGCTGCGAGGAGTTTCTAACCTAATTCAAACAGATCTGTGCAGTATCTCCTACGTACCAGTGACCAGTTGGTGACACCAGTGACAAGCTGCTGGTTTCATTCAGCCCTGTGGCCTGCACTACATAGAATCATTAGGGATTGGAAGGGACCTCGAAAGATCATCATATTCCTCTAAGCTGGACAGGTGGCACCTTGAAAAGTTTCTCTTCCCATCAGAGAAGTGACAATCTTGACTGTAGCTACTTGAGAGGAGTATCCTGGTTTGGAAGTTGGACGTCCACCAGAGGAGTGGAGGATATATAAATCAACACATCGGTCCTAAAATATTAAGAGCTACCGTTTAATGCAACATGCCAAAAATAAAATGTGAGCTCCTCAGACAGTCTGCAACAGGCAATTATCTGAAAAACAATTTTTCACAAAGTTCTGCACATTCCTGCTGACTAACAATTCTGCTGCCAAGCACAGCAGCAGACTCTAGGTTGATTTTCTGAGTTGGTTCTAAAACCACCCAAAGTCCTGACTTCTATAAAGCGACTCCTTCACCGTCATTTATTACTTCGATCTTTACCAGTCTCTGCCCCCACCTGGCAATGTCTTGGCAGACTCACCTGTCCCACAAATCCCTGTCCTCCTCTGTACAAGGATAAATTCGCTGAGCCCGTGTAACCCTTGCTTAAGTATGATTTCCCAGCTGCATTCCCATGACTAACGTTAGCCACAGGATCCAAAGAACGCCTGGGAGACGGCAGTGAGACTGCTGCAAGATGCTCCAGAGAACAAAACAGGGCAGCAGTCTCTGAGGGCATCTGGAGACCATGAACCACATTTCTCCCTCAGTTTCCACCCTTCTAAACAAGTACCTAAACCTTTCATTTAGGAAGTTCACTGCATGCATCAGGTAGGAGCTCCTTCCCACCTAGTAGCCAAAATACATGGATCTTCCTAGACTCACTCTGCATTAAAAAAAATCCAGTCCTCTTTAGCTGGAGACTGCAGAAGGGACAACATGACCCTGCCAGTTATCAAATGGGTAGGGTGTCTTAGGAGTGATGCTAAAGTGAAATCTTGGGGCGGGGGCAAATCCCCAACAGTGTTCTGGGAGAGTATCATCCAGACTGGGCAAGTGATGATGCCTTCTGTGGGGCTGAGATGTCACTCACCTGGAAAGCTCCCAAAATCCCTCCAGGCTCTTAGCAAGCAAATGGAGTTGGAGAAGTTATGACACAATATTATCCTAATCCTCAAACCCAGGCCCTCTCCACTCTGGGAAATGACAAGATTGTATTACTTACAGTGATATCATTTCCTCCCTCATCTCTTTACCGTAACATAAAGATGCTTTTATTGCAGCTCCTACAGAAACAGGGGAACAGGTATCCTGAAGAAAGTAGGTCCTCGCCACATCAACACTGTCCTCCGTACGACACCGCCACTACAGCAGGCACGACCCATCCCCGTCACGCAGCTACGCAGCTAAACCCTTCCAACACAGACCAGCAAGTCCAGTCCAAAATCCGAACAGCACAGCGTCACCTTGCCCCCTCTTGCTGGCATCAGGGTGTAATGAGCCCTACAAGAGAGACGTGACGCAGACAGCAAGCTACCTGGGGTCACTGGAAAGGGTTAATGACTACAGTGCTGGTTGATTCCCTCAAGTTCTTGCCAAGTACAAGAAGAATTTAAGGGTCTGAGAAGGAAAAACAGAAGCAGGGTAACTCTGTGTTTCTGTCTTTAGGACTTTCTTTAAGATCCAGATTGGAAAGTAAAACATCTTGGCCTTCTCCCATTGTCTTCACATTCGCTGTCCTTTAAGCTCCAGCTCATGGAATCAAATAATCAAAAGGGAAAAAAAAAGAGTGGGGAATAAAAGCTGAGAAGTGTCAAGCGAATAAATACATCCTCATATGGAGAATCAACCCCTTTACCAAAATCTGACTTGATAGCTAATTCTTATATATAGTTGATGTTTCAAGTGAAAAACCTAATTTCAAGAGACCGCTCGTGTCTAAATACTTGGGAATCACAGAATGGTTTGAGTTGGAAGGGATTTAAAGCTCACCTAGTTTCAACCCCCTGTCTTGGGAAGGGGCACCTGCCACTAGATCAGGCTGCTCAAAGACCCATCCAGCCTGGCCTTGAACATGAAACTGGTGGCAAAAGAACCCAAAAGGGATTGGTCTAAAAAAACTCTCTTATGCTGTAAAAGGGAGTTTGGAGCCACTCTTACCTGTGACTAATCAGCCATGAACTAGCAGGTGGGCTTGTTGAGAAGAGCTGCAAGGCAGAGGGGACACAGAAAAGCAGGTGAAGTAGGCTGTGGAATCAGCCCTGGAACAGGCTTCCCAGCTCTAGAGGCTGTGGAGTCTCCTCCCCTGGAGACATTCAAAACCCATTTGGACACGCATTCCCCTTCTCTAGACGATTCTCCTCTAGCAGGAAGTGTGGAGAGGCTGGACTAGATGATCTTTGGATGCCCCTTCCAACCCCCAGCACTCTGTGGTTCTGTAGCAGACAGAGATTGGGCAGGGACACTTGCACAGCCTGAACTTGGTTGGTCATAATGTATGAAGCCGAAGCCCCGAACGTGCCTTCTGCCACTTCTTCAACTGCAAGAGAAAGGCTGCCTTCCTGCAAGTGGTGCTTTTACTGTAATCAGAGACTGGCTACCGGGCTAGCCTGACTGTCAGTCTGACCCTGCAGGGATATTATGTTCTTAAATGGCCTGGGCACAATTGATGTGCAGCCGTTCCGCGAGCCAGAGCGTGAACGTGTTGTAAAGCGCGGGCCATCGGAACAGGCGCTCCACGTCCGCGAGGAGAGGACCGACACCGTAAGTCAGCGCTCAGCTGGCTGGGGGAGAGAGGGATGACACACACGCATATCAATGGATTAGATCACAGCCTCCCGGTTGCTCCAAAGCAGCCTAGCAAGATTTACCTTTAATATCCTTAAAATGCTTTTCTCTTTGAAACGCAAGCCACGCAAGCGGCCCATTTTTCACCCGCTGAAGCCAAACGTGAAGTGGCGGCACAGTCCTAAGTGGTTAAGCGGCCGCACAGCTCGGGATGGTTTCCAGTCAGCAGTACGGAGACCCGCGGAGTAACGCTGTGTACCCATTAACTCCGAGTCCACAGCCTGGCCAGAGTTTGTTTTGCTGCGCTGCGGCCAAATCGCTCTCGAGTCTGCCTTCCTCCTACGTGGGACTGCCTCAGCAGCGCAGGCTGCCAGCGCTGAAAGCACCGACTGTCTCCGACTTTACCATCTCTGATTAAGAAGGCCCTTTTATTGCCGGATCGCTTCGCCGGTACAGATAACTGTTGCTGCATTGAGATGAAGTTACTGGCAGGAAAAGCCTCCAGCAGCTCAGGGAAGAGCAACCAGAATATTAAGACTCCCCAAGTGAGCTATTCCAGAAGGGCAACACAGAAATTACTTCCCCAACACCAACTTTTTGCTACGAATCAGGTCAACCATCCGTCCCCGCAGCAGACACAGAAACCAGCGCACTCCTCATTTCCTTCTCAGACACTATCCCACCGGGTGTGAGCAACCCCTGGCAAGAGTGGCTTACGGATGGCTTCGGTCTAAACGTCCTTGCCCTTGCCTTTCACTCGATTCTCCATCATTCCTTTACTGCCACATTTGCAGCTTCCACATTAGCTTCACATCATCTCATTTCCAATCCTGTTCGCGCCCCACGTTCTCATCCCATTTTTTTAGCCTATCCAAGCAAGGAAGAGTTTGTGCTGCAGCTGCTCAGAGACTGTGAATCTGCACATCCACTGCCATGCCCACGTTTTTGAAGGACGAGGTGAGGATCAGGTGCTTCACAGCAATGAGCTGGAAGTCTTTACCTTTTGTCCAGGCTGGTATGCGTCCTAAGGGCACCCCTTCCCGTTTCACTTGACATCTACCACCCCTCCATCAGGAGGATGGATAAAGACCAGTCAGTTCTTTTCTGCCTCACCTTGTGTTTCTCCTAAACGGACACTGCGATACGTACAAGCTGCCCAAGTCTGTCCCACCAGCCACCAGCCCAGCCTTTGTGTTCACACGTTTGCGAAGGACACAGGGAATTAAACACCCAAGCCGGGGCGTGTGGCACACGCACCCAAAGAAGAACAAACGGGTGTTTCTAGCGCATCGCAAGGTCACAGGTACCGTTACTTCCTCTGCTCAGCTTTATAGATCTGAACGGCGACAACAGCGCGCACTCATAAAAAGCCTTTTCTCTGCCCCCATCAGCAGAAAAAAAAAGAATCCAGTATTTTCTAACTTATTAAGCAGAGCTTAACATCTGACAGAACCTGCTAAACGTATTGCTGTGTCACTTGCAGCAGCAGTCACTTGACTGATGGAAGGCAAAGCCATTTATCAGAGCATCACCGAGGAGCACGAGCGGCAGCAAACGAATGATCTGACAGCACAGAATCCAAGTGAAACCGAGAGTGACAAAACGCTGGGGCCTCACTTCTCGCCCTGATTTACAGCACAGCACACCCAGCAGCGACGCGCTGGGGAGCGAGCACGGCGAGGCATTTGTCTGAAGGTGCTTCAGACGCTACACGTACACGCTGCGAAATTCATTCTTCTCTCTTTGCTGGGGAGAAGGATAGGCCCTGCAGCATTTTCTAGCCAAAGGGAGGCACAGCTTCCAGCAGAACACAAGGGCTTTGAGGTGGTTGAAGAAGACGGGAGGACACCGTCAGCATCACCCACAACTGTTGTGCTTGCTACCAGTAAATATTTACGCAGAGTCTGGGCCAGGGAGCAACAAGCAAATAGCCAATTACCACAGGATTTAAGGTGAGCTTCACCGCTGAGAACAAACCCTCATGGTCCCAACAATTTTAATGCAATAAATGCAAAAGGAAACATAAACAGACCAGTGTCTCTGGTCTATCTGCCTCAGTCCTCATTCCACAGCTCCAGCAAGACTTGTGGTCCAGGAGCAAACACAACAGAAGTGTGGAAGACTTTTGTTTTCAATCACAGAAAACAGAACTGTGCCTGCCCCTCTCGTTGACTGTGTGAATTTAAACAGTGGCCAAAGTGCTCAAACTTGTCTGCCAGGCACACTTGCTGCTAAGAATAAACAAACCTCTGGCTAAAGGCCTTCAGAGAGGGAAAAGAGTCAAAGGTACTACATGCTGAGAACTAGCTGGGTAGTTTCTTTCACCCTGACTACCAGCCTCGGGTTGCACGCGCCACCCACACTACCGGTATTTGAGTATCTGAAGCGATCTCGGTCCGTGCTCGATCGCATCAGGTATCTCTGAACCACATTTTTACTAGGCTTTTTCAAAAGGTCTATCACCATCTTGGCCCACTGCTCCAAAGCAGCAGCTCGCCGTAATGTTATTCCAAATGACACGTGAAATATTTAGCAGCGTTAGCTAGTGCTGTCTTTTGGGGAGGGCAGGACGGAGAGGGATTCAGTCCAGCTCCTGAGCCGCTGCAGGGCACAGCACAAGCACCTGGAAGGGGAGGCTCAAGCGCCACAACCGCTCCCGAGCTCCTCTGTGCACATCAGGAAGACTTTGTTCATTTTAGCTGCCGCTTCTGAACCAGGGCCGTGTTCAGTCAGAACTCAGAGGAATAACCAAGTGGGAGTGTAAAAACACCAAACAAACGAGGCAGCAAAGCCTGTGTTCCTCCTCTAATCTGAGAATAATAAAAAGGTAAGAGACTAAGATCTGCCAGCTCTCAAACCTTGAAGGACGTGGCATCCAGAAGCGGTTCAGTTCATTAGCTGCAGATGATGATTTCTTTGTTTAACTAATCAGGTTTAAAACGTAAAACATTTACAAGATGTCTTCGTAATCTTTCACGATTTTATTTTTTCGAGACAGCTACATTTAAAACCAAACCTCAAACCTGCAAAGGGACTTTACCTTCAGCTGCAACCCTCCTCTAGACTGGGCTCACATGTGCCATTTGGAGAACATTTAAGCCAAGTTCAATCAGGATGCTTTCGATGCTGTACCTGTCGGGTTCACCTGTCAGCTAAGCAACCCTCCTGCTGCCCAGAGAAGGAGGTGAGAAATGAAGCTACACTTGTTTGCAAAGGAACACCCTTCCAACAGTCACCAGCCAGTGAAAAGCAACCTGTCTTTGGGAAAGTAATGGAAGTACAATCCCAAACCCAGATTAAAATCAATGATTTAAATCAAAGCTCCCCTCTTGCTGATGTAAATCAAAGTGATCCAAATCACCAGTTTTGATCAATTCACTCATTTGCATAACCTTGATCGTTTATCCCTTAAAATGTCACCTAGGGGCCAAAGTGAGCTGCTATTTCCTTAAATCTCAACTCACCCAGCATAAATTCGGCTTTTACGTGCTTATTTAGAAATCTGGAGAATTCAGCTATCAGCTGGTACACTTCCACCACTGGTGCCAAACCCCACCTGAGATGCTGAAGAGAAACGAAGGCGCACTGCGCAGCAGCGCCAAGTGGAAGCAGAACAGGTTACAGCCCACAGTGGCTCTGTGCCTGTCCTTACTGTCAACAAAGCAGCAAACATGCTGATGGGACAAACAAGTGTTTACAAGCCCCCCCTGCTCATCAATTAAGTTTAATACAGTTGGGTAGCTGGGAGCTATCGATCTGTGGGGGGAATATTTTCACAGCCTGCTGTTCTCCGGCATTGATCATCGCACCAAAGCAGGGATTACTGTGGTGTAGGTGCTCCTCCAATTAAAGAAAACCTGCCTGTTCTAAAAGCAACAAGAGTGCTAGCTACAAGATACCGAGCTCTGTGCTCATGAAACCTGGAGTCTCCTTCCAGTTCTCCAGCATCGTCTTTGTGGCTTGCTGAATAAACTTCCCTCAACCCACAGCCTCCACTTACACTTTCAGGTGACTCTGGTACTGTCCAAATCCTCTTGCAAACTATCCTCCAGAACAACCACCCTTCTCCATGGTTTTACCTTCTTCCCTGCATCTTTGAATTCAAAGTACAATGAGGAAACCATGGAGAAACTGGAAGAGGGTGAGTGCAACGAGGGAAACTTAATTCCAACAGCTACTTGAAGGGGCAGCACACAAATCTGTGACTAACAGCTCAGAGCACAACGTTCTACATGAACTGCAACTCTCAAAAATGAAGAGTAAGCATGGAACAACGTTCTCTTTTTTTTATAGAATCATAGAGTAGCTTGGGTTGGAAGGGACTTCTGAGATCATCTAGTCCCAAGCTCCCCAGGCCTGAGAGGCAGGAACACCCCTCACCAGACCAGCTTGCCTAGAGCCCCATCCAACATTGCCTAGAGCCCCAACCCCATTGGACATTTCCAGGGATGGAGCAGCCACAACCTCCCTGGGCAACCTGTTCCAGGGCCTCAGCACTGGGTATGTTCCTCACAGAGAGGAATTTCTGCCTAAGATCTAATCTAAATCTCCCCTCTTTTAGCTCAAAACCATCCGCCTGCTGTGTCACTAGAGTCTCTCATAAGAAGTTCCTCTCCAGCTTTCCTGTAGCCCCTTCAGATACCGGAAGGCTGTCGTAAGGTCCCCCTTTCTCCAGCCCCAATTCCCTCAGTCTGTTTTCACAGGAGAGGTGCTCCAGTCCTCCAATTGTCTTCATGGCCTCTTCTGGACTTGCTCCAGGAGTTTCACATCCCTCTCATATTGGGAACTCCAGAACTGGATGCAGGACTCCAGGCGAGGTCTCACACAAGCAGAGCAGAGGGGGAGAACCATCACCCTTGACCTGCAAGTGACACTCCTTTTGAAAGGACCTAGGACACAGCCGGTCCCCGGCGCTGCCCTCACACTGAGCTTCCCCTCTGCCACCTTCGGTGCGCACAAAAGCAAGAGGGTTATTGAAAATGCGAAACCATTTAACAGCACAAAGCTAGTAACTCCATCATTCTGGCCCGATTAACACACAATTTAAAGTGTTAGAGCACTTTAAAGACTAATTAGTGCTAAAGCTGCTCCGGCAGATCTGTCGCTCTGAACAGTTCTTGGTCAGAGAACGCACGGCGGCACCGCGCGAGCATTTCCACTGAGCAGGTTCCAGCTGGACTTAGCAAGGTTACTAGTCATCCCTCAGCACTTTCACCTCAGAGCTCAAACACACACACAGATCAAAAAATCAAGGAAGGAAGGAAGGAGGACTCTGTTCCTGACAAAACCAGGAAGGTGTCGACCCTAAGCAGCTTTATGCTTTTGACTTCAAACTACGAGGGGAGGAATGAAGACCAGACTCTACGCTTCAGCAAGAGAGTTTTATCTAAACCCATGTGCGTATAATTTACGCATTTATCACTAACTAAATCCAACAAGAGACAGGATTTTCAGATGGTAAAACTCAGATCCTACTAAAGGCATTTATTTGTTCCAAGACTGAACAAAGAAGAAAAATCCTGAATTATTACACCGAGTCCCAAAATCCCCCAGCTGGACAAACCAGCAGAAGAACCCGCCCCGCTCACAATCCCAGTATGCCCAGTACGAGCAAAACACGACTTCTCTCATTTTTCAAAAAGCAGAGTATAGCTTGGGGACCGACGCGTTGGAGAGCAGTGTGGGAGAAAGGAACCTGGGGTCCTGGTGGCCAGCAGGATGACCAGAGCCAGCAATGTGCCCTTGTGGCCAAGAGGGCCAACAGCATCCTGGGGTGGACAGCAGATCAAGAGAGGTTCTCCTCCTCCTATACTCTGCCCTGGGAAGACTGCATCTGGAATATTGTGTCCAGTTCTACANCTTCTCTGGAGATGGTTAAAACCCACCTGGACATGTTCCTGTGCGACTTGGTCTGGGTGATCCTGCTGTGTCAGGGGGATTGGACTGGATGACCTTTCAAGGTCCCTTCCAATCCCTAATGTTCTTTGAGTTCAACTCATTTCCAGAGTGCAAACAACCCCCACCTACAGAGCAGGGAAAGTTAATACCCGAGAGAAAAAGAAGCGATTATGGCTGCAGCACATAAATGTTTACTGACCCAAAACATCAGAAACTCACTCCTCAGTTCACTGGGAAAACTAGAGTTGCCACAGACTGGTGCCCAGATTTGTTTCCTGACTTTTATTTTTGTGAAATTCCTCACAGTTTATTTTTAACCACTGCTCAGAAGTCGCATCTGTCGAGATTGCTCATTCCGCAAACGGAGCTTCTGCTTCAGCGACTGCGGGGCGACTTCCTCGTCTTGTCTTCAGTAGGTTTTTGAACCATTTCTCATTCCTCTAAAAACTAATTCCGGGTTTAGCGCTTACAGACAGTGGCCTCTGCCGCCCGCTCAGCTGCTTTGTCAGTAAAAGGAGAAGCTGCTGCTCACAGGAGCTTGAAAGGGAGATTTAGTAGCCGTAGATGGTCTATGCTTAACTTGCACTTAAAGCCTTTAAAAGTTGAAGGAGTACTAGGGATGATGCCAGGGCAAGCATTATCTGAAGAGATAAACAAGCTCAAAATAGCCAGCAGAGAGCCCTGCTCTCAGCGAGCATCCTGCCAGGGATGGACATCCTTCAGCAGGAGCCATTTAGGCAGTTCCTTTCCAACAGAGACTCATCCTAAAAACTCTGGGGCAGGCACAAGAACAAAGCCAAACCAAATCCTATCATTTAAACAGCAGAAGGACTTCACGTAACTCAAGACTTCAGAGCTCACTGTTCCACATTGCACTCGTGGTCACTTCTGATGCGAGCCCAGATGTAGGCCACGAATACACACCCAGTTATAGGGGCTTTCCCCCCAGGAAAAATCACTACACTAGGCTCAAAGCTGGATAATCCTCTGAGCAGGGGACATTTACGCTTCCACACTCCAGGAGAGCATCGCTTCCTCCCTAGCGAAAGAGTGATCAGACAAGCGCCCACACTTGGGCTGCGAGGTCCCAGAGCAAAGCAGACACTGCAGGGCCGGGCTGTGTGCACACAAGACCCCACAGCCAGCAGAACAGCTGGACACCCCACGTCCAGCCACAGGGCACGAGCGATCGGGCCGGGTCCGCTGTTACGCGTGCCCTTGATGCCACAAACACAGCTGCAGCAGTTGCAAGCAAAGGTGCATCTGCATCACTGCCGAGTCATGCGGATTAAAAATAAAAGCTTTAAAATTACTTTCCAGTTTAAAAATATTTTAAGTGAGCAAAATTAATAAACCGCGTATTTTGCAGAAATGTTCTGAAGGGGGAAAGAGAGTCTCAGGCGGGTGAAGCAGTGGCAGTGGAGCTGGTAAGGACTGGGAAGCAGCGCCTGGTGCAGCGCCAGCCCAGCTCTCCAGCAGTATCCTTGTCCACAAGTACAAAAGAACAAACATTTCCCTTTTAACTTCGCTTGTTTAGCTCAGTTCAATGACTACTGCTTTCAAAGCTGAGAAATCAGCCGGGAATTCAGAAAGCAGCAAAAACAGTTCCACGCTTTCAATCGGGGGAGAAAAACAAGCTGATGGGCTCTGCCAGCCTGATGCTTTTGAAGGGCAAGGTAACCAGGAACGGAGTGAAATCCCCCTCTCCAGACAAGAGTCGCCGCACTCAAGAAGCCTCTGTTTAAGAGCAAGCCTGCGTTCTGACACACGCGTTACACGGGCTCGGGTCAAGTGAAACGGCACGTGCACCTGGATTCCAGCCTCCGTGCAAACGGGAATTGGCCGGGAAACAGGCCGAGAACGAAGCAGCTTCTAAGGCGACATGTAGTCAACGCGCAGGAAGGGATGCGGCCGCTTAGGGTACCTCCTGACCCCAGCACCAAAGCCACGGCGTTCTCGGCAGAAGCCACGGAACACACGGGCGAAACACAAGATCGATCACTCGGACCCAAGTTTCCTGCCTGTTGTTTAAACCACTTCAATTTGGATCGATCCCGGTGCTGCAGTGTTAACTGCGACGGCTGACACCGCGTCACAGGCAACACTGCGCGTATCGCAGCATCCAGGGGATGCGTTCAGTGCAGCTGAGAGAACTTCTGGGATGTAACTCATGGATCTTTAGCCCTCTGGGAGGCCGCTCCCTTTCTGCTCCCAGCAGCTAAGGAAGGGGAGAAAAGAAACCCTGGTGAAAGCAACAGGAACACGAGAGGCATTTGGGTGCTGCTCCCGAGAGAACCCTCTCTGGCTAAGGGAAGATTTCTTCCTATCTCAACGACCTGAAAGAAGGTTGGAGCGAGGAGGCGACACAGCATCTTCTCCCTGAACCAGGGAAGTGGCTGCAGGGTGCACCAGGAGAGGTTTAATCTGGATGTCAGGAAGCATTTGTTCACTGACAGGGTCACTGCACCTTGGAACAGGCTGCCCAAGGCAGTGGCGGACCCCCCTCCCTGGAGGTGTTTTAAACAGCCCGGTGTCGAGAGACACAGTTTAGTAACGACCCGGCAGTGCTGGGCTGAAAGTTGGATTTGATGATCTTAAAGGTCTCCTCCAACCAAAGATGCTCTGTGTCTCCAAGAGGCACAAGCTATTTAAGTACAAGGTCCTGCCTGCATCTGAAGGTCAGAGCACTGCCTGGATTTCAGCTCTCTGAACCAGACTTGGCTGCTCAACTTGTGAATATTTACGCCCAGAGCCAACAGTGCTGCCACAATTTCCCACAGTGAAGCCAGACTTGGAGACACAGTCTGCCTCATCCAGTGAGGCTGGCCAGGCACTTTTTACAAAGGACTCTAGCGACAGCACAAGGGGGATGCTTTCAAGCTAAAAGAGGGGAGATTCAGATTGGGTCTTAGGAAGAAATTCCTCCCTGTGAGGGTGCTGAGGCCCTGGAACAGGGTGCCCAGGGAGGTTGTGGCTGCTCCATCCCTGGCAGTGTCCAAGGCCAGGATGGATGGGCTCTGGGTCACCTGGTCTGGTGAGAGGTGTTGCTGCCCGTGACAGGGGGTTGGCACTAGATGATCTTTGACACCCCTTCCAGCTGAAACCATTCTATGATTCAGGACCCCAGGGTAAACCCACCCAAGCTCCCGTTGGGTCAGCTTTTTAGACTTGATGGGAAAAAAAAGCGACACTGGCCTGACAATCGTATTTCTGTGGTATAAATGGAGCCAAAAGATGTTAAAAATGTGAAAGCCAAGTGAACAAATGCACTTCCTTCAGGAAGAAACATGCAATTTAAAAAAAAACCCCAACAAGCAGGTACCTTCTTTACTTCCACCTTCTAAAAATGCAAACTTGAAGGGGCCGGGGCTGTCGGTTCCGTACCACACAGGATGTAAAGGAAATGCTCAAAGAGGTGTCGTGAGCTGTTTAGGAGATACTAAACTTGCTGCGACTCCCGTGCTGGGAAGCAGCACAGGCAACACCAAAACTTCGAGGCACGGGTCTACTCACTGTCAAGAAGCAGGGAGACTGTTTTGAGTCCAATTAGGGAACAGTCAGTGACGTTCCATGTTAGATCTACTCCTCATCAGGTTAACACCACCACAAGCCAATTAACACCCTCAGTGCCACCAGTTATCCACCACCCAACACCAGTTAACAGATGTGGATGAACAGTGATGTGTTCGGTCCAAGAGCTGCTTCAGAGAGTTTTGTTTAAAACAAAGCACCGGTGACGGCACAACTTTTCCATCCGTATCTGATCTAACATAGAATCACAGAATATCTTTGGTTGGAAGAGACCTTAGAGGATCATCAAGTCCAAACTTAATCCAGGACTGCCAGGTCAGCACTAAAGCTTGCCCCAAAGCACAAGTCCAGACACCATTTAAATCCCTCCAGAGATGGGGACGCCACCACTGCAGCAGATCCTACAGTCCTACAGACAAACACGGTGGCACTGCAGGAGCCACAGTTGCTGGGACACCACTGCAGTCAACGGGGTTTGACCAAAGCCATCCCACTGGTACCATCAGGAGTGGAGTGCTCTGGGAGCACTGCAGCAGAGCACAGTGTTTGCTAGGCAAAACCACGCAAGGGCACAGGACTTTCAGGGATGTTCTCCAATGGCCCTGTCTACGCAAATTGGAAGGATTAAACCAGACCGCAGAGCAATTTCAATAGATCCACACAACCCGAGTGGCACCTCATGCTGCTTCCTCTTAAATTGGTTCCCTAACAGCTTAAACGTGTCTCTGATCATGTAGGAACTCTCCCAAGCACAGCAGGGTGACGCTCGTGATTTAACCTCTAGCCATTACCACACACATCACCGTAAGTGTGATCCATACCTGGTTGAATCCTACCTGCTGTAAACTACACACATGAACAAACATAAATGGTAGGTACCAAGGTGCTACGTGAAAAACCAACCACCTCCTGTGTCCCAAAACCCAGAAGCTTCTCCCATGCAGGATGACCACGAGCCAGCAACGTGCCAAGAAGGCCAATGGCATCCTGGGGTGGTTAGACAGGAGGAAGTTAGTACCCTGAGAGAGGTTCTCCTCCTCCTCTACTCTTCTCTAGCGAGACCACACCTGGACTACTGCAGTTCTACGCCTCTCAGTTCAAGAAGGACCGCCCAGGGAGCACTGGGAAGTCTCCTTCACTGGAGGCATTTAAAACCCGCCTGGACACGTTCCTGTGCGACTTGGTGATCCCGCTGTGGCAGGAGGGTTGGACTGGATGATCTTTTGAGGTCCCTTCCAATCCTTCACATTCAGGGATTCTGTGATTCAATAAAGCTGATGACCAGAGCCAGACACACTTTATGTTTTTATAAAGTCTGCAACTAAACCCTAAAATAAATAATAAAAAAGGTCGTAATTCATCATCCTGACATCACATCAGCAGATTGGGATTTCAGTATATCAGAGTGATGGATATAGACTGTTTTAAGTATGGTTTAGTCTGCATTCTACCAGAACATTTATTGTTGCCTTTAAGACTCTTTCCTTTCCAAGTTGTCTGAAATAAGAGCAACACTCCTGTTTCCCCTCAACTGCCTGGATCTCTGAGGCCACTACTCAGAAAAAACACTGTCCCCAAAGAATGGTGACTAAGGAAGCACAGGGACAGCGGATGCCAGAAAACACAATTTCCTGTTTTCCCTTGTTTTCTCTTGCCTGCAGGTGATCTCATGACCACTCCTTGATGGATGAGGAGTTAAGCCTCCCTCAGGAACAAAATCCTTCCTAAGAAGCCCCACAGATTCACACCGCCTCTCTAGCACCTCTGCCCTTCCACTATTGCCCCGGGCCCTGCTGCCTACAACTACAAAGGACCACATCCAGTGTCCCCCATATACAATTACTGCCCAGCACCTGTGTGCTCTCACCAATACCTACCTGCCACCTTTAATCCACACCTGTCCTCTCGCCTGTCTCCCTCTGCTTCATCTTAAAAAGCCTCTCACTTCTGTACCCAGTCCACAGGCAGCCCTGTACCCTACACTAAGGTACATGGAAGGGGTTGAGTCTTAAACCATCAACCTTTTTGGTAAAATACTTGATTAAAAAAAGGTGTCTTCTTTCAGCTTATCCACAACATCACCAGCAAGCACCAGCAGCACTGGAGAACACGCCCATAAGCAGAGAACACAGAAGGTTTAACTTTGGTGGACTTCTTTCAGAGACCCTTTTAATACCTCACAGACCACCAGCAGGCAGCAAGTCACTAACCCCCGTACGGAAACTCGCTGTTTGATGCCGATTTACAACAGGCCCTCCTTGGGCTTTGATCTGTGTCGTGCACGGTGCTTCGCAAGCAGAACTGGTAATCAATTTGGCAAAGAGAAGAAAACGTAAGAGAATAAATGACCATTTCTACCCGTTTCCTCGCTCCCGCCGCCCCCACCGTGGTTTTACAGCCCTTCTTTTGAGGCAGCTTACGCACAGCGGAGCACAACAGCCAGCAGCAAACTGGTCCACGAGTGAAGACTGTCTTTGGAAGAGCCCCCATTTTTCCGGTTGCTCACACCACTGCTTGCCTTGCAGCAAAACTGAAAACAACCCTGCGCGTGTTATAAGGGCGAGGAAGCTGTTCGGAGGCACGGGGGTACGCTCCTCAACTGAAGACAAGCCCCAGCCACAAACCAGACAACCCTAGGTCTGACTGCACCCCTTTGGTGAGAATACTGATGTATATTCTCCACGGTCTGTATGAACAGGGCTGGTTTTACCATCTGCCCAGGCGAGGAAGCCCCTGTTGTCAGCACGGGCTGAGCCTCACACACAGTTCCCTAACCCGAGTGTGTAAACAGTTCCAGATAAGCACTAGGAGGCTCCAATCCCGCCCAGCGAGCAAGCGCGGAAGTCATCCCAGGTAACGCAACTGCTCCTGCATATTCACACATACGGTCTTAGCCTGAGTCTTGACACTAATGTAAGAGCAGAGTCTTATGGAGCTTGAAATCTTCCCCTGGAGAAACAGCTTTGCAGGAGCAGAACGGAAGAAAACAGGCTGTGTAGCCGAGAATTGTTGTACCTTTGCCTGTTATTTAAACCAGGCTGATTAATGTTTACCATCTGGGAGCCTTTCAGATTTGTACCCTCCCTCCCCCATTTTACCAGTCTTCCTAGGAGTGCTTTAAAGCGACAGCACGCCCGGAGCCGAGTGATCCCATCCAGCGCTCGGAAGCCACCAACCAGCCAAAGACGCAGCCGAGGCCAAAAGTGGAACACGAGGCCGGGGAGAAGTGACACCTATCCACCTTGAATGGACATCTGGATCCACACAACCACAGCCCTTCAGAAACCAGGAGATTATAGGTTTTTCAACCACCTTTTCCAAGTGGGACCCATCAGGGTTCAAGTTTTTCACTGCAAAAAGTGAAACCTTAAATGCTGGTAAAACTCAAGATCATTCCACAGATCATTTTTGAAGTTGAGGTGTTAAAAAACCCCAAAATTTGATCAAAGCTGTAGATGTCCACACCTTGCTTTTGTACAGAGCAAGGCAGGAATGGAGGACCAGAGCAAGATACTCAGAAGTAATTTCTAAGAAATCTGTGACCTGAGTGAGGACTCCACAGGAGGCAGGTCATCCCCTTCCTGGAAACTTCTTGTAGTCTGAAAGCCTGACTGTGAGATTATGATCCATCCCCTAAGGTTCACGCATCTCTACACGTGCTCAAAAGTGCAAGGCAGTGTCCAAGGTGGTCCTTCAGCACACCCATGGGAAACCTGCGTTGTGTGATAAAACATCGGTCGGTATGAAGGACAGCACAGAGGATTTCAGCTCAGGAGCAGGTAGGTACAGCACCCCAGGGGAGATCTTCCTTTTCTTAAGCACAGAGATAAGGAAAGACAACAGCGAATCAGACCACCATTAACTGCTGAGGTGTAGCCCTGGTTTTCACATCTCAGGTCTAACTGCACAAGCTGAAGGCTGCTCGCCTTGGCCAGCAGGAGAATTCCTTCACAAAGCACAGGGGTGCAAGGCATATGCTGCACAAACCCCAAGTTTACATAATAAAGGGAAGATATATTTGCTCTGATCTCCAGTTGCCCTATAAATTTTTAATACCAGCTGTAAACCAGAAATCTTTGTACAGGAATCAGCAGCAGCAAGGAGATTGCAGCACGCTGCTCGTTCCAGGTGAAGAAAACCCACTTCCAATCCATCCCTATTAGAACTGGTACCACCCTCTGGAAAGGAGAAATGCAAATGTCATCCACAGCCATCTATTTGCAGATTACTCTCCTCAGCCCTCCCAACACAGGGAGGGTCGGGGACCATTCAGCCTATTCTGTCATCTTGGTTCCTATTAGCAGAGCCAACTCCAAGTTCAGGCATTGTGGTCCTCTCAGTTTATGTTGCACTGGAAGGATGTCTTCCAATCTGTGTTTCTTTCTCTACAGAGAAACTGCTAAACCAGGAAGTACTAAAAACACCCAACATTTTCTACGGTGCACCATGAATAGATTACAGCTTCCAGTTCAAATGCAAAGAGACAAACCCAAACCCTTTTATATGCATAAAGGCAAGAACCAGGCTAACATCTGGAGAAAAACGTTAACCCTTGTGTTTTCAGTGATGCAACTCATGGGAACTTCATCCGCAGCGCTGCTCGCAGCTCCTCTCCCCTGCCTTGAGTAAAGAATTAGCATTGTTGTACTACATTTTGAACAGTGTGTTCACACACACCCTTCCAAAAAAATACTGTTTTCATAATCTAGGAGGCAGCCGGGCTCCAACAACCGACTCTGTCAAATACAAAAACCAAATTACATCACCACCTCCTTGTTCAAGACTCACAAAGATGGCTGTAGCCACTGAAGTCGTGGCATTTTGTAGGAAGGAGGTTTTTAGGAAACATGGCATTACAGGAGAGAGACCCAGCAGTATTGGGGGCAGAAAGGAGGAGAGATGATTGTGGTGCAATAGGATGAGCGTGAGACAAGAGCGAGCTAATGGGACAGAAAACTGCATACACGGGGGACGGCTTCTTCACAAGAGAAATGACAGCCTAACAGCAGTCCTACCACACCAAAAGGGGACTGACAACTCAGAAAAACCCTTCATTTTCTAAATGACAGCAGACTTACGTGTGAAGAGCACACAGAGCTGGAGTGGCACAGCAGCACGACAGACCCACAGATGTTTGCAGAGAACTGAGAACGGAGAGAAATCAGTCGCTACCCTCGTTCGGCTGCTCTGGGACGCAGACGCGAGTAGCTCTCTGGCTGCAGGTACCTCTGGAGAAAGCTGCAACCTGTGTGTGTCCCTGCCTCAGCTCCTGCCCTGAGGGAGCACTTGCAGAATCCTGCTGGCACAGAACTTTGCATCAGCACTGCCCAAATCACTTTTGCTGGGATCAAGCACGAAGCTATGTACAGACCCACGATATCCCAAACAATTGCACCTGAAGCAAAGCAGCCCTTCAACAGATGGATGAGGATGGTTAACTTTGGGGGGGAGGAGGGATAACTGGTTACTACCCAGCACAAAGGATTGAAGACGGTTTGTTCAAAGCTTAAGTGACACAGAATCACACAACGGTTTAGAGTGGAAAAGACCTTCAAGATCATCAAGTCCAACCATGAACCCAAGTGTCCCAAACCCAGCCCTGAACCACGGCCTGAAGCTCCAGATCTGCACCACTCCCTGAGCAGCCTGTTCCAAGGCCTGAGGTCCAACCTAAACTCTCCCTGATCAGTTTGAGGCCATTTCCTCCAGTGACTTCATTCGCTACTTGTGAGAAGAGACCAGCCCTCACCCCTCTACAACCTCCTTTCAGTTAGCTGGAGACAGCAATAAGGTCAATACAGGACCGGAATGCCAAACCCTCCTCCCACCCAAAAAATGGAATAAACCGAGGGAGCAATCCAGCCACAATCAGCTCACAAGCCACCGAACTAAAAACCCCACACCTCACCTCACAAAGGCCACCTGGGCTCCAGGTATGTGACACTAAGCAGGTGGCAAACACTGCAATGGCCATAGCTGGGGTGGCAGTTTGTCTAGACAAATAGGCCATTAAAGACTTGACATGCCTAGACCTCTCTTTAAAATGGAGAAACTGGGATACAAAAGACATGTGGAATGCCTGAAGCACCCAGGGAGGATACCTGCAAGTGCACGCTGGGGGAGGGATCAAGTGTTTGCCTTGTTCTTCCAGCCCTCCCAGCATCCAGGGCTGCTAGTCATCCATTCCTCACCCAGAGACAAGGCACACTTTTGACCTGACAGGCACTGGCCACCCATTTGGCAAAGCTGATTTTACCTGAGGTCTCTGAGCTGTCTTTTGGGACTCTTGAGTAACTCCTGCTTTACAGCCGCCTGTACTTGGAGGCGAGCAGCAGCGTAGATCTGAGCCCAGCTTCAAGCACTTCTTTCACGACATACACCCTTATTTTTAGAAGCCTCACTGAATTCACAGTTTCAGAGTCTACCATGTAAAACATCTGGTTTCTTAACCCTCCCTTCTGCCAGCCACTTCAGTGAGAGCAGGATGTCTTTAGGAACATAACAAAAAGCTTTGCAAGGTCCACCTTTCAAACATAAAGGGAGAGGACAGAGAAGAGGAGGAGAAGCTCAAGGATCTACCTGAACAAAAATTATCGGTGTGATTTCCTGTTTGCACTCAGCACAGAAGCGTGGAGGTTTGGTGGCACCTCACAGGCCTGTCGAGTCCACCGTCCCCACAAACACAACTTTCCTGGACAACTGACTTTAAAAATACACGTGCAGGCACACAACCAGCCACCTGGATTTGAGCTGGTGCTCGGGTAATGACTGGGCTACAAAGGCTCTCTCCTACTAAGCCAAGCTGTCTCAGAGCTGCCAGATAGGGAGGCCCACAGTTCTTGGCACGGTGGCTTCTGAAATCTGTGAGAACACTGCTAAAGCAGCTTTGCTAGAAGGCCGACTAAAGCCAGGCTTGAGGAGCCAGTTAAAATGGGTCTTAATGACATTTTCAAGTGGGAGCAACGACTGCAAATAGCAAAGCAGCAGGCACAACAGAAAGAGCATCACCGGGAGCAGGGAAAACAGGTTCACAGCCCACACACCCAAATTCATGCAGAATTCAGATCTGCCCAACTAATGTCTCCACGCAACTACACCTCAGAAATCACAGCCCCTCCCTTTAATACTTAAGAAAAAAGCAATCCCATTTGCAGCCAAACTGTACTGATCACACTGCAACATCTGCACCACCCTGAGCCTGCAGTCATCTCACAGAAACAAGTCTCATTAGAAGAAAGCTGAAGGAACAGAACAATTTAGGTTGGAAGGGACCTCAGAGATCACCAACCCGCCCGCCATGGGCAGAGACACCTTTCCCCAGACCAGGTTGCCCACAGCCCCACCACACCTGGCCTTGAACACTTCCAGGGATGGAGCAACCTCCCCTGGGCAACTGTTCCAGTGCCTCAGCTCCCTCATAACAAGGAATCACCCTCTTCAGCCAGTTATTTGCAGGACACTGGTCACATGCTGCTCACTGGAAGGCCAGTGCTACGGACTACTTCAAGAGCAGGGAAGGGGAATTAGCGTTTCAATCCAAGCTCGAGAAGCTTTTCATCTGCAAGAGATGGAGGACGAAAGCAGAACTGGGAAGCAGCACCCTGAAGGACACCAGAAGCAGATCTCTACCCTGAAGGGTGGGGGGAAGGCTGCACACAGCAAACTGCTTCATCAAATAACTGGAGGAAGGGCCAACGTCTCCTTTGGACGGCTGACAGCAAAAGTCTGTCAAAAGCAAAAACAATGGAGAATTAATTATTTCCAAGTATGAAAGGACCTAGAATTCAGTGATCTCCTGTTAATTAAAGAAAATATCCTCAGTGTAGTTCCAGTTAAGCTCTTGTGAAAGCCAACAGAGAGCACTGCCACCGCCTCTAATGGTAGTTACATCTTGTTTTAAGGACTGGGCCCTTAAAGGCATCGGAATGTAATGGAAATTGCAGACATTCAGTACTACTTCTATTCCATATTCAAACACCTGAGCTCGCATAAAATACACAAGAGAGTCCTCATCAGCTCACTGCCTTTCACAGTTCTGGAAATCACAGAAGAGTAGCTGGCAAACTAACTGAACTTCATTAGCGTAAGGGAGCTCCTCGGAGGCAGCTTTGGAAGGGTTTAAAGAGGTGAAGTTTTGTTCCTGCTCGAGCTGGTCACCCACCAGGTAAGAAGCAGAATGCAGCTCTGACGGGCAAGAATTACAAAGAGGAGGCCCGTGGCAGTCAGAATTTCTCTTCTCTTCTCCCTTTCAGTGAAAACAACACTGCAAATCACATGAGCTCGTCGTGATTTCTGCTTCCCTACAGAGGTACAGGAGAACTCTAAGGCTTCTCCAGCAGACCCTCCCCACATCGTTTTCCAAACCAGGGAGCAGAGACATCAAGAGAAAGCAGGATGTGTGGGCATCCTCTGCAGCTGCAGGATCCACAGCCTGGACTAGATGATCTTTCAAGGTCCCTTCCAATCCGTAATGATTCTATGAATGTAACACAAACCATGAATCAAGGGATCCACAAAACCCGGACAAGACGCCATCTAAACTGGAGACGCAAAGCACAGGCGGCTTAAATCCACCCTTCTGCTCACGTGAGGTGCCTCCGTGTGGGCTGGAGGACTTGTAAAATCCCAGCTGGAACATGTGCCTGCAGCGCCCGCAAACACTGAGCAGCAGGCAATCCTTTAAGGACAAGGACAAGCAGATGAGATGGCCACGATGGTTTCATAGTCCTTGTCTTCCTTTTACTGGCCAGGTCACCAGTCAGACCCCTCTAAACTGTGAGGGACACTTCAATATGCAGCTTGAACCTGCCTCAGACATCTAACATCTCAGTGTCCTAAACCACCCAGCAAGTCACTGGATGGTTACGAAAATGAATTCCTCCCCATTAAGCTTTAATTTTATATTGGATTAAAACAATAAAGGCAGGAAGGAGTTTCACACTCTAGCAAGGGAAAGTCCTGAAGAACACACCTGAGCTTTGTTTTTCACCCTGGGTTATGAGCCAGACTGTTTCTAAAACAATTTGGAAACGGCAGCTTTCATGATCTACCGTTTTATTAACCCTGAATGATGCACCCAATGTGCTGCACACATAACAGGGCTCTGGAAAGATGGCTTGGCATTTGCAGTGCTCAAGTGAAAACAAATGAATTACCTTTATTAAGTGAATTGAACCTTGCTGTGTCCTCCACTGAAAGATCTCTGTATTAGAGATTCTCCTTCCTCATTGTTCTTTTTCTTCCACCTTATGTTAGGCGAGGAAAACAAGCGTTTCTGCATTTACAGCTCCCAAATGGTTTCTCAGTTTTGAATTAAACAGTCTGTGATCCGAACTGTCTGAATATACAAGAAATGAAGAAAATATTCCCTGTGCCCATGCAGAAGAAGCTGCTTCTGTCAAAAGCTGGTTTACTACTTCATCAGCTTCTGGTTCCATGCGCTCAGCCAAGAGCAACTACCATCACTTCACTGGTCTGACTTTATTTGTGGTCCTGGCAGCAAAACCACGCCGCCTCGGTTCTGTTTAAGCAGGCATTACATCAGATACCTTAGGCTTCACAAAACATATTTATGCATTTTAACCCATTTAACTAGAAATCACTTCTAACAGAAACCAAATTTTGAAGCCACACCATCAATCCCCAAGTTCATAAAAGAGAACACAACAGCAAAGCGAGATGCTTCACCACTGGGTTTCATTCGCCAACTTAGCCAACAATCAGCTTTTATTCTTATCAAAGATACAGATGCATCCACTTGCTATTAAACATATCTGTTTCCTGCTGCAAACTAGACACTGCTGCCAGGCTGGAGAGATAAGTGGGGAATCTGGCCCTGAAGGCCCCAAGTACAGGAATTTTAACACCTTCTTGGAGGAGCAGCATTTAAATGGATCATCAGTGTAAACAAATACAGTCTAAATGGACTGTCCTGATGGGCAGGGAGCTCTTGGGAAGTGAAGACTGTCTGCATACTTGTTCTGGGCTTAACACACTGGGGCCCCAGCTCCAGCAATGCTCTCAGACTGCAGCCACTCTAATCCTCTTCATCTTAAGCATTTTATCAGCAATTCATACACAAACTCAGACCAACGACGCAATCAAAAGGCAAAGACCCAAAAGAACTGGATCCCAGTTTTCCCATTCTGAAGCCCTGGGGAGGGGGGAAGACTATCTAAACAAGTTACAGGTTCCAAACGCAGGGTTTTATGGCAGAAGGGGAGGGTGGAAGGAGGAGAAGAGGGATGATCTTTCCACAGCACTGCAATGCCCCAAGAAAGTGCCACATTTAATGTGATCAAGCTCTCCACTGCAGCCATATGGAAACAATTTCAGTCAATAAACAACTTCTGCGAGAAGACAGCGAGGAACTGAAAAATCAGACACCGATTCAGCCAGGAGGCAGGAAAGCTGCTGGCTGAGCTCAGAGCTTTGCACTCACGTCCAACAAAACAGCACGGGGGTTTGAGCCCCTGTCACCTGCCTGAAGACTTCCACGGTGGCACACCTCGGACTGCAAGTGGCAGACACCACAGTCCTTCTTCTGCAGTACCTTCCCAGGACTCCAAGATCCTGTGCCTCAATCCTCTCCCCTTTCTTCTCCCCTTCCAAATCTTCCCTCAAAGCCTATCACTGCAGCAGGTTTCCCCCTCAACAGCCAGAAAGGAAGCAGACACCTCAAACTTCAGATATTCTCCTGACCTCTTTGTATTTTATCTGCCTGGAATTTGCAGGTTTCCAAACAGGGACTTTCTCAGGAAGCAAGTCCTGTCAAATGCCTACTCTGGGGGAAAAAAAAACCTAACACCACCAAAACCAAGCAACACACTTCACTTGTCAGGACCATAGAATTGTTCAGGGTGGAAAAGACCTTTAAGGTCATGAAGTCCAACCATTAACCCAAATGTCCTAAGCCCAATGCTAAACCCTTTCCCTAAGTTCCAGATCTCCACAACTTTTAAACACACCCAGGGACGGCCATTCAACCCCTTCCCTAGGCAGCCTGTTCCAAGGCCTGATGACCCTTTCCAGGAAGGAATTTTCCCTTATGTCCAACCTAAACTTCCCCTGGTGCAACCTGAGGCCATTTCCTCTTGTCCTGGCACTAACAAGTGACTTACTGACACTGATATGTAAAAGAGGCTTGGTGGTTTGAAGATCACACATTACACAGCATCCTAAAAAGCAGCAGCAAGGGGCATCCCCATGCACTGCTGATGACAGCTGCAACAATGAGGGAGTAAAAGCTCAATCAGTTTGGGACAGGAAAAGGGAAACACAAGGGAACGGCGAGCGAAGGCAGCTGCATTTTTAACAAAAAGCAAGGCCTGTTGCTATGAATAAAACAGAATTTACTTGAGTGTGACACCAACATTTGTGAGAATACTGCCCGTGAAATAAACAGAAGTGTCTCCAGAAGCAACTGCTCCAAAAGGTCTTCACCTCCATGGTCCGTGCAGTCTGCCAGCAGAGGCACCACAGTTTGCCTCAGAAGCACTGGGGTTTTATATTCGTGGGCATTCAGGAACAAAAGGCCTCAGGGTGTTCCTCTTACTAATCAAAGTGCAAGATTCGAGACACCAAAAAACCCAAATAGAATTAATAGTACCAAACTGTAAACCCCACGGCATTTCCAGTGGAAGGGAGGGCAACATGTTCTATCAGCCCCAAAACATACACTGAAGGTGGCTTCGAGGAGCCGTGCAGAGTGGGTTGTTTATTCTTCCTTTTCTAATCACAGACCTGCTAGGGACTGGAAGGGACCTCAAGAGATCATCTGGTCCAATCCCCCTGCCACAGCAGGATCACCTAGACCAGGCTGCACAAGAACATGTCTAGAAAATTAGGGTGAAACCCCAGGCCAAGTGAACGTTCCTATTATGCTAATGCTGACAAAAAGGAGGTGAAACAAATCTGGGGAGCTGTAAGGCAGTCAGCTGGGTATCAAACCAGGCAAATCAACAGGAAGAATCAAAACAAACATACCTTCCCAATAAAGAACAGAGGCACCAGTAACACCAGTCTGCATGCCTGAATGGTCTTGATAGAGGGCTACCTCTGGTATCTGGGTTAGAAATGTAGTCAAACAGAAGCAAGTATGCGCAGAGAGCTGCTTTGGGTCTAGTGGAGATCCACCTCAGCTGCTCTGTATCGACTGGTACTTTCTGAGAGCTGTCAGTTAGCCAGTTCTTAATCTACTTCCTGGGATTGCATCATACTAATTTTTTTGTCACTAAATTTAAGGTCTGATGCAGTTCAACATTTTTATCACTGCAGATAAAAATCTCTGACTAAAAGCAAGGCTATAGGAACAGTCTAGGTGGTCCTGCTCTGGCAGGGGGACTGGATGAGATGATCTTTCAAGGTCCCTTCCAATCCCTAATGTGCTGTGATACTGTGGGAACAGTACCTTCTAGAAAAAGAAAAGTCTGAACACCTGCCTGAACTCTGCTCAGGAAAGCAAAACCCATCCGAATCCAGAGGCAACTGACCATCTAAGAGAAACGCAGCCCGTAGCTGCTGGATGGCAGACAAAGGGGCAACGATCAGGGCCAGGATTTCCCAATGCAAAAGGACCACCCGAGCCTTTGAAGGGGCTGGGTAGCACAAAGGGGTGTCTCACCTTGGTGTTCAGCAGGGATCAGAAAGGCTGGAGCAGTCTCCATTTCTTGGTCTCCATAACGTCAAAAATAAGCCGAGACCATGAAGAATCACTGGGTGATTTGAGTGCTGGAGAAAATGCCTCAGAGTGAGACTTAAAAGCTCAACTCTGTCTCCTTATCAATTGAGTAACTTGATTACAGAGTGTAAGTACCTCCATGGCAAGAAAGTACTGGATACTAAAGGGCTCTAATCTTGTCAGGAAAGTCGTAACAAGAACCAGTGGCAGAACTTAAGACAAATTCAAATTAGAAATGAGCAGCTTATTTTTAACAGCGAGATGGCACAAACTACCAAGAGAAGTGATGAGACTGAAATTACCAGTGATGGACACTCAAGGCTGGAAAGCTTTCAAAGTGTTTTCAGCCAAACATCAGTTCCTGGTCTCATTTTCAGAGCAAATGATTAAAATGTAAAGGCTTGTGGTACAAAGCATATAACACATATCAGAGAAAGCAATTTAATCGTCTGTTCTTGCCTTAAGTTCTATGAATCTTCAATATGTTAACATCATCTTACTTCTACAGACTAGGAAATTAAACGGGGAGGAGTAAGTTTCAAGATCAGGAAGTTCCCTCCGTTACAGGCTGAGCAGCACCACTCCATCAAACCCATGGAGCCCCCCAACGATGCCAGAGAACGACCGACTACCACTCTGGAAACCATGTCTAATGCAACTTCACTGAGAAGGCTGCCATCAGCTACTTACCCCTCCCATCTGCAGCATGAAAAACCAGTATTAGCTTAAACATCTAGTTCTTACTCTGTGTAAATACACTTCTGACATTCATGTTGATACTACCGAGAGCAGCAGCATGCACTGCCACCCAGCCAAGAATCTTCAAATACTTCATGAATGTGAAAGCATCTCAACAGCCCCGAAGGACTGTTTTTGTATTAAGCACTGGAACACGGGCAAGTCGAGAAGTTTGTCCTGGGTCATAGAGCCAGACCTAGTCAGAGCCTAGAAATGAGAGCCCACTGCCAGGCAGAACCTTCCTTTTCAGCCGTCGGAGCACAACTTCCATGTTGGAGCTGCCGCATACCCAGTTGCTCAAACTGCAGTCCCCTGCCAGCTGAATCACAAAGAGATTTCTGGTGAAAGCTGACATTGTAATCAGAGAATCCGATCATGGCAGAGAAACTGTCCAAAATAAAGGTCAGAATAAATATCCAAGAGAAACGGCGCTTGTATTTTATGAACTAACTAAATGCTTTCTGCTTCCATTAGTATTACAGCACCGCTGGCAGAACAAAAAGCAGATTCAGTGCCTGCTTCAGAGCTCCCAAGAAATGGGCAGCTCAAAATGCAGGAAATGACTATATGCTACGCTTCCCAGCTGATAGGGCATAGGCTTATCAGAAGAACAAAACCAGCTGTTCGCAAGGCTCACTGGAAGAGGAGCCTGCCGTACTGTTTCAGCAGCAGGAAGCTCAGAACTCAACTGAAAATTCAACAGTTCTTCGGGCTTATAAGAAAGTTAAAAGAAAAAAGGCTTCTTAAATATTAAGTTCAAAAGTGGGGAGAAAAGCAATGTCAGGAATGTCAGGGCAGTTGGGTTTACAAGCCAAACATAATCAATATATTTCCTGTGCCTGGCTTGTGACTTAATTCGCTAGCCCAACGTTAAGCCCTAATCTAGCACAGCACAGTCATGAATGGGGTTGACATACATTCAGCACAGCCTAAAGAGACATCTCGCACGGATGGAGAACAAAAGAATGGCACCTCTACTGCGAAGCAGGTAATCCAACCTGCTCCCCCAGGCTGCAAGACACTCTTCACTGGACCTGGCAACAACACCTCACCCACGGGCAAAGAGGGGCTGGAAGCAGCGTACCGTGGCCATACACACCAAGCGAGGTCTTTGGTGTCATTCAGGTGCACACATCCACATAGCCTGCTGCCTGGTAACAGGTTTCAGGCTAGGGCCTGCACTGAAACCCACACAAAATGCTGAACTAAACATTCCTGGAGGAATCCTGGAGGAGAAGGGGTTAACTGACCTTCCAATACCTTCTGGTTGGCTGCACAGGGAAGATAGCGCAGCACACACTTCGTCAAAAGAGCTGTGCGACAGCTCCCACTTTTAAGAGCAGTCCAACTTCAGACTCTGTGCACAGCTCTGATTAAGAACCGGGAGAGGGAAACGTGCACGCAGACAAGCACAATGACCAGTTATAGATATTTCTACCATTTTTTCCATAAAACAACATCACAACACTGATGGCTCAACTTTCTACATGAACGCAGTGCTGCTTCAAAACAAGTCACAAACACGAATGGCACTCCCCAGACGGCTCTGCAGTCCAACACTGACAAACTCCTCTTAAACGGAGCAGAAGAGAGGCTGTGCGTGGAAAAAGGGCATCCCTTGGTCTTGGGAGGAAGTTTACTCCTGCAGTGCTTTGGGCATGACAGGGCACCGCGGGAGAAATCTAATGGATTTCAAAGCAATAAAATTAACTGAATAAATAAGGATGACAAGTGTCAGGCCGCAGAAGCCAACGGAACATGGGAAATCCTCCCATGGCTGTAAGAAAATCTCATTGACTTCAACATTCACATTGAGCACATCAGAAAACCAGCCAATACATTCCTTTTATGGTCAATATATAGTAATGTATCGACAAAGTGAACGTGCACTGGATGGGGAACAGTCAGCCATGCTCAATCGCCGTGGACTCAGAATGTGACCTCAAGTGAGTCACTCGGCCCTTACCCCTCAGTTTCTCCCTGTGTAAAATACTGATACCTCCAGTAAAGTCCTTCAAGATTTACAAACAAAGGTACAAAGTTTTCTTTATCTTCGAACACCAAAGGAGAAGGACACTGCTCAGCCATAAAGAATCCAGTGTGGAACACCAGAGCCGTCCTCCCCACCAGCACACCACACCAGCTGCGGCCATAAATCGATCACTTCTGATTAGGTTAGGCTTTACGATGCCGTAACTGCGATAGCGGCAGCTTCATAACTGTGAAACGAGCACTTTGCTCAGCAGTGTGTTACGCAGGAAGCCTGCAATGAACAACTGGTGGTTGCTGCTGGTAAACCAAACTGCAACAAGAAAGAGCAGGAGCATCCCAAGCACAACATCATTTTTTAGGGTTATCATCATAAAAGCTTCTCCGCGTGATGTTACGGTCACGGGCTAACCCCATACTAGCACCTAGCCAAGTGGAAGCGAGGGGAAGGGAATAAAACAGTCCCTTGTTTAAAGACAGACCTAATTTTGAGCAAGTACGTTCCTTTTCAGCAGGCACAACAGAAAACTAAACGCGATTCTCAGTCACAAGATGGAACGTTCAGCTGGCCAGTGACTACAAAGCTCACTCTTTACTTCTTGCTGGGGACCACGACTGCCTCAATGCATAAGAACATCCCATGCGCCAACTTGCAACGAAGACTACATAGTTAATAGTTTGCAACCTCCTTTCCCCCAGAAGATCTCCGGAGTTGAGTAATAAAATTCCTCACATGATTTCAGTGAGAGGGTTCACTTGTCAGAGGCTGTTTCGAGATAGTATCAGATGTCAGGGAGGTGCTGCTCCGACCAAGCTTTCCAACCTTGTGTTTTCAAGGCTCGGCTGACAATGAAAAGACTTTAGGTTATGAGGTTTGAAACTGGAGGAAAGAAAAATAATCCCTAGATGCTATTTGCAAAATGTGGAAACTAGCCAATTAGTGAGGGGAGGAGAAAAACTGATTAAAGCCCTGACCAACCCTTGAAATCACAGACCAGTTGCTAGTTCTGCCACAGACCCAGCGCAGGAAGCAGGGCGAGTTAATCCCTCTACACCTTGCCGTGCCACCTGCGAAATGAAAAATAACTCGTTTCATATCCTGTTATTCTTGCTTGTATCGATCTCCAAATTAAAAGCATTTGTCAAAACACTTATCTTTAGCATTAACACTGGAAATTGCATTCATTGCTAACAGATGATCCATTTGCCTGACTGAGTGTTCAAATATGAACCCTTAGCACACTTTGCTACTGAGCCACCCTAATTTTGAACCTGTCAGAAGGGAGCTGCAGTCAATGCAGGAACATCAGCACGCTCAAATACAGTTCATTACTTATCTTAAGTATAAAACCTGCTCTAAGGATATGAGTGAGGCTCACAAAAATTCAAATCCTCCCCTTTATCTCCTGAAGTTCCACAATAATCACAGCCTTGGTCTCACTGCATTGATAACCCACAAGACAGTATTATCAGAGCCGGTATAATTAAAGCCCAGTCCCACAAGGATGGATATGTGGAATCCAACGCTCGCCTCCATTCAAATCAGAATCATAGAATAAAGTGAAATGAACTTCAGTGCCTTTAGCACAGGTGTCAAAGCACCACAAAGTTACCCATAGGAGAAATGAAAGCATGGTTGGTTTTTTTGCAGCAGGATTCCTCCGCTGACAGCATCCTTTCAGATGTTTTCATTTCAAATCCTAAACTTCATGGAAGATGAAAAATACTTGTCACAGACCCCAACGCTGTAATTCTGTGGCATCCCTAAGAGCTCTGCTCTGTAATGCATAAGCTGCTTTCTTTAGATTAAAATGTGCTATCATTTCATGCAAATTGGTTTATTTTCTAACATCACAAACAAACATCTTCGGAGAGCCCTGTATGAAGGGGACAGTTCAATCTTCTTCCCTTCTCATGCTTCAGTTAGTTCTTCCAATTCCCTATCCCAAAGGCTCACCACCGCCCCACAGAAAAAAGAACAATCCCCAAAAGCTAGCGCCAGAACAATTTTTGAAACATGTTTACTAAAATTAATAGTATTAACAACAAAATCAGTTTTAAAAGTGGATGTCAGAACCCCACTGCTTTCCCAGCTCCAGACACCAGTGAAAAAACACACCGAACGCTTCCATGAACTTCTGGATTACCACCACAAACACGTCAAAATAATTTGATTTCCAAAAGCTATGAACTTTCAGTATTCTACTGGAAGAGAGCAGGAAAGACCACACAGACACTGCCTTGCAAGTGAGCTCCCCGCAGCCGACACCGGTTAATAATTCCATGGAATTATCGGATTCACAACGCTGGAGAGGCGCGCATTTTCTAGAAAGGTCAACACACAGAAAGGAACTGCTCAAGATTGGCTCAGTAAAGCAGTTCTAGAGACAAGCAGGCCTCATCCGCGCAGGGTTTTCTCCATGGCTTCCTCACCACCCTTTAGAAAGCCTGCATTTTCACCTATGGCAGCATTCCTACAGCACAGCTGGCAGCCTGCATACCACAATGTCGTCTAGACCTGCTCCGAACAGTTGGATGACACAAGAGTAAAAACGCTGATGCCTGTTCTGGTGCTTGCACTGGAGCTGAAGGAACGACAGGAGGAAGAACAGACACTGCTGAGTAAAACACAAGTTCCTTGTTCCTAGTCTCATGCCCAGGCTCGTCAGACAATTCTGTCAACCCCACAGAAAAAAAAGTTGTGGCTGTCATGGGGCTAAAGAAAGATCTTCACTTAAGGGAAAAGCACAGTCCCCAAACCCTGGTGTTCAGATGCAGCATCAATCCCTGCTCTGTCACGGAGCCCGGTGCTCCCAGAACACGCAGATAACAAATGCATCCCTGCCCAGATAACATATTCCATCCCCTCCTCACTTCTTCCCTCCTTCCCTCCCCCATCTGCATCTCAGAGATGTTTTCTTACCGATTTGGAAGGGAAACAGCAAAAAAAAAAAAAAAAGATGATGCAAAACACAGAAATAAATTAAGTTTGTTCTCTGCTGTTGACAGATTTGGTCCTACCATGACAAGAGGAAAAATAAATGTTTAAGAGTAATACATCCACATATACCTACTCCAAGCTACACCCGACATCCCAGGGGACGCGGTATAATGGTAAATAAATATAGATGCAGCTCTTACTAATGAGGCCGGGTACAGCAAGGCCAAAGAAAATGCAATCATCTCGGGGAACAAAAAAACACAACTGCACAGCACTCCTCCTCTCCCATCCATGGAGGAAATCAAATGCCAGCAGCACCATCCCAGGAAGGAAGCAGAGGCTGTACCTGATGAACCCTGCAGAAATGAGCTAGTCATATCAGGGGACGCAAGCTGCCACTTCAGGGCTTTTGCCAGCCCACAAACCGTCTTGCAGAGCACGATTCCTCCCTGCCATACGATATATTTTACATGCTATCATTCATGCAAATCGCAGTCTTGGGTTTGGTGCTCTTTTTCCCTCCCCACCAGTTTCTTTTTTCTTCTCCATCCCTGTTAGTTTGAAGCAGGGGCACGTAGCGGGCGTCTGTCAGAGCTGCTCCGACAGTGGCCAGGCCGTCAGTTTAACGCTTTCCTCCCTACAAAGTTTAAACCTTTCCAGCTTCTGTTCGTGTGCATTTTGTACTTAAAAGCCACTTAACTCTACTCACAATGTTACCTGAGCGGGAGAACACAGAGGAGATATACCCGACTCCACAGACAAACGGCCAACCCGCTTGTAATCTTCATTTCCTCTTCCTTCTTTCCTCCCCACCCTCGAAAAAAAAGGCTTTTTTTTTGTCTCTAACGCGAAGGGAATTTGAAAAACACAGCGCACACGACCGAGGGTTTTGCAGACTTATCGCAAAGGGGAAAAAAAAGCTTTCTGAAGAAGTGCTCTGCAAGCATACCAAGAGATACTCTTACAACTAAAAAAACCACCAAAAATCCACCGGACAAAACTGAGGTACAAGAACTCGGCTGGGTCTGTCTCTCGTGTGTCTGAACCCAGAACTACTGGCCTCTGGTTTTGTTTTAACCCCGAACCGGAGTAAAAAACAGTTCAGCACACTCCCTGCCTCTTCCTCCAGCCGGTCCTGGGGTCAGACACACTGTTCTGCTTAAAGGGAAAAAAAGATCCCAAGCACGAATACAAAAGCGTTCACCTCCCTTCCTCCTCCTCCCCATCTCTTCCCAAGAAGTACGAAATAAACACGACAGTGACACCCCACCCAAACTCTCCTCGTACATTTGGGGAATGACTTCCCTCGGGGTCCTCCTCCTCCTCCCCAACCCGTCAAAACTCTTCAGCAAGCAGACACCGTTCGCGTTCACGTCTCTGTCCTCCCCAAAACTCCTCTCCAAGCCCCGAGGAGCTGCAGCACGTCTCGCCCTCCCCCGTCGAGCAGCCTTCGGGATCCGGATGCTTTAACACAGCCCTGGCACAGGCAGCTCACAGAGGTTGGGAAGTCTCCTGCTTTGGAGACATTCAAGACCCCCCTGGTCGTGATCCTGTGCGATCTGCTCTAGGGTGTCCTGCTCTAGCAGGGGGGTTGCACTAGACGATCTCCAGAGCTCCCTTCCAACCCAAACCAGTCCGGCATTCTGTGATCCAGCGGGGTCTGGGGCATCCGTGGCCGCCGCTCTCCCACCTCCACATACACGAAGGAGCTCCAGAGCCTTGGGCAGCCCGTCAGCCCCCCGCCCAGCCAAGGCAGAGCCCCTCGGGCGAGGGCACCCTCGAGCCCCACAGCTCCCCAGGCTCCAGCCCCGCAGGAGCCTCCCGCCTTCCTCTCTGCCTCCTGTCCTGGAGCTCGAGCCCAGCCCCAAACTCAGCGGCGAACAAAACCCAAACAGCAACCCTCAAAAATAAACCAATTAAAAATAAAAGCAGCACCCACCCAGGCTGAGGTGACTCCGCCGCCCGGGAGAGGGGAAGAGGCAAAACCAGGAATAAATAAATAAGCGGCAGGAACAGCGGCGNTCCTCCTCCTCCTCCTCTTTGCCTGCTCCCTCCTTTTTTTCCCCCCTGGCTCAATCACACCAGACGGACTGTCTTTGTCTGTCTGACAAGCGCCATGTTGATATCAACATCCGAGCTCCCACCTGCTGCAGCTGTGAGACCCTGGGACTTGTAGTTCCCCCGTCCCCAGGGTGACGGGGAGAGCCGCGGCCGCAGGACTCCGACTCCCGGCGTGCCCCGGGGGCGCGGCGCGCCCATGGGAGAGCGGGAAGCAGCGCGCGGCGGACTACAACTCCCGGCATGCACCGGGAGGCAGAGGC